>JARHVA010002127.1:1715000-2307500 GCA_037957365.1 Torreya grandis
GTGATTGATGGGTTTTAGATGGGTAAGGATTAAAATGATAATTATAGGTTTCGATGAAGGAATGTTTAGATAGATAAGGATAGGTCTGGATAGGAAAGGATAGTAAGGATGATTTAGGATAAGTATAATGATTTTAGAATATGTAGGATAAAGATGAAATGGGTTTTCCCCAAAGTGTAAGATACTTGTAGACAACTAATTATTTTATGCATGAAGCCAAAAATCAATTTTCATCATGGTACTTGTCTAAGGAACCATATAAATAATTTTCACTAGTGGATGAATTCATTTCTTTTTCTCTCTTTTATTTTTGATTTTTATTTTCTTTAGCATCTCAATTATGGAAGTGTTTTGAGATGCAGGATGCTTAACCATATGGATCTTTCAGGTATGCACTCCAAAGATGTTGTCAACGACTTCATTGATTTCTAAGTTGGCTTCTTCTAAATTTACTAGGATACTATCATAGCCCCTATGATAGAGGGTGATGCCAAAGAGAGTGAAGTGGGAGGTGTGTTGGATGAAGGATGTGTGTGGAGTGCGTGAAGGATTTGGAGGGATGGAATGATTGTGGAGATAAGTGGCATGATGTGAAGAGTGATTGGGACCAACAATCTCATATTTCATGAGACTAAGTGTAGTTGCAAGTTGGATGATTGGGATATTTTATGCTTTAATGGTGTGTTCTATAGACAAACAAGAGTTGTATTGTGGTTGTGTTGGCATAAGAGGGAGATTAAGTTATTTATTCATTGGTGTCTTAGAAAGGTGTTCACCAAGGGACTTTTATTGATTATTTTGATTGTGATTTGGATGTGGATTATCTAATAGTGCCTTAAAGAGTTTTTCACTAAGTGACTTGTGTTTTTGATTTTATGAATTTTGATTTTTATTGTTCCATAGTGCCTTAAAAAGGTTTTATCTAAGGGACTTGTATTTTATTTTTATTTTGATTTCCCCATAGTGCCTCAAGAAGGTTTTCACTAGGGGATGTTGATTTTAGATTAATATGTATGGGATTGGAGTATTCATTTTGATTGAGGAACGCTTGTTGTTCCCCATAATATGTTGGTGTTACTTCTTTATGCTCTTATGGTTAGATGCCATTCATGAATTCTAAAATTATTAGATTTTCATGGAGTAAATCAGATGATATGTAAGATTATCGGTCCCAATCAACGAGTGGGGGAGATTAAATTTCAAGATGAGAGGAAATATTGGTGGTGTCAATGAAAGGGTGGTGCAATCCTCATAGGTACTAAGAACATATCTTGTTTTGATTATTGATGGAGTTTCCTTAAAAACCATGAAAGTATCACTAACATTTTTGCATTAACTTATAAATGGTTGGTATCCAATGATGTGGGGTTGCGTATGTACATGGATATTGAAAGGTTTGATTATTCCTTGCTCATGGAAGTTGAGGCTTCTCCCTTGGTAGTTCATGCTTTCAAGGATTCTACTTCCTATAGGATATTTTTTGCTTTGTAAGCATGATGTTAATTTGTCAGTGTATAAGTAGGGATTATTGGATCCATTGATATTTTCATCTATGAGAAGGCCCAATTTTATAAATGATGTGGTACCAAGATGATAAGATGTTATTTTAGCTTTGTTGTGTATGGTGGACCTACCACTACTTTTGAGAGAAGTAGGGAGATTAGCTGCACAGAAAGTGTGATAGGACCTAAGTTCCCTAAAGCTCTGACACAACTTGTCAGAATTAAGAGTACACATGATTACCATTGTATAAGCAACTTAAGATTGCGTAAATAACCAGAAGAACAAATAACTATCAATGAGAAAACACACAGAATATGAGAGGCAACATACAATTGTATTCAACTCATTACAAAGGAAATTACAATAAAGAGATCACACTCTTCTTCCACCTCTTTGAGGCTTCCTCCTCAAGGGCTCCAAGTAATATTCCCACTTGAGTAATCTTCTCTCATAGGTCACAACACACAGCTAACACAAGTTGTTGTTCACCTCATTGTACACCTGTACAATCGAGTACGAATCGGTACTCCAAGTAGATCTCACCATGATCCTGCAACACCCTGCATATCAAACCTGATCTTACATACATGGGGAATCCTACTTGATTCCACCATGGGAAGAACTCTCCAAGCTTCACACTTGGGTTCTACAAGTTCTACATAGTTCTTCACTTAACAATACAGCCCATGAGTCTATTATATAGATCTCATGCATACACTAATTAGACAAGCAGCTCAAAGACTCGAGCTAGTCTTTATCATGCAAACTCTACGTTCACTTAACTGACTGTTCGTCAACAACAATTCTGACCGCCACAGGCGACCGACGTTGGTCCCTGCCTTCCTGGAGGTGACCGACGCCAGCCGATCTCCTGTCGATGCCGGTTTCCCTTGCACTGTCCCTTGACCGACATCAGTTGTGGCCTGTCGACGCCGGTGACTGTCATGCTCTGAAAACCTGCCTGTTTGCCTTAGGTGAAGCTTTTAGCTCCACACCCTAACAATAATTGATAGGACCTAAGTTCCCTAAAGCTCTGACACAACTTGTCAGAATTAAGAGTACACATGATTACCATTGTATAAGCAACTTAAGATTGCGGAAATAACCAGAAGAACAAATAACTATCAATGAGAAAACACACAGAATATGAGAGGCAACACACAATTGTATTCAACTCATTACAAAGGAAATAACAATAAAGAGATCACACTCTTCTTCCACCTTTGTGAGGCTTCCTCCTCAAGGGCTCCAAGTAATCCTCCCACCTGAGTAATCTTCTCTCATAGGTCACAACACACAGCTAACACAAGCTGTTGTTCACCTCATTGTACACCTGTACAATCGAGTACGAACCGGTACTTCAAGTAGATCTCACCATGATCCTGCAACACCCTGCATATCAAACCTGATCTTACATACATGGTGAATCCTACTTGATTCCACCATGGGAAGAACTCTCCAAGCTCCACACTTGGGTTCTACAAGTTCAACACTTAACAATACACCCCATGAGTCTATTATATAGATCTCATGCATACAATAATTAGACAAGCAGCTCAAAGACTCAAACTGATCTTTATCATGCAAACTCCGCGTTCACTTAACTGACTGTTCGTCAACATCAATTCTGACTGCCACAGGTGACCAACGTCGGTCCCTGCCTTCCTGGAGGTGACCGACGCCGGCCGATCTCCTGCCGATGCTGGTTTCCCTTGCACTGTCCCCTGACTGATGTCAGTTGTTGCCTGCCGATGCCGGTGACTGTCAAGCTCTGAAAACCTCCCTGTTTGCCTTAGGTGAAGATTTTAGCTCCACACCCTAACAAAGTGCTTTGGATTTTGTTGTCTAAAAGTACCTTTGTCACTTGAGGTGTATGTTGTGGGGTGATGGAGGATTCAATGGGTGAGAAGATGTTGGGTGATTGGCCAATGGGTGGTAGGTTGTGTTGGTTGGAGGAGGATTGGTAAAAAATGGGCTCTTCATGGAAAATAATATTTTCAATGAGAGGCTCATCAAAGATGGGTGGATAGCCAAAGGTAAGTTCACTAAAATCTGGCAGAAGGCTATGACCTTGATTTGAAAGTGGAAGAAATTGATTGTATTTAGGAAATAAATTTTGGCATACCTCTGAGCTATGATGCTTAGTTGTGAGTACACTTGGTTCTATTCCAATGTCCTCATATCCAAGGGATCCTTGAGATGAGTATATTATATTGGATTGGATGTGGATGGATTTGATTCTTAGATAGATTATTGTCTGTGGCATGGCGATGGTATGACATAGTATGTTTATTAGATTTAATGTGGCTTAGGGACTGGTTTGGATGGTGGTGACTCAAGGACAAGATTGGTAGTTTTTTCATGTCTTGTAGTGATGATGCAATCTTGGGCTATGATATTTATGAGAGAAACATGATTATCCATATGTTGAATATGATTAACAATGAAATCAAATGGATGATTGGGTTGATTAACATTGTTAGCTTGTTGTTGATCTTGGATTTGTTCATTATGACCTTATTCATGTTTTGGGAAGGGATCTCGATATATCCGTAAATTTTTTATTATTTGATGTGGACACATGATTCTCTAATTCTACATCACTATGATCGATTAAATCTTGGACATAGTTTTTAAGTCTTATACATCTATTTGTGGAATGCCCTTTGATCTTATGGTATGAACAATATTCATCTTCTCTATACCATTCAAGTTTTGGAACATTTTCATCAAATAGTTTTGTTTTGGGAAATGTGATCATGTTAGAGGCTACCGACTTATGAAAGACTACTTCAAGTGGTACCCCCTATAAGTTATCTTCCTGAAGTCTTACTTAATTTAGCCACTAGGTATGCAAATTTTATTGATGGGTTAAATATTTTGGACTTGATTTACATCAGTTACCACATCTCCTACCATGTTCTTATTTTTAGAAAAGAACTTTTGTTTTTCATTTTGAATTTGATTTTGATTATCCTTAGTGTAAAATTTAACAAGGCATTTGCCAATGAGTGTTCTTTCAATTTGAACTCCATTTCAATTATTTCATCAAATGATGTGGCACAATAGAGTTTAATTTGAAAGACCATTTTAGGATTAAGATTTTTCATGAAGATTGTTGTAAGTTGTTTTTCAAGAAGTGAACATGGAAACCAACTTGCTAGTGCACACCATCTTTGAAGGAAAGAAGAGTAACTTTACCCATTGCATTATTTAGTACTGAATAAGTCTAGCATAGCCAATTCATGTTCAACGTTATAAGAAAAGGGTTGTACAAATATCTCAAAAATATCTTCGAAATTAGTGATGGACCCCTTAGGTATACATAAGAACCATTTTAAGGCTTGACCCCTTAGGTTACATAGGAAAAGTCTAAGTAGACAATTATTATTATAAGAAACCTCTTGACACGCCATGTAAAAATCTTTGATGTGTTCCCTAGGATCTCCTTTTCCTTTGTGCTTGTCAAATTTTAGAGGTTCAAAATGAAAACAAAAAGGTACTTTCATCATGTTTATGTCAAATGGATAAGGACACAATTATTCAAAATTAAATTTCTTGCTTTGAGAATGATTCCATTTTGTAATCCTTGTATTTTATCCTTCATGTTTTACCCTTCTTGGATAAATGCATTGTCTTTGAGTGGTGAAGATGATGCTTGGTTTTATTTTAGATTTAGATTTAGAATTAGATTTTGGTTTTGGTATTGATTTTGATTTTGATTGGTATTTTGATTTTGGTTGAGATTTTGACTTTGATTTTTATTTTGATTGAGATTTAGATTTTGGTTTTGAATTTTGATTGAGATTTTGATTTTAATTTGGATTTCTTGAATTGGTTTTTATTGGATTTGAAGGATTATTCACTAAATTGGATTGACGATCAGCTAGTTCTTTATTTAATTTCTTGACATGATCTACAAGGGTGACGACATGGGATGTGTCATCTAGAATTGATTTTCCCTTATCCACATGAGTATGGGAAACATTTTCAAAAAAATTATGATCGTATGATGGCCTTGTTATTTATAAGAGAGGAACTAGATGTTTATTGATCATGCATATAATGTGTTGCACTTTTCTTAGTAATTAGATGAGACAAGTCTTTGGAATTACAGTTAGGTGGAAACTTCGCTCCTAGCCCTAAGATTTGTAACAAAACTTCATTCTTATTTTCTAGGTGATAATTAGTAACTTGGAATGGTTGTTCCTTATTCAAATCAATAGCATGTTAGTAGTAATCATGGTAGGGTGTGCTATAATTATCATTAACCTCAACATGTTGCTCTTGATTTTCACAATGGGAAGGTGTTAGCCTTATAATTGGGACCTCAAAATGCACCTATTGAATTAGGTGCACTGAGTGACCTTCGAGGAAATTTAAGGGAAGCTAGTCCTCTCATTTTAGGATCATTTCTAGGATAATCCAAGGCATGAGTTGTAGGTATTTGACTCTATGATATAGCCTGCATGAAATAGATCTCTAAGAGATGCACTGCTACGATTGAAGGCTCAATTCCTGTTCCACTTACACGGCATTCTCTATATTATTTGGTCTAGTTCAATGGGTCCACCACTTAAAAAACTTAATTCAAAATTTATAAATAAAGTGGCCTAGTCAAAGATATAAAAGAAACAACAAAATGGGAAGGAAAGGTAAGGCAAGAAAGAGAGGTTTCTAGGCAAGTAGGATAATATCAATATTAAAGAGCCAAACATGTGCCCAATTACGTTTTTACCACTATATATTGAGATTCACATGAGCTCAGACTTCAACCACACAGGGAATTAAGTTTAGGGAAAATAACATATGTTGGATTCCAATAAATATTTATAAAAATAAACACATACAATTTTTTTGATAATCACACACATGCTCACAATGATCTAAATGAAACAAAAAGAGCAAATAAAACAATTAGAATAGATTATCGCCCATCCTAACTATTACATATATAACAGAAAAACATATATTCGAGTTTATAAAATTAATATAATTCATTTTGCGTAGGAATTTAGAAGACATTCATAAGATAAAACATAGTGAGATAAAATAAAACTTGTATTAATCTTCGAGTGTTTTACTACAAAATTGCCAAACTTTATAATGAGATACAAATAAGAATATAGAGATGAGATGGGATCCACCTCCAAATAGGATATAATCCCACTCTTTACCATAATGGCTCAAATCAGTTACAAACCCAATCATTCCATGATGCTCCCATAAAAGACAAAGAAGAGAGAAAGGGGGGCCAAATTCATGACAACACATCCCCCATTGGGACCACAAGGAGCATTGACTTGAACTTAGTGGGGGAACATTTCCTAGCTACTTCAGGGTGTCTTGATGAGATGCCAATGCTTATGCCACCAAGTTGGCCTCCTGATCAAGCTTCAAATGATTGACATGTGGCTCCAAGAAAAGCACCTCTACTTGAGTCAAGAGCCTATCATGAACATTGAGTGGGGATTCCAATGAGATATTTACCTCATTGAATTGGATAATGTTTGCGGTTGATTATGTGGAAAGTTATAGGATGGTTTGGGCTCTGTATTTATTGGCCTTTCCCACCTTATTCATTATCACCTTGAAGTGCTTCAGGTGGAACCCAAATTCAAGGCTGGGAAATGTGCCATTCAAGTGAAAGAAGACTGTGATGTTGAATTCCTTCAAATAATCAAGGATTTGATCCTTGTTTTTATCCAAGGGTTTGATGGTAGCTTTTATATCCTTGATCCAATATTCTATTGTGGTCCTTATGCTCCCTGTGAATGTTTGATATAGATTTAAGTTTGTGAGAGGCATGAGAGTGAACTCCATGGACATAAATTTGTTGATAATTTACACCATCTTCTTGAATTTTTTTGTTCACCTTGATATTTCCATCTAAATACTATTGTGATCTTTGGAAGAACACATTAATCTTGGAAAGAGCTCTAGTCACCTCTATAAGGGTTGAAAACAATTACACAAGGGTAAATTTAACCTTGCCAACCATGTTGGATGGTGGAGCTTGATCTTATTTTAATGCCCAGTTCTCGACAGGGGGGTGTGGGGGGAAACACCCCCCCCACTAGGGTCGCCATGGGGGTCCAGGGTGGGCGGTGACCTATTTTGGAGTCCCCCTAGTGGGGGTTTGAGGGCAACGCCCCTGAAGTAAAATTTAATTAAAAATGCACTATAAAATATTGTAATTTTGTAGTAAATCTGGACCATTTACTATCAGGTTGTAGATATAATGGTAGAAATTATGTTTATGCATTTTTTCCATATATATAACCCTCCTTTGATATGAGGGTATGGTAATTATGGCAACAAATTGTATGTGAGTGAAGAGGTTATTACAGTGGTTGTATTGAAAGTTTTTTTCTTCATTTGTTGGACTGAATAATAAGAAACACTGATTGTTTTCGTGTGGACGTAGCCCATATTGGGTGAACCACATAAAATCTATCTCTATTATGTTATATTTTTTGCATTTTATTTCCATACTTAATTCATTAATATTGCTCTATGTTTTGTATTCCTAACAACTGGTATCAGAACTGAAGATTTATTTGGCAAATAAAATCGCAAGAAAAATGGGTTCTTGGTTCGAGTGGGAGCAATGGTGGAAGAAGGCAAGTTTAAGGTCAAAAATTCTAGCAGCCAAAATTACCAGCAATGGAAGATGCAAATGGAGGATTATCTATTCAGAAAGATAATTTCCTACCATTGGGTAGAATAGCAAAGAAGTTGACAACTATGAAGGATGAATATTGGGAGGTTGTTGACAGAAAGGCACTAGGAACAATACGGTTGTGCCTGAAAACATTGGTGGTCTTTAATATATCAAAAGAAAAGACAACAATGGATGTGATGAAGGCATTATATAGAGTGTATGAAAAACCCTCAGCCTCTAACAAGGTATTTCGTATGAAGCATTTATTTAATCTAAAAATGTTAGAAGGTGGGTCTGTTACTGATCATTTAAATGAATTTAACACGGTCACAAATCAGTTAAGCTCTATAGGAGTAAATTTTTATGATGAGGTTAGGGCTCTTTTGATTATGTGATCATTGCCAGAAAGCTAGAATGGCTTGGTCATGGCTGTGAGTAATTCTATATCTAGTTTAAATGCTTTAAAGTTTGATAATGTTATGGGTGTTATTCTTAACAAGGAAATGCGATGAAAAAGCACAGGGGAGACATTAGGTAATGATTTGACTATGGACAATAGGGGAAGACAAAAGGATAGAGGAAAGGGACCAAGGAATCATGGTAAGTCTAAGAAGGGCATCACTAAATCTAGAGGAACATTGGTGTGTTGGATTTGTGAGAAGAAAGGACACCTGAAGAAAGATTGTTGGTTTCAAAAAGGAAAACAAGGAGATGGACAACAAGATAAAAATCATGAAGCAAATGTAGGAGGTGATGTGTTACAAGATGCCTTAATCCTTTCTTTAGGTAATATTAATGATTCTTGGGTGTTAGATTTAGGGGCTTCGTTTCATGCTACACCCCATAAGAAATTTTTTCAAGACTATGTTCAAGGTGATTTTGGACAGGTTTATTTATGTGGTGGTGAACCCTATAAAATTGTAGGAAAGGGTAAGATACATATAAAAGTATAAAATGGAAAAAAATGGTTGCTAAAAGAGGTAAGGCATGTTCCTAAGTTGAGAAGAAATCTAATTTCAGTAGGGTAGTTGGGAAGTGACAGCTACACAGTTACATTTATAAAAAATTTGTGAAAAGTCACTAAAGGATCATTTGTAATTAAAAAAGGAGAAGGTAGGTACATTATATTTATCTAATGGTAATGTTGACTCTTTTATTGCTTTAGCTTCTACAAAAGTGGATACAAAATTATGGCACCATAGACATGGGCACATGAGTGAGAAGGGAATGCAAGTTCTCCACTTGAAGTATTTGTTGCCAGATTAGAAGAAGGTGGATTTGGAATTCTGTGAGCATTGTGTATACAAAAAATAGAAGAGAGTCAAATTTCTCAGAGTTAGAAAGACAAAGAAAGATGAAAAGTTAGAGCTTGTGCATACAGATGTATGGGGACTAGCTTAGGTATCATCCCTTGGTGGCTCTTATTATTATGTTACTTTTATTGATGATGAAACTAGAAAAACTTGGGTTTATTGCATACGAAAAAAATCTAATGTTTTTGATAATTTTAAGAAATGGAAAGCTTTGGTTGAGAATGAGACAAAAAATGAGTTGAAGTGTGTCAGATCAGTCAATGGAGGTGAATACAACAACAATGAATTTGATCATTATTGTTCATCACATGGGATTCATAGAGAGAAGATGGTTCCAAGAACACCACAACAAAATGGTGTGTCATAAAGGATTAACATGACAATCATGGAGCGTGTAAGGATCATGAGATTACATGCAAGGTTGCCCTTACAGTTTTGGGTAGATATTATGGATACTATTGTTTACTTATAAATAGATGGCCTTCAATTCCATTAAATGTTGGCATTTTAGAAGAAGCATGGACAGGTAAAAAGGTAGATTATTCCTTCTTAAAGACTTTCAGTTGTGAAGCATTTATCCATATTGTTAAATAAAATAGAACCAAGCTTGAAGCAAAATCCAAGAAATATACAATTATTGGCTATGGAGTTAATAATTTTGGTTATCATTTATGGGATTTTGAAAAGCACAAGATCATTAAGAGTAGAGATGTGATCTTTAATGAGAAGGTCATGTACATAGATTATTTGCAAGAAAAAAAACAAAAAAATCCAAATACATAATATGCAGTACTTAATGAAATCACAAGAAATGAAATTCCAAAAGTGCTAGATAATCAAAATGTGAAACAAATACAAGTACCTCAAACTCCTGAAGGTGTAGTTAGAAGATCTACTATAATAAGTAGACTCACTCAACGATACTCTTCTTCACTTTATTATTTATTACTGACTGATGGTGGTGAGCGAGAAAGCTATGAAGAAGCAATGTAGGTAGAAACCATAAAGAAGTGGGAATAAGGCATGAAAGAGGAGATGGACTCCTTGGTACATAACCAAACTTGGGATTTGGTTCAATTGCCTACAGGTAAAAGAGAATTGTAGAATATATGGGTTTATAGGCTGAAGGAAGAAGATGGAGGCAAAAAGAGGTATAAGGCTAGACTTGTAAAGGGGTTTGCACAAAAGAAAGGTATTGATTTTGATGAAATATTTTCTCTAGTTGTAAAAATGACTTCCATAAGAATTGTTTTAAGTTTGGTAGTAGTAGAAGATTTGCACCTTGAATAGTTAGATGTGAAGACTAATTTCCTTCATGGTGATTTGGAGGAGGAAATATATATGGGCTATCCATAGAAAATGGTGTGCAAGTTGAAGAAGAGTTTATATGGTCTCAAGCAAGCTCTAAGGCAGTGGTATTTAAAATTTGACATGTTTATGATAGAACAAGGTTATAGTATATGTCATTCTGACACTATGTCTATTTTAAGAGATTAGATAATGACAGTTATATTATCTTGTTATTGTATGTAGATGACATTCTTGTTGCAGGGTCTAACATGTAGGATATAAATGATCTCAAAATAAAATTAGAAAATTCTTTTGCAATGAAGGATTTGGGTGATGCAAATCAAATCCTTAGTATGAGAATAACAAGAGACAGAAAAAATAGAAAATTAATATTGTCTCAAGAAGAGTACATCAAGAAGGTGTTAGTCAGGTTTAATATGTAAGATGCAAAACCTATAAGTAAACCTTTGGGAGGGCACTTCAAATTAAGCAAGGAACAATTTCCTAAAACATAGGAATAAATCAATTACATGTCTAATGTTTTATATGCTTCAGTAATTGAAAGTTTAATGTATGCTATGGTGTGCATGAGACCGGATATTGCTCATGCAGTGGGAGTTATCAACAGGTTTATGAATAATGTAGGAAAGGAGCACTAGGATGCAGTCAAGTGTATTCTCAAGTAATTGAGAGGGACTACTGATATATAGTTTTGACATGAAGGTTTAGATGTTTCCTTAAAAGGCTATGTTGATGCAGATATGGCTGGAGATTTAGATGGTAGGAAGAGCACCATATGTTATGTATTCATTGTTGGTGACATAACAGTTAGTTGGATTTCAAAATTCTAGAAGATAGTTTTTTTGTCAACTATAGAGGCAAAGTATGTTGTATCTATAGAAGCTATCAAGGAGATGATATGGATGCTATGGTTCATAGAAGAGTTGAGGCATAAGTAGGAATATTTTAAGTTGTATAGTGCTAGCCAAAGTGTGATTCATTTAGCAAAGAACTCAGTTTTCCACTCAATAACCAAACATATACAATTCAGGGATCACTTCATTTGTTCAATTTTGGAGGATGGTCAAATGAAGTTGGAAAAGATTCGTACAAGTCAAAATCCTACATATATGCTAACAAAAGTAGTCACAAAAGAGAATACAGAGAGTTTTTCAGCTTCAATAGGTCTTTAGGGATAACAAAGAAGATGAGAAACAAGCTAGGGTTAAAGTTCAAAGAAAAGTCCAAGGAAGAGTTGTAGTGGTAGAGTTGCAGCAATCAATCTCCAAGTGGGAGATTGTTGGATGGTGGAGCCTGATCTTATTTTAATGCCTAGTTCCTGACATGGGGGGTGTGGGGGGCAACGATCCCTTATGAGGGTCACCATGGGGGTCTAAGGTGGGTGATGACCTATTTTGGATCCCCCTAGCAGGGTTTAGGGGTAACACCCTCAAAGTAAAATTTCATTAAAAATGCACTATAAAATATTGTAATTTCATAGTAATTTTGGACCGTTCACTATTAGGTTGCAGATCTAACAATAGAAATTATGTTTGTGCATTTTTTCCCTATATGTAACCCTCTTTTGATATGAGGGTATGGTAATTACGTTAGCACACTGTATGTGAGTGAAGAGGATATTGTAGTGGTTGTATTATAAGTTCTTCCCTTCATTTGTTGCACTAAATAATAATAATGAGTAGCTATTTATGTGTAGATGTAGCCCATATTGGGTGAACCACATTAAATCTGTGTCTCTATTATGTTATGTTTTCTACATTTTATTTTCATCTTTAATTCATTAATATTGCTATGTGTTCTATATTCCTAACAAACAAAACCAATAGGGAATGAACTCCTCAACTGGTACTACAGAGTCTCGACTTGGTCTCTAAGGTCCTCCATCAATTTATTTATGAGCTCATTAGTGGCCTTGATCACAAAGATTGGCTCCTTCAAAATATTTTCTTCCCCCGTGGCAGTCCTCTTATTTGTGAGAGAGAAGAGGTCATGTTTCATCCTATAAATAATATGGTCCCCATCCTATATGAACATCTCAATGAACACCCTCCTCATCTTTCTTGAGTCTTGATTGAATTGTAGATTGATATCAGGGTCCCCATGGTAGGCCATTTCTAGCCTTTGTGCACCTAAAGCTTTAATGGGGTCCGTCCAACATTGTTTTTCCATTACTCCTAAGGTAGTGGAATATGAGACAATAGGGGTAGTTGAAACTAAAATAGAATGTGGAGGCATGGGTAGAGGAGGTAATAATATAGGGTAACATGGAATGGGATGGCAGCTGGAGGGGGAAGTGTTGATGTGGATTTTACGTACACCACAAAATCTTACAAGGTAACCTCTAAAATTTAAGGATCGATTAAAATATTCATCCCAAGACATGAGTTGTGAGGTATTCAATTTTGTAAATAACCTGGTGGTAGAATATCAGTGAGCAATATATTATTTATCTCAGATGGTTCAGATATATGAAATCTAGAAGAAATAAAATTTTATTTGAGATGGCTGGGTGGATTCTAACGTAAGGTGGATTGGATAAAAAAGTATAAAAAAAGGGAAGGGTAGAGAAAAAGATGATTTATGAACCAAAGATAGATGAAACCCTTCCAAACTGGATCCTACACTAAGGGTTAGACAAGTGATAGGAAACTAATTCCTATTGCAAGTTACTAACAACACACAAAATATATAAACACAATTAGGAGTCCAAAGAAATAAATAAAGTAAACTTCACTATTCATAACCAAAGGTTTTTGCCAATGTATGATTACAATTACACATCTTCAAAAGGAGATTATGATTAATAAATATATATAATTCAAATTAGCTACAACATAATCTAAATAACTGTACCAAAACATTTCTATAAAACCCAAAGATTAACAATACCATAATAATGAAACTTCTTCAATAAATCACAAGGTTTGTTGAAGAAAAAATAATGTACATAAAGATGAACTTGTAAAAAAATCCATATAATTTATTATTCACTTTAATTTCTAAAATTATCCTCCTTTAGAATGGAGAGATTACAAGTATATACAGGCTTGGGGAGGGGTTGCCTCATCCTCCAAATAGTATCTAATTTTATAATTCCAATTATAAACTCAAGATTTACAATTCATGTATAATATGCATGTGCAAGATAATCATAAGACAACTGGCCAAAATTGTATAATTACAATATAAATAAATAAATATAAAGAAAATAGAAATCCAAGTATCATTACATCATAATACATGAAAACACATACACATATTGTTGACTTGGCACTGTTGAAAGAAGAAGGTAGTTGCATGCTCGGTGTAGTTACATAAGTATCCTAAGGCCTTTCATGTGAAGAGTTAGTTAAAGTGGGACTAGTATAAATATGTGCCATCGTGTGAACTAACACATAATGTTGAGTACCTATAGGAGGTGTTGGTAATGTGTTTTGTGTTGTAGTAGAAGCCTCATCAACAACCTTGAGTTATTCGTATAATATAAATGCATTATTAAACTCAATATTAATAATGATAAAATTGAGCATAAATTGCTTGAATATCCATACTGTTTCAACTCTACAAGCCTCTGCCTTAGTCACCTTATCTTTTGAAAAATTAATCAATTGCATAATCTCTTCACTAGTCTTGTATACTATTCCTTCTATTTTAGTCTTAAATATATTTCAAAATGCTCTGAGTAATCCTTAAAAACTGGGCATATTTACTAGTTTTTTTGTATAAATAATCACACATATAACCCTCATATCCCTAAAAATTTATATAGCTTTTCTCTCTTGGCTCACAAACTGTGTTATCAAAGCCTTCATTTGTTGGAGCCAATTGAAGGCACTATCTCCTTTATAATTCACATAATTCAAGGACCATACAACATCTTGGGTAATCATTAGCATAAGATACCAAAAATTTAAGCCTCTTTTCTAGTTATTTTAATTGGTCCCAAAAGGTTAACACTCTTCCCCAATAAAGTTGCATCTCACCCCTTGAAGTCCTTATCGTGTTTAGGATATTATACAATTTCTTCACTATACTCTAAACATTCTTCACTATTTCTCTTGGAGCATGAATAATTTTCATTTGTAGAAACCTTTGTCTAGCTTGGTCCTAGGTCTTGTACATTTATTTTATTGCTTCCATAGTTGAGTCCACAAAATCAAAAAAGGACTCTTCATATTCATCAGGTCATTGGGTTTTATTTTTTGTTTCTTTTCCAAGGGTAAAAAGTTCTCCCTTTGCTCTAGCATTATTTCTTCCCTTTTCATATCCACTACCTTTATTTTCCTCACCCTTTGTATGGTGCCAATTTACTTATCAAAGCATGTACTTATTGTTGGCAACTCTATGATGACTAGACCCATTCTATCATTTTTTTCATCTTAGGAATCTTTGACCCAAGAAGACACAATGGGTTCTTCTTGTTCCTCAGGGTGACTAGTATCTACAGAGGTGGAAGGTGAAATGGATCCTAGTGGAAATTGAAGAGGTAACTAACTGAACCTATTACATTCTGAGATGTCCCTTTAGGGTGTAGTCCCTACCACATATTTTTTCTATCAAAGGGTCTTAAAAATTGACATAATGGAAGACTCAGCCTGAGTAAATTGAGGAATGGACAAGCCTAATTGGATAGATGGCCTTGAAAGTGAAGGTGGTGCTTGGGTATAAAAAATGGAAACAAACACCAATTATTCAAAATGAACCCTCCTTCTAGGGGATTGGGGTCTAACTATTATTGAAGCTGTGGTTGAAAGAATTAAAGAATAAATAAAACTACCTAGTTTCCTTAGTATTAGCATGGGAATACAATGACTTAGTTTTCAAACAATATTATGGAAATGACTCATATGGAGAAAGGGGTATAAAAAATGGACTAGTAGATAACAAATTAAAAATATTAGTATCTATAACTGTAAGGGAGGATGTTAAAGAAGACACTACCTTATTGAGGGTCTGACTTTATTCTTTAGTAAGAACATTTTTACCTTGTGTGGGGGATGGTCTATTTTATCCTTCCAAAAACCATATGTCTACTAATTTATCATTTTATCTCTCAATTTATTTAGAATCAGTAGACTCTGTTATTTTAATTTCTCAATATCAACCTTTTATTCTTCCATAGTCTCTAGTTCCTCCTCTTCCTCATCATTGGTGTGATCTACCAATGAAATTGCCTCTTCATGTTCATCTGATTCCTCACAAAGAGGACCTCCACTAATGAATATACCCTATGTAGGTATTTAGTCTACTTGGGAAATCCTAGGAGAGACTATATGATTTTTGGTCTTATTATAGTATATAACAATAGGTGGAATAAAATATGAAGGGGCTTCATTAGATGGAGGTGGAGGCATTGAAACTATAGGGTTCACTAGTGGAGATGTTGGAGGTGATGGGGATGTTGTTATAGATGAAAATGTCACAAAAAAACTCTATAAAAATTCAAGAACACTTGTTGAATTATAATTAAAGGAGGCAAAGGTTTTAAAGAGACTGCTCTTGCTTGCCCACCTATAGGAGGTGGTGCCCTTATAATTTATGTAGAGAGTTGTATTGTAGCCACTAGTTGAGGCTTTGAAAGTCCCTTAAGAATATTATTCATGATTTGGGGGTCTGTCTCCCTTTGAGTGGCATATTTTTCCAATGGGAAAATTTCTTTCTATTGAGGAGAGGGAAGATGATCTTGATCCAGGGATGATTGAGCCTATGGCTTAGGCCATTTTCACTTGATTTACAATTTTTTTTACATCCTCTCTAGTAATTAAAAGATTATACTAAATATTATATGCAACCACCATTGTAATTTTGCATTTATTCACTTGAATGTAGACCTTAGAGTCATCTCAAGCATTTATAAAGATTTCATCATAATTAAATTTTTTGTGGCCATAGGGAATATAAAATCCATCTTTCCAAAGGTCATTAAGATATCACCTGAATCTGACCTCAGGGTCTCGATCTCTATATCATGTTTCTTTTAAACCATAATGGGCTCTAAATTTTCCAACCATATCGAGGTGATTCCTCAATGAGTACTAAATTTAACCAATGCTGAGAGGGGTTTTATGGTAGTACCCTTGGTGTTTAGTACCAAGATATTCATCCACACTATTATATATTTGATGTGATATTTCCTATTTTTCCAAATTATCAAGGACATGATGAGGTAAATATAGAGGAGGTTCCCTAGTTCCCTCTATCATGATTATGGCACAATTACAATAGTATCAGTAATCCCATCTTTTTTCTATAGTTATTCTTATATTCTTAGAAAGCCTAGGCATATGATACCCATAGATGAGTTGGTAGATGTGTGTGTAAATGTCTTCTGAAATTATTTTGATTTCACTTCTAAACCTATAAACATTCAGTATGAAATAGTCATCATAAACCCTATTATTTATGTATTTATTAGATGGTTCCCATGGTTTCCTGTGATTCTTGTATATTATCCTCATGACTTCATCCACTACATAGGACATCATATAAAAATTTTCATAAGAGGGCCTTTGGTCAATTTAGAACATTTGTGCCCTTAGCCTCACACTGATGACTTCACTGAGTGAAATAATTTTATTGGTGGTCAAAATAATGTCTAAAAAGGATACCCATTCCTCATGCACATAAGTAGTGTTGGGAAAACCATAAAATCTATTCATCAATGCCATTTCTATTCCAATTCCTATCCTAAACTTGATTATTGGAACTAAGGAGATAACACCTCAAATATTCAATCTTTCTCCCTTTTTGAGCACTATTTGAGTTTCCCCTCAACTGTATTATGATTTTATTAAGCATTGGTTGAAACTTGATCATAGGTCATCTCAAGCATTGGAATATGAAAATATTTATCAAATGCTTCCCCATAAATATATGCCATTGTGATTTTGTGAAGTTTGAAGTGTAGGAAATCCCCAATAACAACTCCATTAATAAATAAATCATGAATTAAATTGATGCAAGGCATTACCTGAGATTTTGTTATTGCATTGAGCAATCCCATGGTATTTATTGGTATAAAATAATCAATATATATTCGCTTATCTTCAAATAGATGATATTGTGTTGAATATAGCTTTATGTAAAATATTGTACCACATCCCAAATGGATGAGTAATGAGGGAATCAAAATTCAAGTGCTCCCTTATCAAATATTGTATCCAGATATTTAGGCCTGCCCGTGAGGGTGTATGGAGAATAAATGTGACTCTAAGACACTTATGATGAAGAAGCCATTGTTATACTATAAAAGTCTATAAAATTTATCTTTAATTGACTGAAGGTACTCACAAATTTGATAGAATAAAAATTTAGATATTTAGATAACTGGATAGCTCAAATTTGTGGTTTTATCATAATAAATTGATGGAAATGGTGACTTGATGTTGTTTGGAAATTTTCATATATTGCCAAAATCTCAAGACTTGAAAGCTCAATTTGTGCAGAGTTAATGCAATAATGGTTTTTGGATTTTCTTCCCATTTTGATTTAAATTTTCCATATAGATTTGGCGGGTACCTTTTTTCATGTGGCAAATTTTCATCCATCGTGAGTGCTTAGCCATAACCTTAATAAATGTGTCCATTTCTCGTGCATTAGCTTTGTCCTAGCTATCAAATTTTGTATTTTTATTTTAGCTATGTATTTTTTTGATTGTGACACTTGTCACAATATTACTTGATAGGGGTATTTGGTTTTACATTATCTATTTGTACCCATTATACGTTGTGAGTTAATGAGATTTTTCCACTTGGCATAATCTATGAAATCTAGGTTCTTTGAAAAGTTGATAGTTACATCTTGTTGGTAAGCTCTGTGTGAACAGGATGGTGCTAAGTGGATGGTCCTTGGGTATCTAAAGACTCTTATTTATTTTACTCTTATACCTTATTTTGAAAATTTTTAAGCTTCCTAGATGATGACACATGGCCAAATCTTGATGATTTAGAGAAAATACAATATTAAAAATATACCTTCGACTGATAGGCTCTGAGTTAAAGAGATTACACCATGTGGATGACTCTTGTTAATATGGGTCTTTAAAAAGTTGACAATGTACTTAGACCTATCAAGCAACAACTGTCTAGGATGGTGCCACATGGATGGTCCTCATTAATCTGAAGAACTTATAACTCTAAAAATGTACCTTTTAGACATGGATGACCCACATTGATTTAGAGAATTTTTATAAATAAGCGTATGTATTATGGTCCACTATGTTCCAAGTGAAAGGGAATATGCCACATGGAATGATCTCAGGGCTCTGGGAATATTTAAAACTTTGATAATGTACTTTTGCTCAATTGGTTTTTAAGCTTTCGAGTTGATATGATGATGCCACCTATCTTAATCTTGTGGAACCGAAAGGTATGTGAAGAAAATGGGCCCAATTGTTGAACTATATGCTTTAAGTAGCCATGATGTTGACACATGGATGACATTATGTAAGTCTCAAATAAACTATGATTAGGGAAATTAGAATCAATGTGATGTAAACATGTAGCCTAGGTATTTAGCTAAGAACCAAATGTGGAATAATTCTAAGTCCTAAAAGTGATCTTACACATATGCAAAATTTGAGATGCACTACACCATCTAATTATCTTTGGTAGTCAAATAGACCAAAAACCTATTTAGAATAAACATTTGAAATGAAAATCAGAGGTGATACATAAAATTATTTTATAAAATTCCCAAGCTTTAATTTTCTATTTTAAAATGTAAAATTAAACCCAAAATAACCTTGGGTTGTATAGATTAATCGATATCAAAAAATAAATGTTTTCTTCTAATAATGGGCCCCTATTTGAATTTTTAAAATGGGGTGTGTTGGGGCACAACAAATGGTGACTCAGTGGGGAAATACTGTTGAATATTTAGGAACCCAAAATCTCAGTTAATACATTATAATAAAACTTCAAACCTTATAAGAAAGAAAGAAATAGACCAGATAACTGAAAGAGACTCCAACTCCTTCATGCAACATACCAACCCTTTTCATTTTTAAGATCTATGTGTGATTATGTAGAATTCATTTACCCCTTTTTATGAAATTTTTGACATAGATTTGGATAGTCAATGTAAGTTTTATTTGAATTTCTTGATTTTATAGATAATAGTAAGGGAATCCTAGGCATTGCTCTGCTTCCAACTAGACATCCATATCCTTGACATAGATACCTTTGATTCTACTCTAAGTATTACTCTATTTCTAGTCAGGAGTCTATAGCCTTAATAGAGTTTACTTGAATCACTCTCTTTCCATAAGTTTGTATGATTTGATCAGTTTTTTTAAACATAGATGGAAGGAGGGTTGAAAACCACCATTGGCTAGGTGTATGTACAAGGAAAATTATTTTTATCAATATGTCCCTATCAAAATACATTCATTTCAATGTTTATTATCTCTCATCTAACTTTTAATGTGTAAGAGTGCAGTTTATCTTTGAAAACTAAAAGACTTTATAAAATTTGCATGAGTATATCAGAGCAAATTTCAAAGACCTAGTGAATTTATTCAATTCAGATAAAAACTTGATTTTAGTCATAACACATACCTTAATTTATGATATCCTAAGTACTACAAGAACAAATCTTGATGAATATCAGTTGTGTACCTCTTCTACCCCTTTTTTTTTAGAGGTATTTTCATGATTCCAGTATAATAAATTGATCATATTGTTCTAAAACTTAAGCAACTAGTTTAGAAAGCAACACAACTAACTATGAAAGTAAATGCTAAAAAGATGAAACTAATCTAGAAAAACTTAGAAAGATTAACCTAGGAAAGTAATAAATATATCTAAGAAATCAAATGATAGAAAGCAAGAAACTAATCTAGAAAGTAAATAATCTAATCTACTCCTACTTCTATGGTTGAAGTCACAGTCATTCAGAGGTGTCTCCAGTTAGAGTAGCCATGAAATAATATTTCAAAAAATACCCATTCATTAGAAAATAAAGATCATTACCTTAGAGGTCCCTTATGTGAAAAATTTGTTTACTAGGATCTCTTAGATTTGATATGACCCAATGCATAAAGGAGTTAACTTGTCATGCTCTCCTTTCTTTTCATATGCCTTATCCCATAAAATCACTAGGCCTAAAATTTTAAAAGCCTTGATTTTAGATATTTTAGTGAACCACCACTTGACAATGTCTTGGCACGTAATGTTTTTGTTCATGCATCCTCCCTCTAGACTAGCCCAAACAACCTAGATTGAATCCTTTCATCTTCTCCCATATACTCTTACATGAATTGATATGTTGGTAGTTTGAAATTAATATGAAAAACTAGTTGATGTCCATACACTAGTAAGAAAGGTGAATCCTTAAGGGCTTTCTTATGCCTTGTTCTATCTACCCATAGTGAATAATTCAATAATAGGTGCCATTATCTGGGTTTGTTTTGTGTTTATTTCTCGATAGCATCCATAAAATTCTTGTTAGTGGAATCAATAACCCCATTCCCTTATGTATAGTAACTCGAGGAAAACTTGATGATAATCTGATTACTATTGGCCCTCTTAGTAAATTGTATAGATTGAAATGATTGATCATTATCATAGACTAAAGAAATTGGAGTCCCAAATCGGGTCAGTATGTTTTTTTCTAGAAATTTAATCACATCTTGGACTATGGAATTATCTTTAGCCATGACCTCTATCCACCTAGTGAAATAATCAATAATTGTTAAAACAAAATTGTGTCCTACTGAAGAGATTGGATTAGTTATAGCAATGAAGTTGAGAACACATTGAGCAAAGGGCATCATTTGATCATAAGATGTAGTGACATAGTATCATGTACTTCCCTTTTTATAAATACTTGACATTCATAGCATGTTATGACATGATTATGGGCATCCTTGAAAATGGTAAAACAATAGTATCCCATCCTTAGGATTTTGTGAGCTGTGACATTTCTAGAAGGATGTCCACTACCTATCTTCTAATGTAAATTATCTAGGATGTCTATAGCTCTTATCTTAAGACACACCTCAAGTAGATGCCATCATAATTCTTCCTATACAAAATTTCTTTTTTAATAATGTAATGTGATGATGTGAGCCTAAGGGCTCACATTTTTTATTTTTTTAACTAAAGGGGACATGTACCTATGAGTAGGTAGTGGATGATGTGGGCATACTAGTCACCACCAACTATCTTGTTTCATTGATCTACTCAATGTGAATACGCGGATCCACTTTAGTCATGAGGTAGATGATTCCATGGCCTCATACCATCTTGGTGGGTCTAATTTCAAGATCAAACTCTTGTAATTTAGCCATCCATTTATCACTTATCTCTCCTAATTCATTTTGGCAAAGTGTGAGCTTGATAAATAGGTCTATAATGATGACATACATCTTGTTTCAAAGAATATGTTGCCTAAATTTATTCACTGATTTGATCAAGGCATATATTTAGGTATCCATAATTGAATATTTCAATTTTGAATCTTTTAGATTATTACTCATGAAGACAATTAGATGTTCACTATCATCTACTTTTTGGTGAGGACTGTTACTATAGTGTGCTATGAAGTAAATGAGTATAGAAAGAAATACTTAGTAAAATCAAAACTAATTAAAACTTGATCTTGAACAATGGCAGTCTTAATATTATGAAACACTTTTTTAACTTCAGTTGTCCATTCTATTTTATCATCCTACTTCAACATTGATTTTAGTGGCTTGATAATCTCTATAAATCTAGAAATGATTTTTTTTCACAAATTTTATCTTGCCAAATAAATACTTTAGTTCTTTCTTATTTTTAGGAGGAATTATTTTTGAAATGGCTTGGATTTGTTTTGTGTCAATGTAAATCCCATCTTTGGTAATGATGTGGCCTAGCTATTTTCCCTCTATAACTTCAAAGATGTTTTTATTTAGATTTAAAGACACTCCATATCTTCTACATCTATCAAATATTTTATGTAGATGATATGCATGATCAACTCTATTCTTTAAAAAATTATGGGATCATCCATGTAAATGATGATGCATTTACCAAAAAGCCCTTGAAAAGTGAAGTCTATGGCATGCTGGAAGGTTATTCCTACATTAATTAGGCTGAAAGACATCCTTTTATATGAAAAGGTTTCCCATTTGGTGGTAAAATTAGTTTTCATTTGATCCTCTACTTCTACTAATACTTGATTGTAACCTGAAAATATATATAGAAATTAAATCATTTCAGACCCACTAAACATAAAAATTACTTCATCTAAGGAGGGAAAATGATAATTATCCTTTTCTAATGCTCTATTCAGTTTTATAAAGTCAATGCATGACCTGATTTCTCCATTCTTTTTTCTGATAGGCACTAAGTTAGCAACCTAAGTGGAATTCCTGATTAGAAATACAATTTTAGATTCCAATAAATTTTGAACTTTTGTATGGATGAGGGGATCTAAAATTGGATTCATTGGCTTTTAAAGTTAACTAAAAGGCTTGTGTTCTAGCTTCAAAGGGATAGTATGTGTGATGATTATTGGATCAAAGATTTTTAAATCCTCATATGTCTAAGCTATCACATCTTTGTATTCTATCAACATATCTTTAAATTTTTGTTTCTCACTTTTAGTGTAACTCAAGCTAATATTGACAGAATAAGGATGTTCATTAGTTCCTAAATTATCTTTAATGAATTTGGATTATTCATTTTAAACTTTTTATTATTTTAATCTTGCATATCCATGTCAAAAAATTTCTCTAATGATACCAATCCCATAGGTATACGATTCTCTTTTAGCTATAATATGCCATCTTCTCCTGAATCTTATGTGTTCATAGGATAAAAATCCTTTTCATCTATTATTTGAGAGTTAAAGGCTCTAGAAATATTCATAAACTATATGATATGTTGATCATCATCAAACACCTAAATTTTTTCCACATTGTTTAGGATAGAGGGAAAATGAACCAACTACACAAAACTTATGCATTTTAGATTATTGGAGTGGTGCTAAATTAGCAACTAAATTAGCCAGAAAATATGTTATATAATTTTATTCTCTTGAGATAGCCTTGATGTTAAATGCTTCTAATAGATCAATCAAATCCTAGGCCTTATGATTATTATTTTTTAAGTATGAGAGTATACATCGATATTTAATCTCGATCTGATTGAAAACTAGCTCTAAATCACCAAATATCAATAATTACTTGACATTGTGTTTTAGTGCAATTTATAAGCCCATAATCATAACTTCATACTTAGCTCAATTTTTGGTATAAGGCAATTGTGGAATGCATGTAATGATATATTGTATCCCATATGGATCAATCAAAGCTAGGTTGATTTCAAGGCCTTGATTATATCTAGCTCCATCAAAATGAAAGGTTCACAATTGTGAAAGAACTTCAAATTCTTGTTCATGAGGTTCATGGTTTATATTAAATGTATAAACACCTGCATGTGATGATGTGAAGTTGACCATCTCATTTTTAGAATTATATTCCATAATTAGGTACTTCATATTCAATTCTCAGTCAACTCTAATATGATTGGTAACTCCTTTCCAAGGTAGTAACATATGTGATAAATCTATTTCCATGTATCCATTCAATGTCTTTGACCAATCCTAGTTTAATAGTAAACCATAAGTTTCAGTAATACACACACACACACACACACATGGATATGAAGCTAGTTACATGTGAACATTTAGTAACTACCCAACCAATAGGACTGTAGTCTTATCCAACTGGAACACTATCCTCTTGGAATCATTTGGAGTCAACCCTAACTTGTTGCAAATAGCTATAGGCATGACATTGGATAAATCACTTAAGTATACTAAATAATTATGCACATTTTTGCCAAAAATTATGAAATTTAATAGAAAATGTGGTACCTCATATTTGTATTGATGAAAAACTACATTAGTATGTGTAGCTTTAGACATCTTAGTAGATAGCTTACTATTCATCGTTTTCAATAACAATTCTCTTTGATAGATAATTTGAGATAATGCATGAAGAGTGATGTTTGCCTTAATTTTATTCATAACCTCAACTATGTGTATTCATTTTATTATGTGGATCAATAACTTGTTGCTGATCATTTAACTTTAGAGGGCGATTGCACTATTATTTCGTGGCATGGAAGTCATGAGAGGTTTTTGGCATTTGCTTCTTAGTTTGTAACTATTTATTTGGTACTGATGAAAAACATGGATCTTATCTATATTCTCTTTTGTATCATCTCATCATCAACTTGGAATGGAAATTTATATGCCTCAAACATCATTATAGTACTAGAGGGATTTAAAGTAGTGGAGGATTATGGATGTGCATTATTTGGAGAGGTTTCATACCTATCCATTTCCTTCTAGAAGATATCAAAATTAATACAAAATTATATATAGGAAAAATCACCATGTTGTGTTGTATTATAAACTTAACACCAATTAGGTATTGTTGCTTCCAAGATATCTATTTTAGATAACTTATTAGGTGGTTATTATTCTGCATTATTTCTAGATTGGTTGAAAGGTCTATTATACCTCTAGAATGTGGAGCTCTGATTGGTATTTTTTTCCATGGTGTTTTTTGTTCACTTTTGTATGCTTAAGAACTCATTTCTTAGATTTTGTTCCATCCACTAGATAGCATCCAATTCTTTTTTTTTTATAATTATAAGTAGTACCATGTGTGGTAACAACATTAACTAGTATAAGATACTAATTTTGATTTTGTTGATTAGGTGCAGACATATGATTATTCAAAAAGCTAAGGTTATGGTTAGGTGGAACATGGGCTAAAGGAAATTGTGTATAAACTTGGTTCTGATTATGATCCATAACATTATAATTAGCATTTGGAATAGGATTGAGGGATATCAAGTTAGGATTAATATTAGGCAAGGCCAAAGCTTGCAACTGGGAATTTATCTTCTTGTCAATATTGATAGCTTCATCATAGGCCAATGGTAGTGAAACAATATTAGGTGATCTACAGAGGATGAACAATATCATAGAGTCCAAGGAATTATTGTACATTTGGTGTAAAAATTAAATATGGGGATAAATACATTAAAAATACATTACTTATCCCACTTATATTTACCAAAATAGAGGAAAAAGAGTTAGGAATACTTACCTTGAAGATGAACTCATCAAGGCTCAATCTCTCCCTTGACCAATGGTGCTTTACAAGAGGTTGTTTTGGTTCATAAGGATCACAAAGATAGGTCAAATATAAGATATAAGACTTATCTTATGCATCCAAGACATTTACACAAGACAAGATTCTTCTCTCCAAGTGTAAACCCTAAGCAATGACTCTTCAAGTAGAATGGTGAAAGAGAAGATTGTAAAGAAGCACACATGAATGATTATCTCTATCTCTCTCTAATGAAAATGGGGTGAAGGATGTGTTTATATAGCCAGATCTAAACCTAAACCCTTCCAAAGTTTTAGCCAAAATAGTTAGCCCAATCAACCTAGTTGTTTAAGAAATAAAAATGTTAGATCCTAAACTAAGTTGTCTAGGCCTAGTCCTATAACATGCTTATTTCTCAATAGGATTGGCCCATTTGACTGTGTTTAGAGGATGACCAAAAGAGGTTTTGGCTTAGGTAGGGGCTATTTGAAGTGGTGAATTTATTGGAGGATCATGTAAGGGAAGTTTCAAATCTTAGGGAAACATATAGAAGACACTTGTGTTGGTTTTAAGTGGTGTTATAGGGAACACCAATTTTGAGAAGCACCAATGGTCTGCCCACCCCTTACTTAATGCACCCTTTAAGGCCTACACTCAAAGAGATTGAGAATCAATAGGTTCCTTCAAGAGAGAAATCATCAATAATTGATAAAGTTTAAAAATATTATGTATATACATATGACCCATTCAAAGCTCATCACATGTCATGTAGTTACAACATGATATGGTGCTTCGAGAAAAGAACATAACAACACACAACACTAAGTTAAATAAATTATAGTAATTTAAATCATAAAATAACTAAAATTAAATGACTAAAATGAAATAAATGAAATTAATAAGTAATATATGTGTATCTTGAATTACCTTTATCATTGAATGGTTGTCTAATGTGTTTGTAGTTATGATCATGGAGGGCTAGCGACTGCTTTGGACAAACCCTAAGGATACAAAACTAAAGAGCAAAGATAAATAATCACAAGAAATTCAAGATAACTAAAATGTGTAGGCATGATGTACTTGGAAATTTGGTAAGGTAGGGTGATAAATGCTAATTTAGGACTAAATAGAGTAAATCAGGTAACCGAAAAGCCAAGGCTACTAAATGACTGAAAAACTCAAATAAATGTACCTTAAGTAAGAAAGGTAATAAATAAAGTAAAACTAAGGATACATGAAAAAATAAAATCTAACATCAATGTGAAAGTAATAATAATCCTTAAATAAATATGGACAAGAAATGGTAAAAAAACATTGAAGAGTGAGCAGTAACAATCCCTACTCAATAATCAATGGAAAAAGTACATGAAAGCGAAACAACATTGATGAGTGAGAAGTAAATAAAAACGCACTCAACAATGGAAAAAGTAAAAAACTATATAAATGAATGTAGTTTTCCAAAAAAATAAATGATAATGACCTTTTTTCAAATGAAACCAAGGAAATTCTATAAATGTAAAACAATGGTGTAAAGAAAATAATCCATAGTCACTCAAGCATACTATTTTATTCTAAAGATAGATAAAAATGAAACAAAGTAGTGCTAACATGTTTTAAGATGTGAATAAGAGGAAAATAGAAGTGGGGAAAAAAATTTAGAATCAAACTTTCCTATCAAGGGGGGAATCAAATGGGTGGGGGTAAATGTAGGAAAAATCAAGGTAAATAGACTCTTTATTGAAGTCAAGACACTAAAATTAAGTTTGTTAAAATAAGAGGATTTTTGAAATTAATGAATCTAAAGAATTTATCCTAACCACACAAATCTTGGGTTATCAAATGAAGTGTGAATATCATCATATAAAGGCTATATGCATGAAAATTAAAATAGACCTACCTTCCCATAAGATGTTCCCCATTCCTCAAGACTCCTTATAGAATCATCAATCTACTATGAATATTGGGTACTTGTGTGAAAAATTAGGTATCACTGTATATTTTTAATTTTTCTATCTCAATCTACTGGCCTACCACACCCCAATGGACCTCAGCTCTATTATGAGTCCAAATGTGGAGTTTGAGCTTCAATTTGAGATATGAGATGTGCTATGAATCACATATTTTGGTGTGATGTTGAATTTTATATTTTTATATTGCTTTTTTATCATTGAATTTTATTTTAAATGATTTGAATTTTAATATTTTTATGCCTTTTTCTATTCCTCCTCTATATGGATTCATAGAACCAAACATGGGTGCTAAAAATGACTATCATTTGAAAACTTTGGACTTGGTACCAACACATATCAAAATTGCTCAATATAAGGTAGAATTCTCCCTTGAAGGAAAACTATCACACACTTTAAATGCAAATCACAACCTTAGACCACTCCTTTGAAGGATGGTTGAGTAAAGCATTTGTCAAAGCATAGTAATTTATTGAAAGCTTCCTGCATCAATCAACTTCCCCATCCCTCTAAGCAATTAAAAAATCACAACAGACCCATTATCAAAATCAGAAAAGGCAAAATTAATTTAGAAGTGGTAATTAGCTTTCATAAGTAGACTAATCGCATCAATCAATCTACACTTTATATGACATGGACTTGTTTATACTAGCTCTTTGGTAACCTATAGAAGAGGCATGCTAGTCTCACAAGAAGGTTCCATTTTTCATCCATCCCCACTTTTTACACTCTATAAATAAGGGATTTTGAGCTTACTTGACATTATATGATCAAGACACATTTTAAACCAACTAACGGATGCTAATGCAAAGCATTTGAAGGACTTCTATTTGTAAGTTGATCGTACTTCAATCTTTTTTAGTCCTTGCCAAAGAAGAAGCATCATACCTTCTTTTTATTCTCTCATATCTACTTGTTGATACATTTGTTACAACGTTTATCTCTTTATTATCCTATCTTCCTCACATTTAGTTTTCTAATACAACTTACTTTATGTGTCAACCACCTTCATCTAATCATATGCAACTCATTAAAAACATTTAACAAAATATTTGTGTTTTATTATGTGTTGTGCCTTGTTTAAGTATTTTTCATCACAAGAACATCTTAACCATTGTAACAAACATAAAATCATCACAACATTACCTTTTATCACATCATTCAATAACTCATCACATACAATCTACCTCAACATGTCTCTACTCACAATAACATCATAATCAACTCATCTAACCAACAGCACTAATTAATCATGAAACATCCATCACTGTTCAATCATACATCATCCACATATGCTATCCATGACATGCCTATCTAGGTAATAAAGCAAATATTTTCCCACATGTCTAAAAAATCATCTCATCATAATAAAACATCATCATATCATAAACATCATGAATATCACATCACCTAATCATAACATTGTAATCAAACTACCATCTATCACATCCATAAGAACTATGATCTATTAACCCATAACCATGTCATGAACATAAATTACATCATTGTCATCCATCACCATAACAATAATCACAAACATCATAGTCATGTCCAACTCAAAATACACATTATCATATCATAAATAACATTCATCAATAAATAAACATCATCATGGCCAAATCATCATGTGCCTAGCTAGGTGAGTACACATACACCATAACATCCTACATATACCATAATCAATATCCACCTTACCTAAACCATTCTACCCTCTCCTACCTACACTACCCCTCCACAATTTTACCCCCTCTATGACTTTCATCCCTAATTACACCCACCTAGTGTTAGTGGGATAGTATATATACAGGGTGTCATCAGAACTTAACAACATGTTAGTAGTATACAAGGTGTCATCGTAGTATAATGACATGTTAGCCATCTAGTTGGTCAGTATACATGAGATATTTAGTCAACAACTATATTTCATGTGGAACAGATTGCATGGATTCAGATTTTTCTAACCATGGAAGCCTCTAATGAGGTTATATTTTTTGAAGATTCCAAACACAGTCTATTGTAATCATGTGCCTAAGATAGGGAAAGTGAATTATGTATATATGTAAGTTGTGAAGATTTGAGAGGGGTTAGACATTGAAGAATTAGATTTTGGACCCATGTACTAGAAACTTCTTATATAAGTACAATGTAATGAGTTGATCCCTATGTAATAATTATCAATTTATATGATTATGTAATTAAATTCATTCTATAACATTTCCATATACTTTTGTATTGTATATGATAATAGTTAACTATATATATAATATTTTATAAATATTTGGCTATCTAAATTATGTAATAGTTGATGAATTTATATTGCTAACTGAAAGGAAATCATATGAAAAGTGCACCAGTTTGCATATCTATGTTTTCTAGTAATTCTATTATAGGTCTTTAGGAATTTGTGTTTCTACCAAGTAATAACCTATTACCTCTCTTATAGTTGTCCTCATAATTAGCAAGTTCTAGGAAACCATGAACCTCTGCTAACAATGGTGCTGTGAGTGTGGAACTGTTATGGGTTGTTAAAGAAAGGATATGCTCCAATGGCTACCAAGTCAGAGGGACTTGGAAGAATGGTGAGATTGGAAAATATTTGAGTTTACATAGAAAGAGGTGAGAAGGATTGGGTGCACTAAAAAGGAACTCATAGAGCATCATCTGTATAGTGATGTACATGAAATCTTCTAATGTGAATTTATGATCCTGCTTGCTGCATGGCTGGTGAGATTAGAACATTTTTGTTTTCAAACTAGATTTGCATTTGAAATTTAATGGATTGATGATATAATTGAATATCTCGAGGTTGTTTGGACCCATGTGATTGATCACTAGATACAAACCACTATAGATGGATATATAATGGAATTTGCAGTTCGTGGTTATATTTATTTTAATAAAACACAATATTTATTCATGCAGGGGACTAAATGAAAGTTTATATAGCAAATACCAATTCTTATCAAGATTTTGATCATTAAAAAATCCATAGTTCCCTACCTATTCATGATGGATTAGTCTTTCAGTCACTATGGGGATGTGTGTAATCAAGATGTGAGATGGTGTAGCGCTGATTGGGAAAGCTGGATAGTAGAAACTCGATGAGGAGACTAGATGAAAGATGAAAGGGAATGAAATAATCTTGTAGATATAGAGTGAGAACTATGACAATAAAAGAGGTGGAATATATCAGGGACTTCATGAGCAATTACAAGTAGAGGTAGAGGTAGAAGTAAGAGTAGAGGTTGAATAGCTGTAAGAGATTGAAAGAATGAGTTGATGAAAGGATAAGAGAGAAAAGAGTCGATGAGTGAGAAGAAGGACCCAAGATTAATGAGATCTAATATCAAACAAATAATCAGGTAGAAGATGATGATAAAGGAAAAAACATAGAGGAAGGTAGTTTAATAGATGGTAGTAGATTACAGTCACTCAAGGAGACATCTTTCACCTTCATAAGAGAGTTGCCTAATTTTGGAGGCACAGTCAACCATAGACACAGTACTGGCTCAAATTTTTGCATAAGGATAATTAGATAAAGATATTTTTCACCCCCTCAACACACATCCCTTGAGCCCATATTTTATAAAAATACCCCTATTTACATTTAGACATAGAGCTTTGAAAGTTAGAGAGAGTAAGAGATCAAGGAATCACCATGCAAGGAATTAGTAGATTCTAATTTTGAAATAACCATGCAATGATTCACCAAATCATAAAATAATTATTTAAGAGAAGTAGCGACTAATTTGACTGACCCCTTGTTGATTGCATAGGTTGCTAATTAGGTGTCATAAATTGAAAATTTTGCTACAGAGCATAGAATGTAAATAGACACCATTATGGAGATCAAAGATTATTTAGAGGAATTTTCATCACCTAAGTGATCTCCATCCCCTCTATGATCTCAGGAATATTTTCTATTTTTGCAAGGTTTCCCATTTTTGACAAATACACTAGTACTTGGAGATAGTCCTATTGGGTTTGTAATACCATCACCACAGACACCACCAGTGATCACTCCTCAAGTGACATCACCACTTCTGACACCAAGAAGTTATTAGGTATCAATCCCATAAATTATAGTATCATTACCACCATTTGGAGGAGTATAGATAACATTTCCTTTGCAACCAACCCTAGGTAATATGGATTTATAGTCGGGAGCCTTTATCATACTAGCACCCTATGATGGAACTATGAATCAAGAGAAATACTTACTCACATGTGATATGAAATGGTAAGATAAAGGCATTGTAATGAAAATATTAAGAATTATGAGATTACTGGTGCCTTGTCTAGAAGAGCATTGGAATTCATGTTCCGTAGAGAATCAAGAACAAGTTTTGATGATGTGCAAAAATGGTTGATTATAGAGTTAAAGGTTAAGAAAAGTATGATGCAAACCATAAAGGACCTAAAATATATACATCAAGGTCAAATGTAAACTATTCATGATTATGACCACAAATTTTCTAATGTGTTTAATAATGTTGAATTTTCTTCGGAAGATAAAGATAAGGCCACTTGGTTCGTTGAAGGAATATGACCAAAGATCCAATTTGTGATAGCACAAATCGAGTTCACTAATAAATCAAAAGCTAAAATATATATAGTAAGAGTGGAACAAATAGAAGATTATGGTACCCTAATAGAGAAGAAAACATAGGTAGAAATCACACTCTAAGCAATTTTTTAGAGGTTAGAGGCTCTGTAAAATACTACTAAGTGACCTAAAATCAGTCTCCAGTGTATTGAGTATGGCAAGGAATGCCACTATGAGAATGAATGCCCAAAAGTATGTATAGATTTTTACAACATCTATTACATAGTGGGACACTCAATAGCTCATTGTCACTTATTACAATATTATGTAATAAATCCACAGAGTATGTATTGTAAATTCTACAAATCTACTAATCATGAAGATAAGGATTGTATGGATATACAAGAAATAAAGGAGGACATTAAAATAATGTATTCATAGTATCCATATAATAAGAACCAAAAATGTCACAATCCATTTCAAGAGTAGAAACCACTCTCATCAGTGTAGCCCAGGCTGGGTTGGCATGGGTTCAAAATGCACAACCATTTTAAATGTAAGGATTAGCTAGTGGAGTTCAAGCTATGCAACCACTACAATACACTTATCAATCCACCTAAAATACTATGCCTCCCTGGGCACAACAAGTTGTCTAGGATCCACATATAAATCAACCCCAATATGGTGGTTATGATAATCAATGGTACTAACAAGGGTGGAATGTACCATAGGCCACAACAAAATTTAGGGCACAGTAGGTAGATGGATAGGGATATCAAGGGAATAGAGATGGATTCAGAGGAGGATACCATGGTGGTGTGTAGCGAGGCCATGGCAATAGTCTTAGAGGCCCTATTCAATTTTATTTGTGTGGGGAACCCAATCACGTATAGTGGAATTTACCTACAAATCTATAATGGTAAGCCTATTATGCATACTATCGAGTATATAAACAACATGATACTCATGAATACCCTATTTTAGAAGCACAATGCATAGATTGAGCTATGTAAAATGTAAATTGAGTTGGTTCTAAGCCCAACTGTAATGCATTTATGTAAGCAATAACAAGAATGCGGTATGCACAACAAGGATTACCTCTTTTAGAGATGCCAATATATTTTAGCATATGAAAAGCTAAATTAGATACCTATATGGAACCAATAAAATAGAAGGGACTCATGAAGGAAGCCATGCACATTATATTGAATATTCAACATCAAGGTTTAGTTGTAGTAGATGAAGCTACACTTGATGCACAAATGTATGGGTAGATTGTGTGAATCATGAAATAAGAGGGTGTTATCACAATAGTGACAGACTTGATGAAGTTTCTTAATACTCTATGAAATGAAGATATATCACAAAATATCACTAATCTCTTGCATAGTTTGATTAAATGTGCATAGAAGGGAAAATAAAGGCATGGTAAGATGGTTTGGTATGTTAAGACAAATAATTCATGGGATGTTGATACTAGGGTTGATATAGAGATAACAGGGTATGAGATACCAAACACTATGTTTGATTTTGGGAGCACCATGAATATGATCCCACGATCTACTTGGGAGGTGATTGGTAGACCATCTTTGAATTATAGCCCTATAAACCTTAGCTTGGTAGACTATAGTAGGATAGAGCCCATAAGATGATTGAAATATGTGGAGATTAAAGTCATAGAATTAACTCTACATGGTGATTTCAAAGTAATAGATATGAAGATATATGAAATGCACTACCCAAATTTGTTAGGGAAAAAGTGGGCCTATGATGGACAAATGAACATCAACACAATAATGAACCAAATAGAGTCATACCAAGATGATCATATAATCATCATCCATCTTAATAGATATGCCAAATCATAGATAATTCCCAAGGAACCTGATTCTCCCTATGTAGTGAAAGGGAATAGATGGATGTGAATTGCAATGTAAAATGTACCTAATATATAAAAAAATATACCACTGCAACAGTACAACCCTCCTTTAATAGAGCCAACAACTATATAATTGTGTGGTAAGTTTTCTTTAAAATCTTTGAGTATTTCCATAGAAGAAGAAGATAAAGTGTGATCTTTGTCTGTTCACTCACATACATAGTCTGATATAGAGATGTTATATCAAGTTGGTTATATGGAATGTGACTACATTGAACCTACTCTTGAAGGTTGCTTTCATGGGATCAAAATTCTTTTGTCAATGGTAATTTTGATACTTACATGCTCAATTGGTCTTGAAATGATCATGATCTTATAAACTTATGCATGGTTTATGTGCCTGATTGGTAAATCCCCCAGTACTTTGCCACTAAAGACATTGGTGACTTTATACTGTAGTTTCAAATGCATATACTAGAGGACAACCAAAGGGTAATTGATCTCAATTATGCATTAAAAGGAGTTACAACTAATTGGTGAGTAATACATCACATTGGTAGTAAAACATGGGCAAAAGTGTGTGAATTAATTATTGCATAGTTTTAATTGCCTGAGGAAGTGTGAAAATAATGGCCCTTGTTCTATGAAGGATAATGTCCCCAAAACCATATTCAACAATGCATTGAAGTATAGATAGCTGAAGAAATTAATTTGAAGTATTGGTTGCATTGTTTTATTTACACATTAGGGGTTTTTCCTATTACTTGGTACATTCACCAAGAGCTCCGTAGAGAGACAAAACACTGGATTTAGTTGTAGAATGATTTTATTCAAAATTTTATATTTGAAAGTGACAATCTGCTTGTGAATTGTGTGTTACAAAAGATGAAAACATTTATATGCCATAGATGAGTGGAAGATCTATGTAATGACCATGTTTCATAGTTAGAGGATATGGAGGCTCGTGAACTTATTGATGCTATCATCATGGAAGTCAAGCACAATCAACAACATGCTCAGGATCTCATTAATTTTGTGACTATGGATACCATGCACAAAGGAAAAGCAAAGATGAAAATTTAGCCTTGTCATCATATTCAAGAAGAGTCTACTGGTAACCCTAATTCGGTTAGTGAAGATTATTTAAAACTTATAGAGTTTTTAAAGCCTGAACCAGACTATGAAATATTACCTAAACCTTTGGATGAAGAATCTAAAGAAGACTGATTACAACAGATACAATTTCCATAATAAGAGGGTGAGCGGGCCATTCAACAGTCCATTTTGAAGGAAGAACACCAAGTATATTAGGAACCTCTAAATAAACAAATTGTGAATATTGGGTTTGAAGCAACCCCAAAATTGGCACATGTTGGAAACTATTAGGAATAATGGGACATTTTAGAAGCATTGTAACTTCTCTTGGATTATACAGATGTGTTTCCAATTAATTTTGTAGAAGTTAAATAGGTGGATCCTTCTTCAGGGGAAATGCATATAAAACTCAAGGAAAGCACATGAATTATTAAGAAGAGGCCTTACTATCTCAATCCTAACATGAAGATGAAAGTTAAATCTGAATTAGATTGTATACAAAATGCAAGAATAATATTTATTGTGGAAAAAGTAGACTAGGTAAGCCCTATGGTCATACAACTGAAGAAAATAGGTGAGATTCATATCTACAAAGACTACCACATCCTAAATGATGCCTACATTAATGACCCCTTTCCAATATCATCTACTAATGAAGTGTTAGAATCTATAGCTGGACATCAGGTGTATTCCTTCACTGATGAATTTAGTGGGTATCATCAAATACCCATTGTAGCTAAGGATAAAACTAAGATAACATTTGCTATAAAATGGGGGTCATTCACATATAAGGTAATGCCATTTGGTCTAAAGAATGCACCTGTAGTTTTCTCTAGGGTCATAGTAACTACATTTAAGGACTTTATTCATGATTTCATGGAGGTATTTTTAGATGATTGAGTAGTGTTATCATTGTTTTGAGATCATTTATCAAAATTAAGACTCGTGTTGGAAAGATGTAGAGTACTCAGGGTTGCGCTTAACTTTTAAAAAAAAATATTTTTCATACCTTTTGGTGTTCTTTTAGGCCATGTAGTGTGAAGCAAGGGAATCTTGGTGGACCAAGAGAAGATTGAAATGATAGTGAGTATGCCACCACCAAATTTCTCAATATAAGTGTGATATTTTGTAGGACACATGGGGTATTACCAAAAATTCATAAAAGGGTATGTAGCTATTTTAGCTCCAATGGAGAAATTACTACATAAATGTGTTCCTTTTGTATGGATAAAAGATTACCAAATAGCTTTTGTGGATCTAAAATACTGATTAGTTACTGCATCGATCCTTATTTTTACTAACTAGGGTAAACCTTTCCGTGACATGTGGATGCTTCAAGCACCACAGTTGGAACAGTGCTTGCATAGCCAAGTGAAGGAGGCTTGGCCCATACAACCCAATTTGCAAATTGAAAACTATCTGTGGTTAAAAAGAGTTATACCATAATTGAGAGGGAAGTTATAATGATTTTATTTTCCCTAAAAAATTTAGATATTATTTTTTGGCTACCCCATTTGAATTGTTTACAGATCATCAACCTCTGTGACATCTGGTAAACAATCCATTGTTGGGTGGAATGATATCTTGTTGGTTGATGCTTTTTCAGGAGTTTCATTTTTGAATCAATGTTAAACTAGGGTGGTAAAACATTGGCCCTGATCATCTCAGTAGATTTCATAATGGTGAGGACCTAGAGGATATCCCTAATGAGTCTTTAGATGCTCATTTGTTTAGAGTTTCTGTGATTCCTAAATAGTTGGAAAAAATAGCATAGTTCTTGGAGCAGGGGACATTACCTACACATTACACCAAGAAATAAAAGAATCACCTCTTAACCAAGGCACTTCCTTTTACCATTGTAAATGGATTTCTTTATCATATGGGGAAAGATGAGGTCCTGCAATGAGTAGCACTAGAGTGAGAATGAATGCAAGTCTTAGAAGAGGCACATCAGAGCATTGCAGGTGGACATTTTATGAGGGAAGTTACCACAAGGAAAATATTACAAAGTGGTATTTGGTGGCCACATATTTTTGAGGATGTAAAGAGGGTTGCCAAATAGTGTGATATCTGCCAATGTATGGGTAAACCCACTCATAGGAATGATATGCCTCTTCATCCCATACTAGCACAACAACCATTTGATATGTGGGGAATTGATTTTGTTGGCATTATTAATCCAACAAGTAAATGTAGTAATGCCAAATGCATAATCATTGTGATCAATTATTTTACCAAATGGGTAGAGGTTGATGCTACACTGATTTGTGGAGCTACAGACACTACTAAGTGTTTGTATGAGAACATCATTAATCGGTAGGGTGCCCACTATGATTGGTAAGTGATTGGGTTAGGCATTTTTTTAAACAAGACCATCAAGATAATAATAGAATAATTTATGATTTCCCATCATAAAGCATAACATATCATTCACAAGTAAATGGGAAAGTAGAGGCTGTGAACAAAGTGATTGGTAAGCTACTGATAAATGTTTGTGATGTTAAGAAAGATGATTGGGAGGACCAAATTCCTATGTTACTCTAGGATTATCACACTCATTTTAAGTATGCATCAGTGTTTACCCCATTCCAGTTGGTTTATTGGATGGAAGATGTTATGCCTATGGAATATGTCATGCCTAGCCTACGAGTTGCTAATGAAATGCATTTTGGTGATGCGAAATCACTTACAAATTAATTATTGGAAGTAAACCACATGGATGAAGATAGGCACAAAGTTATGTGGGAATTAGAAGTTAATAAAAGGATTCAAAAGGCATGGCACAATAAGAATATTCACATGAAATAATTCTATTATGAGCAATTGGTTTTGTTATAAGATAGCCAGTTTCGTGCATTTCCTAGCAAACTCACCATTTGATGGAAAGGTCCATATGTTGTTCATGAGATTAGAAAAAATGGGACTATGATCTTATGAGATCTGGAAGGTAATGTTTTTCCCAAAAATGTTAATGGTTTTAGACTTAAAGTCTATCACCATTAGGATCAACATTGAAGCAAGAAAGTGCAGTTTCGCACATCCATCATAGTTAGGAAAATTTATTTTATGCAAGTTCTTTGAAGTTTGGTTTTCATTTTTTTTGAATTTCATGTTTTAATAAGCTGATTATTAGTAGAGCACAAGATCAATTCCAATTTTTAAAAAATACAAGATAGGCATGGTCTAGCTAGACTAGCACATGCTGGCTATCAGGTCATTACAGGTAGATAAGCTTCTAAGTGACATCCTCAAAGAAAGATAAGTGTGGGTCATCTATTAAGTCTAAGAACTATACATAAATAGATCTAGGGTTATTATTATGAATAACAATTGCTAAAAATGGAGTTATGGCTAAAGCATGCAGGTAAATGGTTATAACGTCACTATCAAAGTTTTATGTCATAATCAATATCTCCTATAAAATAGATATGGACAATGTAAAGATGGTGGCATATCCCATCAGACATTCTTTCACATCCATATTGGTGCCACATCAACCACATTGAATTCCAAATTTATCAAGCTAAATTTTTTTTATTGCACACGAAATAAGGAAGGTGCAACATCAATTCAAATTTGAAGCTAGTTAACACAAGTGAGGGATTTTAGGATCCCAAATATTAAATTCACAAGCTTGGAGGGCCTAGTGAACCAAAGAGTGTATAAATAATTCATTTCATGGCCTTATAAATCACTAAACCTTATTAATTGATCTCTGTACTTATTATTTTAGGTTTACTTTCTTAACATTGTGAGCTTCTAATTTTTCTCAGTAAGTAATCCTGGACGCTTCTCTTAGTTCTATTGAGTTTGAGCGTAATTTCAAAAATCAACTTGCCACTTTGAAGGAGGATTTGGGAATAGGGGTCTCACTTCAACAAACAAAGTTTTCTAATCCTCATGGTAGTGTTATGGTGTAACATGAACGAAATAGATTATTTGTGTAAAATGGTTTGTTACCTCGTTTGGATGGCTCTGATGCCGAGTGCCTAATGTGGTTACCCACTTTTAGGGATTGGTCTAGCATAATGTAGTTGTTGTTGGCATAATATAACCAAAATTGTATTAATTTGTCAAAAGATATAATGATGTACTTTTCCACAATAGTAATGGCTCGTGTAGTTGGAATACCTGCTAGAGGTAAATCCTTCATGGAGTATAAGTCTAAAGTACCACCAATCTCCATTGAAATCAAAGCCACTACAGTTAGAGGGAACCAAGGTATTCTACTAGAATCTTTCCCTAATGAACTAGTGTGGTTGTTATCCAAATGTATTTCTCAATGGTTCTAGTAACTACTCAGGCCACAACCAAGGCTACAAAGGGTGTGGTCAACATTGCACATCATATGATCTGTGGTAAAGAAGAATTCAATTGGCCAAAAAAATTTCATACAGAGTTGGAATAGAACATTTCCAAAGTATTGAGCATAGAAAATCACACCTTCCAATACCAATTTATGGTATTCCTCCTTGTATTATCTCAATGAAAATCACTAGTCATGAAAGTCCACATAGATTCTGACTATTGGCCTAATGACTAATTTTCCAATTTGGTTATTTCTTCCATACATTGATATCAGGATCAAGTCCCTTTATTTGATAATTAGGATAATGAGATCATTTAGATGGTCACTATGCATATGTGGATCCCACCAGATGTTATGAAATTTTGGGCCAACATGCTATGGTCCGACACCTTCTAGAGGGTACATCTATTCAAATCAATGATATCCCACTAATGACTACTATGCCATTGGGGTTATTCTTGGATATGTCTATTATGCAGTGGGAGGTGGCATTGTAGAAAGCTCACGCTACACAAAGGGCCACACCTCTTCAGGTTGTTCCTCTTGAAGCATCACCTCCAAGTTCATCTGCTACACTGATGGAGTTACCACAACACAAAAAGAGTAAACAACCTACTAAACATATCCCACCTTCACCACCTCGACATAAAATGAGGATCCAAGATTCTTAGTACAATGATCTTCATGTCTCAAAGATCGCATCTTAGTATGATTGGCCTAAGTTATAGACTAATGCAACCTAAGTAAACCACCTAATACTAGAAGACATGGTGGGTGATTTGTACAAGGATGATAATGAAAAATAATTTTTATTTTGGAAGGTTGTGCGAACCATGTAGATAATGAGTTATGGGTTTTCCTTCTGCCTTATCCACCATCCATTTTAATGGACCATTTGGGTGAAGTAACAAGGATTCAACAAACTCATATAGACCTTACACATTATAATTTCATTGGAGGTACACCTTTTCCACAACCTCTAGATGTCCTATTATAAAGTTCACCAGAGTCTACACTTTAGCACAAACAATCCATGCATGGGTTTTGCATGGTAAAGGAGGATCCTAAGGACTCAAACACATTGAAATGTATGCCCATGATTTTATTGCTACCACTTCTTAGCCTTTGATGCTGACTAGTGCCTATCTCAAGATAATGTTTCCACAAGTGGCTACCCAAGATGTTTCCCAGGGTTGATTGAGGAAGGGATCAATTTCTCATTCATAGATTCAGATAGCCATGTTATCCCCCTCATCCTTACAATCTAATGAACCCCCTTTAGATACTGAGGAAGTCATGCTTGAGTCCTCGACTGGGGAAAACAAGAAAGCTATTTGAGAGGAAGTTGATCATGCCACTACCTGACAACACCACCAAGAGGAAAGAAAATGGCTAAGGCTAAAGCTACATAGAAGATGTAGGCACAGGCTCAATATCCTACCACTCATAATTATCTAGAGGTAGCCACCATGATGCAAGCTTTCATCACTACCAACCAACAAGTTATGCATGAGGAACCCTGTCAATAAGTTTTTATTGAGATAGTATGATAGTGCAACACTGAGATCAAATAGGAAGCTCAACACCTGTAGATAGAAGATATCACAACTAAGCCTAAGGAAGATGAAGGCATTATTATTAATGTTGATACTTAGTCCAACCCATAAGATTCTCAATCATCTATTCCATCTGTGGAGCAACCATAATTGGCTATTGGTGAGACTCAATTTTTCCCCACCACAAAATTGCCTTCAGTTCAGACATATTTGGATCCTTCACCATGAAATGCACCACATTTGATTATGCATCCCCCATCTACTTCAACCAGTTTATCCTTGATGTCCATGCTAGATGTGTTTGTACCACAATCTTGGAGAACAATGTTTTTATTTTTGCTTACTCCTCTTCAGCATGCACTAGCCACTATTTTGGCCACTTTTTTGGATAACACACTAGTTTTAACAGATCTTTCTCTCAATGTTACTTAGTTATCACTGAGTAAACAAATTGAAAGTGCAGTTGCATCCCAAGAATATTTGTCATAATAGGCTCAATATTTGGCCCAAAAAGTTTCACAATTAGACATTGAGAATGCTACATTATGGCACACCCTTCAACATGTATGTGATACTCTACAGACTGCTTGCCTAGACCTTGTTCAACAGGTCACTATTGATCCCAACCAATCCTATGTAGATCACTTTCCTTTGATTTTTAATCAATTACTATAGGATTGGTAGCATAGAAAACTACATATGTAGTATGCTCAGCAAGGGCCAACAATCAGATATGAGACTATCAAATTATGCGAATTGCTTATCAATTATTAGATGTAACTTGATATAATTATGCAACAAGCTAAGAAATTTAATTATAATCTATTGGATTGGTTCTAAGACCTTCAAGGTGTTTAGACTAGTTTTCAGCCTAATTTTACTACCACACACACTGCTTCTATGAAATTTTTAAACCCATAAGCTATCCCCAATCTATGGATGCTATGTTAAATGCCTCAATTAGTGCGCAAGATACAATTACTAATTAGATTGTAGGGTGGTATAATTAGGTAAAATTCAATGCCTTTGTTGTAGTTCAAGAAAATAGATATGTTGATTCAGGTGAGATTGATGATAAGGTTGGGACTGCCAAGGCTACTACTACTTCATACGATGATGCTAATTTTTAGCTTTTGTTATATGCTCAGGCTCCCCTGCATGCATTGGTTTAGGTGGTTCAAGAAGTTTTATTAGTGTGGCAAACTTATAAGGACTTGGCTACGTTAGACATTTCCATTGCTTTGATGGTTAATGATCTTATTTTTATTCCCCTTAATCAGCTCTTGTTGGTTCCACAACAAAAGAATCAGGTCACCTCTTCAGTGATGTAGTCTTCCACTATTCCTCTTCCATCCCCTGCTCAATCTTATGTGTTTTGTAGGTTAAGTTCTTTGGCATATTTTTTTTTCCCTCTATTGTTTTGGTTTGCAGAGGCCAGGTTGGTTGAAAACCCAAAAGGGCAACCATTACTATGCATAATGACTATGGAGTATAATGTATGTAAAAATATAAAAAAATGACTATGCATCAATTATAACTATCTATGAGCTTAAAAATACTATTGAATACACTTTCATTGTAGTTTTTAGACCAAAAATCCTTGACTATGAGACTAATGGATCTTTTTTTGAATGTGATTAATATATAGATTTTTTTGCAAGAATATTATTTCAATAATAATAATTATGTTTTGAATTATGGTGATTACTTTCAAATAAGTGGGAATAAATTTCCTCTTAGCCAAGTAAGTATAATGTCTATGTTTATGTCTCGTGATCAATTTAAGGTTCCCAAAATTGACGAGCCATCAAGGCAAATAATTGGACAACCCATTCCTATTAATCTATGTGCTAGGGAAGATCCCAAATATGTTTACTTAGGAATATGAAATAACCTAAATTTGGTCATGAATACTTTATTATGTCAGTTTTGGTTCTTTTTCACTTTAATTAACTTGTGAACCCAATAAAGACCTATTTTACCACCTCACTCTATCATAGGCACCTATGAGGACCTATTTATATTCCAAATTGTTATCTTCCACCTACATAAGAGTTCTAATTAGTAAAAACACCTTTAAGCATTTGTACTGCCAAGTCAGGACTTTAATCTCACATGTTTCCCTAAAGGATATAATCGACCATTAGGGAAAATAATGATAGTAGGATTTTTATTATGGGTCAATCATGTTCCTTGGTCCTCTAATGGTCAGTTTTTAACCCTCTCTTATCTTTGCCTTTTATGTTTTTAAGATTATTAGCTTGAGGATTTTCCCTTTTGGATTATTATAAAGCCACACACAAGTCACTCATCTTACCAAGTTGGAAATTCAATACAAAGACATACTTACACTATTATGCATTGAGAAAAAGTTATCTATTCTTCCTAATTCTGATTCTAATTACTACAAGAAGTCCTCAGCCAAGTCAAAAGCCTACTTTATCTAACCTAAAGCAAATCATGATCAAAAATTCAATCCATCCCTATATTCTTTCATATAGTCAAAGGAGCACAATTTCACAAATCATTCTATATGGGAGAACTCCATGGGCTTGATTTCCCTCCTTGGAGTATTGTATATGTAGGAAACATTTCGTCATTATGGAGGTGATTGGGGTTAGATTATCCCAATTACATTTCACCTTTTTGTATTTTTAGGTTTTCAATCATTTTAAGCCCTATTGGCTTTTAAACCTTTCAAAATTTATTTACATGTCTTTTGCACACTTCCCAAGATCAAACTTGTGTATATAAACCTAATCCTATTTATCATGTTTGATTGTGCCCTAAATTCATATTTTTATACAAAAGACATAACTGACCTATAAGGACAATAATGGTAGTAGACCTTGTCCTAAATTTTTGATCCTATCCTTCTTTAATTTTAGTTTTGGTTTCTATGGATTTTAAGAGTATGCTCTTGATTCACTATTTTATCCTTTGTTAGTTAAACATAGTCACATATTAGATAGAATAGTTATTTTTTTCATTTTATTACATAGTTATTATACTTTCAATAACTTGCACATTGTTGATTTCAATTTTTTACTTTCATTTTGCTTGTCAAAAGTTTATTTATAGCATTCTAATTTATTCTATTCAATTTATCTTAAATAGGGTGTTGATGCATGTATGTGTATCATAGATGCTTTTGAGTGTTTATGAAACACTACTCATTTCTAAATTTAGAGAATCTAATGTATGAGTTTCAGGTTATGATAATATTCTTATCTTTGGTGGAATAACGATAGAACAAGTGAACTATTTCAAAATATTTATAAAGTTTAGTTGTTGGGATCAACCATGGCTTACTATTTAACCTTTGAAAATGAGAGTAATCTAAGCTAAATGAAGTGAATTATGGTCAAATAAATAAATCTAAGTATAATCTAAGATGGATATTCATAATGAAGCTAATATAGAGTGGATTGATCAAAGAAAAGGCAAAAAGAAAGGTAAGGTAGAGAAGAAACATATTTATGTTGTTGATCTTTAACATAGATATTATGACAAAGTTCAAATATCATCAAAATATGCATTTAAAACCAATGTATAACATGAAATAGTATAATCTCAAATCCTAATACACATTAGAAAAGCATATGAGGAAATGAAAGAATGCAAATAAGAACTTGATTTACTTTGAATATTTACTCCTATAGGTAAATAACATAAGCACATTCACAAGAAGAGCATAGAAAATGAAATAAACTTAAGAAACTTCCATCAACCTAACATTAGCATAAGTTAGCAAATCTGTATTTGGAGTCACTATAGAGGAAAAGACTGAAAATAGCAACCATGAGCCTGAGGAAACCCAGCAAGTGAATGAGGAAATTGATAAAGATCCAGATGTTTCTACTGCGGACCCTGATTCGATTAATGAAAATGATAATCTTGTTTAGGTTGCAAACAAAATATTGGAAATGGGAGATCAAGTAAAGGAAGTAAGCAACCAAAATGTAATCCCGGTTGTAGCCACGGAACAGAAACGAAGGGAAATAGAGGACTATATTAAAGAAGGTGGAAGCAGTCCTAAAAAGAACACAGAAGACTGGAGTGACAAAAGGCAGAATGATGAAAGGAACTCACCTACTAGATTGGCCAATTACAAATCTGACACCACTCTTCAATTGGATCTATGGATGTATAAGGAGATAATGGAAATCAATAAGCAAATGGAAATTATGGAGGGTAAACAGGAGGCAGCGTGGAACAAAATCAACAACATAGAAAAGTAGATGAGGGATATTCCCATAAAACTCAAAGATTATGAGAAAAACCTGAGGGAACTTATAAAGGAAAGCAGAATAAAGATGGAGGAGGTTACCTCTAGCATTTGTGCTGCTGCTGTAAACATTGGAAAGAGAGCAAATTAGGAAATCAAAACTTTGGAGGGGCCTAGCAAGAGAACTAGACAAAGCTCAAGAAGGAAAGCAATGCAAGAGGGTTCAATGCAAGCGACTGCTTCTATCCAAGATACTGTTGTGAAAGGCAAGGAAGCAGTGAAGATGATATTGGAACTAGAAGAATAGTTCCTGGTTCTTATAGTTGGTTTTACTAGTTGGCTGTGATATCTGGTCTTGGTATCTGGTTTTTTGAACTTTTTTTACTATGGAGTTTCCAGGTCTCTATAAAATTGGGGTATATCTTTGGTCTTCCATTTTTTAGCTTAAGGTCTTTGCTTTCCTGGTTTTTTACTTCGATGAAGTAGGTTTAAGGTTCTCCCTGTGGTCATTACTATTCTATCTTTCTCCTTTTGTTCAGGGTTTCGGGGCCCCTTCAAAACCTATTTTTACCTTAATCTAAAACAAATATATATTTGGAAAGTGCACATAAGGAATCAATAAGAACTATTCAAATCTAAATTGCAAATAAGATAACTAAGAGAGAATCCATGATACAATTTACACAAATAAATGAGATAAACTTTTCAAAATTTCTTGTTTGCATTAAATTGCTAAAAAATTATCACAAGTATTCTTGCTCAAAACTCAATCTCCTCTTTTACAATTGACAATACCTCTTTATATAGACAATTCATGAGGTACACCAGTTAATCATATTAAGTGTTAAGGATAGTTGTCCTTTTACAATCATTCTAGAACCCTTTAAACACTTCAAATGACTAACCTATAGGCAGTGTGATTAACAAGTTGTGCATGCCTTTACAGAGAAGAATATTATTATTTTTAAATATTGCACATGTTAAGTTACAAAAAGAATATTCTTAAATCAACTAACTTTACCTTAAGGTCCCTATGCTAGTGAAGTGCCCTATTGCTGCTATTGCAAGATCTTCAGTACCTTGGCATGTTGCTCATCTATTAACTTCAGATTGATAAGATGTTCCATGAAGAATCCATCCTCTTGATCTGTTAGGTCTTTGAAGTATTTTTCATCCTTTTCCATGACTTATTTAATGCTCTTTATATTTCCAATCCTTTCTTCAGCATTTAGGATCATGTTGTTGTCAGCCCTAGTCCTTCTTTGGCTCTAGTTTCTCACTTCTTGCATAACTTGACCAGCTCTTAACTTGAATTCTTCATCAATGATTAGCCCTATGAGGCTAAAAGTAGTGGGATCTATGATCATGCTCCCAAGTATCTTCTCCATCTTGCTTATCAGTTGCTTTCCATCTTCATGAAGGTCCTCTAGGTTCATGGTCCATTTTCTCAGACCCTTGACCTTGTCTACCAAAATTGTCATGGCCATATTTAGGTGAGTTAAACTAATTGTTTCAAAACTAGGAATTTGATCTTCTGTTAGGATATTGATCAAATTTTTTACTTTGCCTCTTGTGTTTTGCCATTGGTGAACTAGGATCTTAGATGTTGTATCCTATTGGCTCAACACATTCTGTCTAGATTTTATTGACTTTAAAGAATCAAACATGTCATACAAATATGTTTCAGACATCTTGATCATGGACTCTAGGATTGATAAGATAGCCTATTTCTCCAAATTTTTCTTTTGTTATTGCATGCCTTTGAGGGAAGATTACAATTATGCTTGGGCCAATTTAAGCACATTATCTTTAAATATGGGATTTTCACCAAGATTTTATCCTACCATTAGAGTCAAACTAGTTAATGGTTATATTTTATGGAAAGTGATCTCCTCTCTACCAACCATGACCTTTGTATATGTTACCCTTTGCAATCCAGCTTTATTTGGATCAAACTCGACACCAATTGAGGATTGTGTTACATGTGGTGCAGGGATCTCTATTTGTGCTCCTCTTGGTTCTCCTAAAGTAGCCAATCTCCTTTCATCTTCATTTTGTAGAGCCACAATCCATGGCTTGACTTATTCATGCACAAGGATGTTGATGGCTTACATCATAGCCCAAGGATGGTGTATAGTGGGGACTCTCTGCAATTTAGGTCCATAAACAAACCAATCTATAATGACTGGTCCATAAATCAAATTTTCTTCACTAAAGAGGTTAACTTCACCCAAAGGAGGATTGAAATTCACCCTGGGCTTCTTGGCCTTTACTAGAACAATGGCCAGCTTAGCTTTTCTCTTGGGGTTATCTATAGGAACTAGATCCAACACTTCCTTTCCCTTTTCTTCCTTTATTTCCTCAATTTATTTATCATCTGATTCAAAGTCTAGTGATAAAATTTTGAGTGCATACTCTATTGTCTCATTAGAGTCTAATTCTACCATATGAATCTCTTCTAATGATGATCTTTGTTCCTCTACTTGGGCTGAAGAAGATGCAATCTCATCAGCGCTTCTTTCCTCTAGTCTTTAACCCATCTATGCCTCAAGTTTTTTCTATGTTTGGGGTTGAGTTGATGGAGGTCTAGTTGATGTACTACCTAGCAAATGATATTTTTTGGGCCTCAGTTTCTATATGTCATCCATCTTTTGGTTTCTTTTTAACCTAGATTTAGGCCTCAGGTTGTGGTCTTTTATTCTATTAGTCACCTCAAAATATGAATATGCTTGTGTGTATACAAGTTCAAAAGCCCTAAGTTGATGATCATAAGGTACATTTATTCCCTTAATTTTTAAATGTTATTTTACCCTTAAATGAGGGTCCCACTTCCTAAGCTCATTAATTTATTATTTGAAGGATGTTCTATGTTTGGCTATTGCTTCAATGTTTTCCCATTGTTTAAATATGGTTCTCTCAATATCTATTATGAGGTTATGGAGGAGACCTTTATTCTTGGCTATGCATAATCCATGATGCCATGGAATATTTAATATGTTACCTCTTGTTCTGCCAACTTATTAGGTACATGGATGGGTAGTCTGAGAGGCTAGCTCTGAGTGCCTTCAATTATGATGATTTTACAATTTGGATACAACTAGATATCTTCCATGGTTTCAACATAATTCTTGATTCGTGGGCTAATTCTCTTTATGGGATGACCAATTATGGATTCACTAATGACAAAATAGATACAATCACAAATGAACTGGACGTGATCTTTGTATTTGAATATTGTAGTTTGGAATAATATTGGGAGACTATTTGTGTCCCACGGGGTGACCATTCCCTTTGGTTTGGAATATTTATTGTTGCACAAAGGGTATCTAAAAGGTATGACATCATGAAAAATTAGGTACTTTTCTTCTTTTTGATTACAATAATCTACCTGCTCAAAGAAATGTAGATAGTTTCACCTAGAGTTGGGGTCATCTACTTTTCAACCATGAATTAGACTATAGGTACCCAGACCTGGTCTACATAATTAGTGGTTGCATTCCCACACAATATATTTAGCATGGTCATAATCATCCTAATTCCAAGACTAATTGGGATGTTCTTGTTAAAGTCTGAAAAGACTTGGTTCCCAAAATATAGCCATAAGGCTAGAATGTCTTTCAAATTATTCTTTTGGGCCCAAGCATTAATAGAGGTAGGTCAACTTGGGGTTTGGGTAATTTATAGTATTTTTCAAATGTGACAGTAGAAATATAGGCTACATTTCTATGAGTATGTTCATTTATTAACATGCCCTTATCAATTTCACCATCTTTAAAAATAGGAGCAAGAATTTTGATACAATGAAGTCCCTCAAGTTTTCTTACCACATAATGTAGGCCCATCATTTAGATTGAAACTATTATATAGTAGATCCTCTTGGTAGACACATTCTTCTCTTCTTCTCAATTAATGTTGGGTGGTCAATGGTCTACAAAAGCTTAGACCAATTATTGTCTCTTGTATTTAGAGCAGTGGTATTAATCTCTATATCTTTGAAAATCCTACCCTCAGTATCTATGGTCAGATATAGATCCACATGTTTTTTTGAAACACCCTTCCTAACTATCATGGCTATGAATTGATCAAATTACTCACTAGTGGAGTGTAATTTGATACTAGATTGAATTATCTTTATATAGGTGATAATCTAATGTTCTTTAGTTTGATTATGATAAACACAGGGTCAAATTAGGGATTTTATACTTGCTAAGTATTTTTTGAAGGTTTTCATAGTGCTTTAATGGTGGTAGCTAGTTCAAACAATGAGTTTCATGCCATAGATTTTGTTTAGATCATGTATTTATATCTTTGCCTTTTATGGGTCCACAAAATCTCTTAGTCTGACTTGGCACTTATGTGGCTCCACCATGTCACCCAACCCATTAATATTTAAAAAGTGTCCATTTGTCTTTTAAGGCACGTGTCAATATCTCATTGGATCTTAACTTGTTAAAAAGTCTACCTTGCATCACACCATTTATTTGGATCTAAAAGGTTGAATGCTATTGGTTAATTTTATGCTTGACATCAAGATTATACCATGTGTCAGTTTCATGGGATTTCTCTATGCTTCCAGATATCATTTTCTTCTTAGGCCAATGTCCATGCACCATGTGGTAGTTTCACATTCATCCTGGGTTCCCTTTGAAAATTCAACTTTCAATATGCACCTTTAGATCTTGGTTGCAAACTCAATGCTCACCATTGATTTGGATCCTCTAGGCTCTATCCTTTGCTCTACAGGATATTGATCTTCTATCTCAATATCTATGATGGTGACACTTGTCACCTTTTCACTCTTCCTAGGGCTTTATTGAATCTTTGAATTAATACACATCATTGATCAAAATGTGTATGCTTAGCTGCATACCATTGATATTTAAGAAAATGATCAAGTTTTAACTATCCATTATGGCCATGACACTTGTCATCTCCACACTTACTCGTAGGGCTTGTTAACTTTTCAACTTTCACTTCACACCATTGGAACATCTTTGTATAATCAAACATGTTCCATCAGATCTCAATTTGATGGGTGAACACCATTAGATGCTTTTTGTTCTCTTGTATAAATTGTGATACTTGTCACCTTCTCACTTGTCTTAGGGATCTGTTGAATCTTTGACTTAACATGCACCATCGATTGGAATGTGTATGCTCAATTATGTACCATTGATATTCATGAAGATGATCAAGATTTAACTTGAGGATATGGCTTGACTTTTCAACTCTAATCTCGCACCATTGAATTAACTTCACCTGAGCAAAGGCACATCATCGATTCTGTGGAAAATAAAATAAAGAAAGTAAAGCTCTAGAAATATAGAGAACTTAGGCTTAAATATTTAGACTATGGTTTTATTTGTGTTGATAAACATGATAAAACCTTAGGATTAAAATTTTAAGCTAAGTTTTAAAACATAATAAAGGGGACCCTGCATTTAGTTAGTCTATGTAAATAATAAAGAATTAAAGGGGGGTCTTGAGACATAAAGAACTTTAGCATTTAAATTTTAGATTAAGGTTTTATTTGTGTTAATAAACATGAATAAGACCTTAGGATAAAATATAAGCTAAGTTTTAAATGAATATAAAGTGTTCCCAAGTTTTTTCAAATAAAGTGAATCCATGTAAATTTGAATTCAAATTTAAAAGGCTTAGGCTAAAAGAATTAGACTAAGGGTTTATATATGCTCAAACATGAATTTAATTAAACACTTAAGAACCAATGCCAAACCAAAGAGTCAATTTATCATCAAAGCTCAAAACCCTATACATTGTCCACAATATTGAGACTCCATTAGGCCTGCAACCTAAAAACACAAAAGGCAACCATTAGTAACCTTAGGCAAAATAAGACAAGGATCAAATGGAGACATGTTAGTTAAGCTAGATGAGAACTAGGTGTGGATGATCTTCAAATAAATAATTCTGATCAAGTGGCATTTTCAACTCAAAACAAAAATTTGAAATAGGGGCCCTCATTTTTAGAAATGGGGGTATGTTGACCTTAACAAATACTTTAGGGGGAACATAGAAATATGTTAGAATTCAAAAATTTTGGTTTAGACTAATAACTAGACAAATCATCCCACATGATCAGGTACCATTATTAAGATCAATATATAATTAAGATAAGTCTTACATATGTAGAATTAAGATCAAACATCAAAACATAGACATGTTTTTTGTGTTCTTTGATTCCACTTATTGATTATCATGGGATTTGGAGAACAAATTCTAGATTCCTGACCTTGACCATTAAAATTGACTTATAGTATATTTAAATGTTCATTAAAAATCATGTTTTGGCTCAAGGAAGGATTGAGCATTGCTTTACTTTCAGCTAGGCCTTCATAGCCCCGATGAAGATACCTTTGGCTCCACTCAAGGCCTTGCTTGATTACCAACTAGATGTCCATAGCCTCAGTGGAGATTACTAGAATCACCTTTGTTTAGAAAGCTTTTAAATTTTGCAATAAATCTCTTATTTTTGTATTTTTTTACATATGTTTTTCTTTATAACAAAGGTTGGGAACCATGTTAACCAAGTTTTGGGATTTGTTCAAATGTTTAATCCTTAGACAATCATCTTTGGTCATAAAATTTGCCCTAGGTAATTAATTTTTTTTAAGTGCAAACATGACTTTGTCTTAATAGTTCAAAATTTCCTCCCACATATACAATACTTATCAAAATCAAACTTGGATCAAGAACAAAGTTTAGGATTTTAAGAATAACCAATCTAGATACCAACCCTTACCAACTTTTCAAAACTATAACATTGAGCTCACATTTCAAGATCCATGATCATCAATTTGTATAAGTCATACCTGTATTCCTAATTTATGGAGTTCCTTTGAGCAATCACATATATTGGAGCTCAAAGACTATATTAAAAAGACTTATCGAAATTAGGGAATCAAAATAAAGGAAAGGAAACACAATAATTAAACAAACAACAAGAAGCAAATAAATACTTACAAGCACTATTTACAAATAAGAAACAGGAAGGAAAGAAACTAATCTAAGTCTACCTACACTAATCCTAGCTAGTCTTACAAATTATTTCATGTAAACTTGAGTTGGAACAATAAAGAATTAGTGCTCAAGATATTTCTCATTTATTGGCAATGTGAACTTTGATCCTTGCAAGTCCTTGAGCTTGAAGGTGTTATCTCCTAGTATTTCAATAACCTAATAGGGGCCAATCTACAAAGGTGTGAATTTTCCATGCTTTACCTTAGGTTCATATGCTTTATCCCAAAAAAGAACCAAGTTTCCTTATCTAAACACCTTAATTTTGGAATGCTTGTTAAACCATCTCTTCACTGTGGTTTGATGTCTACTGAAATTGGCAAAATCTTCCTCTCTTGCATCCTTCATTTGAATAATGCATCAAGTAACCTTAAAATTTCAAACTCTTGATCTTCTCCTTCCATGTATTCTTGCATGAATTTATAGGTTGGAAGCTTGAGTGTGATGGGGAATACATGTTCTTGACCATATACAAGTAGAAATGGTGATGCTTTTAGATATTGCTTGAATCTTGTTCTATCAACCCAAAGGGCATACTTGAGTATTTTATGTTAGGTTCTTGGTTTTTTATTAGCAAACTTTCTGATAGCCTTCATCAAATTTTTGTTAGTTGACTCAGAAACCCTATTACCTTAGGGGTAATGGTTTGATGAAAACTTGAGAACAATGTTGTCATATGCCCACTCAGTCATCTTAATGGGCATGAAGGCAAATCCATTATCACAAAATAGATATACTGGTATTCCAAATCTTGTACATATGTTATCTTCTAAGAAATTAATCACATATTTTATCCTACATTATTTAGTTTCCATTAATTTTATCCATCTAGTGCAATAATCAGTAGTAGTGAGCACATACATATGTCCTAAATAATTAGGGTTGATGACCCCCACAAAATCTAATCCCCATTAAGTAAAGGGTTTATCAATCATCACTGACTTCAATGGCATGGTTGGCTTAGATTCTTTAATATTGAATATCTGACACTGATGACATTCTCTCATGTGATTGTGTGCATATTTGGAGATAGTAGGCAATAGTAACCAACCCTAAGGATATTTTATGCTATTATCCTTCTTGATGGGTGTCCACTTCCAAGATTCTCATGAAAAGTACTCAGGATCTCACTAGCTTCCTCTTTGGAAACACATCTCAGGTATATCCCTTCATAATTCTTCTTCAAAAGCACTCCATCTTTGATCAAGAAATGAGTTATTTTGAGCCTTAAAGCTCTCCTTTTCTCCTTAGTCAACCCTACAAGATAGGTTTTATTTATTATCAAATGAAAAATAGATCCATACCAATCATTGGGTTGAAAACTTTGTTGCTCTACCTACATGACACTTAACTTGGGGTTAGTATTGGCAATCAATTGAATTAACCCTTGCCACCTTACCAATTTAGTAGTTTTAATCTCTAGATCATATTCTTGAAGTACAAACATCCATTTACCTCTTATTTCCCAAATTCACTTTGGCTAAGCATGAGATTAGTGGTAGGGTCTAGTAGGATTACATATAACTTATTTCTAAGGATATAACTCTTAAATTTCTTCACTACCTTAACTAAAGCACATGCCTACTTGTCAATTAAAGAAGAGTTCAACTCAAAAAATTTAAAATTGGTACTCAAGAAGGCAATAGGATGATCACATCCATCTATTTTATGAGTTAGGATAGTTGCAATTGTATGGTTAGAAGCACAATAATAAAGATAAAAGTCTTTTTAAAAAATAGGACTTATCAATATTGGTGCCTGCATTATTACTTCTATATATTTGAAGGCCTTTTTGGTTTCTTCATTCCAAGTGATTTTGGATTTCTTCTTCCACATATCATTCAATGGTCTTAAAATCTCTATAAAACTAGAAATAAACTTTCTCACAAAGTTAATCTTTCCAAAGAAATATTTCAATTCCTTTTTACTATTAGGGGGTTCTATTTTTTATATAGCATCTACTATATTAGGGTCTATAGTAATCCCTTCTTTAGTTATAACATGTCCTAATAATTTTCCCTAAGTAACATAAAAAATACTCTTCTTTGGGTTGATGGAAATCCCATACCTCATGTATCTTTCACATACCTAATGCAAGTGCATGATGTAGTCCTTTTTTTTTGAAATGACAAGCAAAGCATCTATGTAAATAATAATGCACTTAGCTATAATCCCTTAGAAATCATGGTCCATTGCTCTTTGAAAGGTTGCACCTATATTTATTATCCTAAATGGCATTCTCTTATAGGAAAAAATGCTCCACTTAGTTGTGAATGCAGTCTTTAATCTATCTTCCTTGTTCACAAGCACTTGATTATATCCTAAAAAACAATTAAGAAAAGACATCATTGTAGAACCACTAAAATTTTGGATAACTTGATCAAGAGAAGGCAAAGGATAGTCATCCTTTTTAGAAGCTCTATTTAGGTTTCTAAAGTCTACACACAATATGATTTCCCCATTTGTATTCCTAATTGGCACTAAGTTAGCTATCTAAGCGGAGTGCCTAATGGGAAAAACTATATTTGAATCTAGCAGCTTTTTGACCTATTTGTATATTAATAGATCTAAGACAGGGTTAACTAGTCTTTGCTTCTACTTGAAAGGCTTGCAGACTACTTTTAGTGATATGGTATGAGTTATGACTCTAGGATCAAAGATCTTTAAGTCCTCATATGACCATGCTACAACATCTTTATACTTGGTTAATAGCTCTTTAGCCTTTCTCAACTCTTCATTAGTGGTGGATGTATAAATATTGACTAGTTAGGGTTGGCCTTGTGTTATTAAGTCAACTATTTTGTAATCTTTCCCATTCACCTTGGGAATGTTGACATTTTTAGCTAGTTTATCTATATCAAATAATCTTTCTAGGGAAATCATGCCCTTGGGAATTTTATTGTCACTTAATTTCATAATTCTATCATCAATATTGCCTTTATCAAGAGCATTTTCATTAGCTTCATCCATGATGTGAGCCTCAAATACTAATAAACCATTCATGAAGTCTAAAATATGTTCATCATCATTGAATACTTACAAATGGTTTATATTATTAGGGACTAAGGGACATGTGACTAACTCAACACTAAGGTTGCCTAGTTTAGATTCATGATTGGGCATAATATTAGCTGCAGCTGAGGCTAGCTCATCGGTGAGCTTGTTCTCTTCGTTAGGAATGGAAATAATTTTGAAAGCATCAAAATATTACATCAAGCCCAAACTCTAAACTTATATTTCTTAAGGTGTGACAATTTACAATGATACTTACTTCTTACTTGATTAACTACTAGCTCTGAATCACCATGAACCAACAATTCTTTCACCTTATGTTTGATGATAAATTGTAAACCTACGAGTAGAGCCTCATATTCTACCAAGTTGTTAGTGCATAAAAATTAGAGTCTGTAATAAATACTAAATTCTTTTCCATTTTGATTAACCAAGACAATTCCTACCCGTAATCTAGACCTACATTTTACACCATTAAAAAATAATTTTGATATCCCAGGCATATCATGAGTAGCTTTAGAGTCACATACCTTAGAGGTGTCAAGAGTATAAACTCCTAACTCAAAATTGGTCATGTTGACCTTTTCATTTACAACATTATACTCGGTGATCATATGTTTCATCTCATATTCTCTTTCAATTTGAATTTGATTTGGAACTCCCTTCCATGAAATTCATGTGTGAATAGTCAGTAGTGATCTAAAAATTGGATTTACCCCCTTTGATAAATCAAACAATTTTTTAAAATAAAATGGATACTAAAAATCCTCTATTCCTTTGAATACATAGAATTGGTGCAAAATATTCTCAATTTCCTTTAAATCAAATAGAAATTGGATTTATTGTTTTAGAAATGGATACGAGTTAATAAAAACTCTGAAAACTCATTTATAAATCAAAACTCATGTTTTCAAACTAATCCATGAACAATAATTAGCCCCCTGCTAATAAATACTATTTTATTCAAAATAGATTTTAAAAATTTAATAAGTCATTTTCCAAAATTTAATTAAAAGGAATTGACTTTCAAATCTAAATGTGAATTTTTTGAATAATTATGAATGTGAGTATTTTGAAAAATGATACAACTCTATTGCTCAGTTAAATCATTACATTCATATTTTTATCCCTTCAAATAGTCTCTTATTTAATTTCCCATAGTTAAATTCTAGATATCAATGAATAATTTGAAATTGATATCTACTGATGGAATAATGAAAAATAGAGACAAAAAATCATTTATGGGGTTCACTAATTAGCTACATCCCTAGATTCATTTGAACCATTCCATTATAAATAAGATGTAAATACATAATTTAAAAATTACATCCTTGTATGGTTTAATAAAACTTGCAGCGTTGTGTGATATGAAGAACTCATCCTGTAGCATGTAAACATTCTTCTCTTCAACCAAAAGAATATTTTAAAGTGCTTGTAGCTCTCTTGAATGGGCTAATTAATTCTCTCAACTAGAGGAAAAATACCCTCAAAGGATTTATAACATATCCTTGGCTTTTACAAAACTCTATAATTTATATAAGCTAAAAAGGACTCAGGAATGGACAAAAATAAAACACGATCAATTCACTAAATTAAATAACATGTGTTCTTCAAGTAAAATAGACCTTCATCTATATGGACCATCCATGCTTTAAAATCCCAGTACAATTCCTTCTCTATAAAAATAAGCAACCTGTGTCCTCTGTTTCCTACATGTTCTCTATAGCTATCCCATAATAATAAATCCTCAATATAAATTTTTTTATATAGATAATGTTGGTTAAATATTTGCTATTTCCACTTGAAGTATGGTTAAACTCCGAATAGACTGCACACAAAATAAAGGAATAAAATCCCATAATTAAAGGGAAGTTACAATGCCATGCTTTAATTAATAAAGTGCTTAACAAAAACCAACACATAACCCATTTAACTCACCCATGTCCATCAAAAGTACATGTGGGTAGAATTCCATGTAGACCATACAAAAAGGCAAATGGATAAAGTGTGCATGTTAATGGTTTAATGCCAAACATGGGTAAGAGGATAATTAAATTTTATACTTTAGATTTAAAAACATATCCCATTTAACACCAAATTCGCCGCCGATCCAAAATGGATGTTCCACGTGGTAAAAGGTAATATTAAGGTTTTTGAAACAAGCATGGTATTAAGGTTTATTAAAATCAGACACGAGATTTTTTTTTAAAACATATCCCATGGTAAATAAAAACCATGCATGACAATCCACGTGAAAGTGGGGAATGTTAAATTTGGGACTTGGTTTTAAAATATTCAATGGCTTAATAAAACCATAAATAGGATATTTAAATTGGGATTTAATTAAATTTGGATTTAATTTTAAAAACATATTCCATACCAAAAAATATGATATTAGGATTATTTTGAAAATAGGAAAATTATGGTTGGAATAATTGGTTATGTGGAAAGAATTAAAAAAAAGATATATTGTAATATCTTAGTGGCATTAATAGGATTTATATGACAGAGTTGGTAACATTGGATGTTGAATGGTTATGAGGTAATATGGGTAAATGGCTAGTTTGGTCCCACATCTACAACACAACACCTATTAAAAACATAATTAAACAATTCTAATATAAAAAATAATTATATCAAATTTTTATATTTTTGCCACATGTCAATTTTCCATTATGACACTTGTCCTTTCCACATTTTTTCAAACCAAAAAAATCCTTCAGATCAAACCTCCCCAATAAGAGGCTTTTGGTCCCCAAAAGTCCAAATAATACAACTAACCCAAAAAATATCTGTGAGTTATCTTCCTACCATTGACAATCTTCCTGCACTACTTCCAAACATATAGGAGCCAATAATAGCATATGAAAGAGTTATGAATTTAGTCTATCAAAATGATGCAAAAAGAATCTATTTGAAAAAAATATTAGTGAAACAAAATGTTATAAAAACTTCCTTGTAAGAAGTCAAATATCCACCTGAAATTGTAACCTGATTATGGAGAGTAAAATAAACTCTTTACCCATTCTTCAAAAATGACCTGTTACCCAAAATAGTCACAACATCTAGCAGATTCTCTCAACCCCTGCACTTCATGAAGTCTAAGGTGTTCTCCTTGTTATATCCAATATCATACAAGGGAAATCAAATGTTGCATATTAAATAGTGTCATAAATCACTTATGTAAAAAAATATCCTATAAGACGTGAATAAATTGAACATCTGTATACTTGTATTTATAAACATTACCCAAGATATAATGGGACTTATATGTATAATTAAAAATTTGCAATTAATTTATTCATCCTAAGGTTATTGATGTACAATATGCATAAATAAGAGCCTCTTTATAAAATCACAAACTCAGCAACTATAAGAAAAATATAATATAAAGGTGTCGAGAAAAACAAGAATTTTAAACTTGTCTCAAGCTTTCATTCACCATTGACTCCTTGATTCATACCTCCACAATCCATCCCACTGAGTTAGTTTCCAAAAAAATTATCACAATAGAAAACTAAAATAGGAGATAGCAAATAATCTTCAAAACACAACTTTATCAAAATTCCTTCCCTAAACTCAATAGTTAAGAATTCCCTGAAATAGTGTTTGAAGTGATAACTAATCATACTATGCAATACTATAGATATGTTTATCAAAATAATCCAATCAAACCATTTGATCAATAAGGGTTGTTCATGTTGACAATTTTGACCCCACAGGTCAAAATTGCAACCCTTATCATTTGAAATTTTGCATAAACATGTTTTTTTGTCCAAGTGTCAGAAATTGGTCTTTACAATTTTTTTGTTGGGCTCCTTCCTTTCAAAAAGGTCCATTTCAAAAAAATTCCTGAAAGGAACTTCTCGACAAAATGGGCTTTTCAAAAGTCTAAAAGAATTATTCAAGTCTAAATGGTCACTTTCTTTCAGGAGAATTATCCAAGCAGAAAGCCTGAAGGGAATTTTCATAAAGCCTGAAGGGCATCTTCAAAAGCAAGGGCACTTTTCACTTTTTTGAAAGGGAAATTAAAAAAATATGAAGGGTCTTTTCTCGGATGAAATACCATTTCAAAATTGTCAAAGAGACACTTAAAACTTTACCGAAGGGTCGATTTTAATTTTTCCAAAAAGGTCATTTTATAAAAGGGAAAGACCATTTCAAAATTGCCGAAGGGATACTTTCAACTTTCTTGAAGGAATTGGTCTTTATAAAAATCTTGAAGGTATTATTCTTGGCAAAAAATGTTGATTTTCAACTTTTTCGAAGGGTATTGGCAAAAATTCTGAAGGTTCTTTCTTTTTGGGAGGGTGCACTTGAAAAAAAAGCTGAAGGGTCACTTTCTCTATGGAAAAGGTCATTTCAACAATTCTGAAAGACACTTCAAGATTTTTGATAGGGTCACCTTCTCTTCGGCCAAAAAAGAAGAGACCATTACAATTTCCCCAAAGGCCATTTTAAAAAAATTGAAGGACTATTGCAAGAAATCTGAAGGGCAATTTCAAAAGTCTGAGGACATGAATTCCTTTAGACATTTTGTCTAAAGGAATTATCCATTGCAAAAACCCAAAGACATAATTTCATTTAGATTTTTTGTCTAAAGGAATTGTTCAAGGCAAAAGGGAGAATTTCTTTTGGGCAATTTTCTTGAAAGAAATAAAAGTCCAAAGGGAAAAGTCTCAAACAAATTATCCGCAAAAAATAGACAAAAGCTCAAAATAATTCTGTGGGAATGGACCAAGAAAATTGTCTGAATAAATAATTTTGGGAAAGTGAATGAAGACAAGGGTTTGGGAGGAAAACCCAAAGGAAATGAATGAATAAATATTGTCCATGTGAATAGATAAAAATAACTCTAAAAGGGATACAAACAGAACAAAGAGCCAAAACAAATGTTGAAATAATATATGCAGAGCATACAAAGTGGCCCAAGCAAGATTAGACACGTCCAGGATAAACATGAACATGCAAAAAACTAATAAAGATATTTTTTTTCCATCTATAAGAAGATCTATAGTCTGAGACTATAGTAAAGAGCATGCCAAATAATAAATGCAATAATTAAATCATTCACACTTGGAAAAGACATGCAACTACCTTCAAGAATGACTCTCCCAGTTCCAAAGGGGAGGCTCAAATGCATGAAGGGATCAAGGAGTTTAATGTTGGATGGGTTTTCAAAGATTTAACATGCAGTTTCATGCATGCTTCAGTTTTCAAAGAGTTTTTTCATGCAAGTGGAGGCCTGTTAGAGTTTATTGGTCTTGAGTTTGAGTTGACTTTTGTCAAAGTGTCACATCTATTCTGATTTATCTTGTTAGTTGAAGGTTTTCAACACTTCCAACTTTTTCAAATAGAATATTTGGCGTAGCCTTCCTACATGGAGTAGATTAGTCTAAGATGGGCCCACCATCTAAACTTCTACACCAACCTTGAAGATCCATGCAAGTTTGATGAATTTTGAAAATTTTAATAATGATTACTACATGGGTTCTCCATCCTTTTCAAATGCCAAAGAGATTTTCATGTAGGACATAAGACAAAAGAATATTATTAGAAGGCTTGGTTATTTTTGGATAGCTCAAGTTGGACTTGTGTAATGTGGGAGTTGATCTCCTCTTATTTTTAGCACCAATCTCTGGGCTTATGTATGTTTTTCTATATAAGTTGGTTTTTTCAGTCATTTTAATCATCCCTCTTTTGGTAAGATCAGACTCTGCCAAAGATTGAGTTTTATAACCATTTTTTAGATAAATAAAAAGGATTATTTTCATAATCTAGGATGTTGATATAATGTATTTATGTCAGTGATTTTCATATGTGATAGAGTTTTCTTCTTTGTCAAGTCCTGATTCTTACCTAGTTACTAGCTTATCAGATTATGCAAGTTATGTTCTATATTTAATGTCATTTGATTGAAGTTATAGTGGATATAAGTGGCTGTTAGTATCTTGAATTAGGCCTATTCCATCATTTCTCTCAATATTTGATCATCAGATAAAAACTTTTCATGAAATACTAATGCATAGGAGTCAATTGGTGTTGAAAATTCAGTCTTTTTTATCTAATAAGTGTTTTAAAATCTTAAATTGAGTGGATGAACCAAAATACAGGTGTATCACCATCATTAGATAGGATTTTACTTTAAGTTTTGTCTTACCTTTTCCCTTTTCCCCTGTAGTTTGTAGCATAGAGTAGAGATCCTAATTGGTACACCAAAGGGAGCTAGCCCTTAGAATCTAAAGATTCAATCCACTGATTAGGCCACCTATAGCTTAGGATTATTTTCATGTTATAGCAGACTATGAAGGTCTAAAACTACCTTTATAAAGGTATGAGTCTAATTAACAATAGTTTTTGGCATACCCAGTGGGACATCAAAAAAATTATTTACATATCTGAAGAATTTTAAAGCTGAGGAGAAGTAGTTGTATCAGATGATAATATTCATTTACATCACAAGCTAAGGATTTTTCAAGTTGCAAGGTTCATAGCACCATTCAGGCAATCCTTTCATGCCAAAAATTACCACAAGGTTAGTTAGTAAAGGTATTCCTTTTGAATTTATATCATATAAGAGATCAAGGTTAAGGAGGGAAAATCCATATCCTCAAAATAAATATGTGTCCCCTAGTTATCATATTGTTTTAGGCACTACAAACCCCACTATCCAAATGGCCATCAGAAACCAAGTGTTTATTCCATTCAATAAAGTTAGTTCACTAAATCTAGCCTATTTTGATGACATTCATGTGTCTTCTCTCAAAATTATCCCATTCTTCTCAGGAGAAAATCAAACAACCCCTATTGAGCATATCCAAGATGTGGCTAATCTTTGTTTAGTCCATAATGTTGTTGAGGATAATGCTGCTATTAGATTGCTTGCTACTTTATTCAAAGGAAAAGCATTGCAATGGTATAAAAACCTCCCACTAAACTCCATTTATACTTAGGATGAGTTGGGTGCAGCCTTAGTCAAGTAATTTAAGGACAAATTTGATCACCTATCTTTAGTTAAGTAATTAACTACCATAAATAGAGATCTTCATGAGTTTATGTTTGATTTTAAACTCAAATTCCAAAAGACATGGACCAAAATACTTATCTTGATTAGGCCATCCCTTGAATATGCATTTTTGTACTATTTGAAAGCCCTTAACTCTGACATTAGTGTGATGATATAGTCAATGGGTGGTACTACCTTGCCAGATGCTTATGAGGTTGTAATAAGATAAAGAACAGTTTGATACAAGTTGGTAAGCTTTTCCTAAGACCTCCAATGCCTATAATTTTAGAAATAAATTCCATACCAGCCCCTCAAATTCCTTATATCCCATCCTTAGCTCCTATTCTATCACCTCAAGTTCAAATTGCAGCCCCTACTAGTCAAGCTAGTGAGATAAAAGAGTTGAAAAGCTTGTTACAATCTTTTGGGAATGAAATAGTGAAACTCAAGAGACAATAATATCAAACTAATAGGCCCTATCAACAACAAAATTAGACCACCTATCAGCCCTTCAAAGATCAAATACCTCCTTATCAAGGTTTTAGAGAGAATAGACCACCTTATCAAACATAATAAGCCATAACTCCAGCTAAGCCTTATGTTGCTCTTGATCCTAATGCTCCTTCCACTTCAAAGGCCATTTTTCCCACCCCACCTCAAAATAACTTGATGTAAGATTTAGGTTGGCAGTCCTCAAATCTCAATGATGCTCAAAACCAAACCTTGGTATCACAAAACATCACTATGCCACAAATGACATAAGAAGAGTTTTATTTTCAAGGAGGTCGATACTGAGATACAGGTTTGGAATCACAAGGAGAGACTCAATAAGTTCAAGGGTAGCTTGATGCCATTAATTTAAATTGACAAGTGGATGTTCATGTTGCTTTTACTCAGGGTGTTGAAACTAACAATACAAGTGGTCAAGTTATAATTATAACTAGAGCTAAAAGAAGAGCCATTGATGAGGCTCAAGAGGTGAAAAACGATTCAAATACTCATATTTTTTTTATAATAGTAAAAAAGAACAACTTTCTACCCCTACAACTCAAAAAAATTAGAATATAGAGGTTAGTAAAGTTCGTCGAATACCTCTAGTTCGTGAACTAGTTCTTCAGAAAGTGGAACCAAAGGTTAGTGGATCTCAGTTTAGTATAGTGGATCAGATGAAGTCATCTAATATCATCATTAACATGTGGGATTATCTTTCCATCCTAGGACAAAGAATGCTCATCCAGGAGCTTTCAGCTCTCAAACTGTCTCCAAAATTGATTGAGAAAGAAGGTGTTGTCTTAGCTACTTTGAATTAACCAACTAAGCAACAAGTACATAAAGTAAATAAGATGGAAAAGGTGGATATAACTAAGGTAAAAACAAATAAAACTCTTTTATACCTTTCTTTGATAGTAGGTGATACTTTGGTTCATAACTATATGGTGGATAGTGTAGCTAGTAGTACAGTCATGCCTAAATAGATTGCGGACAATCTTGGCCTTGTTTAGGAGACAAACACTAAGGGAGTGTTATAATTAGATGGGTCACCAAAAAAGATGGTAGGAATCATAAAATATCTAAAATTGACATTACAAGCTTGTCCCAATGTTATTATTCAATAGGATGTTGTTGTGGTAGACTTGCCTCCTTACTTTGCTATGTGCCTTTCAAGGGACTTCAACTTAAAGATTGGGGGATATTTATCAGATAATTAGACTTATTTTTTATTTAGAATCAATTATGGTACCAAGGTAATGATTCATTCTGAACCTATTTCATGTTTCCATATAGATCCATATATGCCAAGTGTTGTGAACACTAACTATATCATCTCAGATGATGTATTATAAACTAGTGGAGTATGTTGTCCCCCAAAAAATGTCACTCTTTTTGGGACAACATTTGAACTATTTTGGTCCTACATAACAAAATTGTCTCTTCCCTTTTCCAAATTTGTCCTGGGCATTCAAATTCCTCATTTTTCAAGCTTCTTGAAAATCTACGGACTCGACAGGTCAAGTTCAATGGGCTTTTACAGGTTGAAAACTACGGACTTGGTTTCTACGGACTCTGCAAGCTTAAATCTATGAACTCAGCAGGTCAAGTTCAATGGGATTTTATAGGTTGAAAACTATAGACTTGGTTCTACAGACTCTATAGGCTTAAATCTATAGACTCTGCAAACAGGCTCATTTCTACAAGTTTTACGGGCTTCACGATTTCTGCAGGTGGGTTCAATCAAAAAAATCAGTTTCTAACAATTGGTCATTTTCAAAATTGGTTCATCACCTTGGTTCAAATAGAAATTTCCATCGACAAGCATCAATAGTAGGTTTAACGTTTGGTTCATCCTTTGTTTCAACATCAAATGGTTCAAAGGCGGGTTCAATCAAGCGATTCAATGCTTTGTTTCAACATTTGGTTCATCCACTTTGTTTCAATGCTTTGATTCATTCTTTGGTTCAATCAAATGGTTCTTTAGTCGGTTCAAGGCTTTGTCTGAACCGTTGAACCAAAACTTGGTTCAATGGTTGCTTCAACGTCTTGGTTCAACGAAAAGGTTCAAAGCCATGGTTCAATGGAATGTTTCAACAGTTGGTTCATCACCAAAGTTCAAAGAGTTTTCCGAAAAAGCCCAAAGGCCATTCAAAGACTACCCAAAGGGTAGATACCCATGCAAGAGGCTCTTCCTGACTCAAAATGAGTCATTTCTTAAGGCTCGAAAGGGCAAGTTCAATTCAAAAAAGTGCCAAACAGAAAATCCAAAAAAGGACAAAGGAATGACACACCCAAAAATGTCAAATTCAACATAGTGAACTAGTCATTGATCCCTTAAACATACAGACCAAAATACATTCACAAATTTCAAGGCCAAGACCAGCAAAAAGCAGGCAAGGAACAGAACAACAAACTGAATCCAGGACCCGATTCAATTAACCAAAAAAGGAGGAACGATGAAGATAAGATTAGATCACCAGGTGGACATTGAAAGTTACAAACTTTCAATAAGCGTGACTTATTTCCCTGCATTGATAAAATCAAATGGGTAAAATGCCCCTAAGTTTCAGCGTGTCTTCTTAACAGATTCCAATGCAAAATGATATATTATTGTTCTCGAGTCCTTCTTAAAGAGGCTATATAAGGGACTCTCTTCTATTGTAATCGGTATCTCTTTTTTGACAATAAGAACAAAACTCTACCCAAATTGTAAGGCATTACTGAGACTTTGAGCTCAGATTGCCAATCATATTTTGTTACTGGAATAAGAAAGCAAGTGGTTTTTTAGACTTTGTGTTGTAATATCTTTGTTGTTGAGGAAACTGTTCTTATGTCTTTTTCTTAAATATATCTTCTATTCCTTTAATTCAACAAGCATAATTAGTGACAGCAGTCAAGAAGGTGTCCTAAAGAGTTAACTGTGGAGAGACTTTGTGCCCCCATAATTGCCTTTAGTGTGTTTTCTTTTCATTTCTGTGTAAAGAACCTTGAGGTGACTTTATGCCCTCATTGTCCTTCGTATCTTACTCTTGAGCAATCCAGCTGAAGACTTTGTGTTACATCTTGATTTGCTAGTTATTACATCATTTGCTACATTTTGTTGTTACTACCAGGAGTATTCTTGTAGTTTGCTGAATAGTACTTCTGAAAGAAGAGTATTGTCTGTCATTTCCCCTGAGTTTTTCCTTTGATCTGTATGCATCATCTCTGAAGAAAGAGAGATGGATGGTTTGTCCTACCCATGAGTATTATTTTCTGTTTATATATATATATATATATATATAAGGAGCCTCCCCTTGATGAGAGGAGAGATCAGTGTCTTTCTGATGTGGTAAAACTACACATTTGGATGACTAATCTTCCTACTTTGGTTGATTAGACCTATTTTGTTTATCAGTACGTTGATCGACAAAATATGCAACCAACAATTTTTGACAACTCTACTAGGGAAAGAGTGCATAGTTTGAAGTCTCAAACTTCAGCTGAAGTAGATCCTACTCTTTTCCATTTTTTGTTCTGCAATCTGGCAACTCCACATTATACCAGAGGCTAGAAATCCCAAGGTGTTGTCGACCCTACTTTTGAGTTGGTGTGACATAGTAATTTTGAGTTGTTTCCTCCACAATCTCAACTTGGATGAACTATTGGTTAAGCCTTGCCTACCCACACCCCACCTGGATTAGTGATCCCACTTTTGCATAATCAAATCATGGCTCAAGGACCCTAGGGTAATTCTTTCAGTCCCTTGAATTTGACTCTACCTCTGCATGAGCTTCCACGCAGTTCAAAGAAGAATTTCCCCAATTTTTTTGGTGATGGAAAGGTTCATCCTGATGAACACATTATAACTTTTAGCATAGCCTGTGGTGTAATAGGGGTGGAATTTAAAGATATAGCACTCAGGCTATTCATAGAGACACTACAAGGTGCTACTGTAGACTGGTTCTACCACCTGTAGGCTAGGTCAGTGACTGATTGGGACACTCTGAAAGACAAATTTGAAATCAGGTTCAAGCCTGTAGAAGATGCACATGCCTTACTGGCCCAGCTCACTCAGATGAAGAAAGAGCCTCATGAGCCTATAAGGGATTTTATTGCCAGGTTTGACAAGATGAGGCACAAGATTCCCATGGTCACCCAGCCGACACCTCAAAACCTCAAATGCTTCTTCATCAACTCACAACTACCTCAAGTGAGTTTCTTACTGAGACAGGCTAGACACATAGACCTTGTTGCTACTCAGGACTTGGCTACTAAGGTATAAAATGACCTTATCTTGGCAAAAAAAATAAGGAGAGACCCTAATAAAGGTAAATCCTCTTCATCTTTTGAGTACTCTCCTACAGTCACTACTGACCCAATGGTACAAAAGCTAGCAAATGAAATGCTAGCTCTCAAAAAGCAAATGGTGCAAGGGATGTCATCTACTCATGTATACAGAGATATGCCTAGGAGGACATTCCAGAATTAGGTGTACCAAGGCAATACTACCAGGAATCAGGGACAACAAAATTTCTTTCCTCCCCCACAGAGGAATCTCGCCCTTGAAGTGCCTCCAAACAACTCGGCAGTTGGATATCTTGAAGCTGAAGCAAATTTTTCATTCTAGTCTGAGTTAAATCCTAAAGATGATGCTAATCTCTTCACTGAGGAAGAAGAAGAATTAGCTGGTGACTCCCTTATTGGTTTCTTGAACTATCAAGTTGAACCTAAAAGTGAAGGCCATGCAGCTGAGGGGTCGTATGCTGTATTCACTCGATCTAAGAATTAATCAGCTCAAAAATCTGATAAAGAGAAAGTAGAGGAGCGACCTCAATCAACAATTTCAATTGCTAAGTAGGGATCCACTCTTTCTTTCTAGCCAAAGGACCCGGTGGTTTCAAGAAAGGTAAGTACCCCAAATGCCCCTACGCCTTCTACTTCAATTTCGTAGTCCAATCCTCCCCCTTTAAAAAATAATAATAATGAACTCACATCCTCTGCTCTTAGCTCATTCCAGACATTTGATATCATTGACCATATAAAAAGAACCAAAATTCAAATGTCTAAATTTGAATTTCTCCAGTCCCATCCTGAGCAGTTAGACAGACTGGTTCAATGTGTTAAAAACCAAAACATCTCTATTAAATGAATGATTCCCAAAGTGACACATGATGTTGCCAAAAATGCACCCACTAGGAACAACCTTGTCACCGCTCCCCCTGCTACTCTTGGTAGGACTGAACCTTTTTGTCACATTGCTGATAAATGGACATAAGCTCAATAATTACATCATTGATTCTGGAGCTTTAGACAATGTCATGCCTACTAAAGTGGCTAAATCCCTTGGTCTCACACTGACCAAGACATTTGAGAGATGTTTCTCCATGGAGAATAAGCAAGTCCCATTGCTGGGACAAATCAAAGATGACCAATTTGCATTTACAGCCTTCCTAGACAAGAGAATCAAGATGACTGTCTTGGTGGCTGACGTCTCAGCATCTTATGGCATTTTGCTTGGACAAAATTTATGCAAGGACATGGGAGGAGAATTAAGCATGGATCTATCTGAGGCAGGGATCCCTGTTTAAGGCATGATGAAGAGATTGCTCCTTGAAAAGAAAGCAAAATATGTGGTCACTCAGACATCAGCCCCTGAAGCTCAAATTCTTTTTGAATCCACAGGTATGGGTAATTATTTTCTATTTATAGATGAAGTGCATGAAACACTTGAAATTATCAACTCAAAAATCAATTCAACAAGAACAACAAAAAAATTGGTAGGCTGCAGTACAGACCAAGAAGGATTCTCTATTTCTAATGAAGGAAAGTCTAAAAAAAAGTCAGTATCAGATAAAATATGGACTTTGAAATTTGATGGTAACTATTCTTCTACCGGTTTAGGGGATGAGATTGTTTTGATGTCTCCTCAAGGAGATATGTTCCCTTCATCTTATAAATTACAGTTCAGCAACACTAATAATACAGCTGAATATGAATCTTTGTTGCTGGGCATGAAGGCTACTAAAAAAAAAGGCATCAAGTTTCTTCATGCCAAAGGGGATGTTGAATTAGTAGTTTGTCAAGTGAGGAATTTATATCAAACTAAGAATGAAATATTACGCCACTATCGTAACTTGGTTTAGGACCAAATTGAAAGTTTTGATGCTTTCAACATTTTTTCCATACCTAGAGAGTCTAATGACAGAGCTGATGCACTTGATGTTTCAGGAACTCTCTTAGTATCTCATTCAGATTTCAAAGAAGACAGGTATACCATTGAGCTGGTTTATAGACCAAGTGTTCCTGACAATGCTGATAATTGGCAAGTGTTCAATGATGATCATCAAATCATTGCCTTCTTGGAATGAAAAGATAATTTTGAATAGCTATGTTTTGAAGGTAGTGAACCTCAGAAGAATGAATCTGTGTCTGAATTCAGCTCAAATATAAATGAAGAATTCTTGCAGCTGAAAGGAAACAAAATTCCCAAAGGTCTGGTTTCTCTTGAAAAGTTGTTTGACAAACATGATAGATTCATTAAACAACAGTAAATAGACTTGAGTTTCTCTCAAGGATTCGATCAAGTGAATCTGTCTACTGAAGGAAATCCCAAGATGATCATTATTGGTAAGTGCTGCACCCCTGAAGAAAGATTCAAGTTCACTTCTTTACTCTGTCAATACATGGATGTCTTAGCATATTCTTATGAAGACTTGAAGTCTCTTAGACCAGATGAAATCTACCATAACATTCCTCTCAAGGCCGACTCAATGCCATACAAGCAAAAATCTAGATTGTATAATCAAAAAATATTAGGTACTATTCTGTCTGAGATACAAAAGATGTTAAATGCTAGAATCATCTTCCCAATCCATCATTCTACATGGATTGCAAACATAGTGCCTGTAAGGAAGAAGAATGGTGAAATTCGTATTTGTGTAGATTTCAAAAATCTAAATCAAGCATCTTTGAAGGATAATTATTCTTTGCCAATTATGGATCAAGTGCTTCAAACAGTGACAGGTGCAGAGATGTTATCAATGCTGGATGGCTTCTTAGGTTATAATCAAGTTGAATTTGGTGAAGTAGACCAACACAAGATTGCATTCACCGCACCTTGGGGTACATTTACATATAGGAGAATGCCTTTTGGTCTAATAAATGCTGGTGCTACTTTTCAGAGAGATGGATCTAGCTTTCAAAGATGAGATTGGTAAATTCATAGTGGTATACCTTGATGATTTGACTATCTTTTCAAAGCATTGATCTGATCATGTATGCCACCTACAACAAGTGTTGGAGCGCTGCTGCTAGAATGGTATTTTCTTAAATCTTAAAAAGTCTATTTTTGGAGTAACAAAGGGGAAACTCCTTAGACACATTGTGTCTAAAGAAGGCATAAAAATTGACTCAGATAGAGTCAAGTCTATTCAAGAGATTAATCTACCTAAAAATAAGAATGTTATTCATTATTTTTTTGAAAAGGTGAATTTCTTATGGAGATTCATTTCCAAATTTGCTGAGAAGACTAGACACATTATGAATATGATGAAAGGGAAGACCGTTTTTAGCTAGACTAGAGAAGGTAAATCAACATTTCAGGATATCAAAACTGCCATCGTTCATGCCCCTACCTTGGTTTGCCCAAATTACAACAAAGATTTCATCATATACAGTTATGCATCTGAACACACTCTTTCAGTGATTCTTGTTCAACAGGACAAGGAAGGTATGGAATATCCTATCTCTTTCATGAGTTATCCTCTCAAAACTCATGAGATGAAATATTCAAATATAGAGAAGCATGCTTATGCCTTGGTGAAAGCAGTCAAACATTTTTGCTTCTATATTTTGAATTCACATACTACTACCTTAGTGCCTGATACTACAGTCAAGTCTATATTAACTCAGCAGGAGTTTGGCATGAAAAGAGGTAATTAGATTGCAAAGATCCAAGAGTTTGATCTAGACATCAAGCTGACAAAGCTAATCAGGGGTAAAGGCCTATGCCAATTAATTACTGACAATAAGATAGAAGATACACATCATGAAGAAATTGAAGTGGAAGAGATACCAACAGTCCTTTTTGTCTCCACTACCAATGAGTGGTATTCAAATATTGCTCATTTCCTTACTTATGGTGAATGTCTTACTCATTTGTCTTATAAAGAAAGGAGGACTATCAAGTTGAAAGCTGCCAATTTTGTCTTGTGGGACAATGGCTTGTACAAGAGAAGCATAGATAGAGTATTACTTTGTTGTATAGACAAAAAACAACAAAGCTAGCTTTTGAAATCTTTCCACAATCTAGCCTGTGGAAGACATTTTTTCGCTTCTGTGACTGCTCACAAGATTCTGCGAGCCAGGTATTATTGGCCAACTCTTTTCCAAGATGCACATAAGTGGGTGAAAAAATGTGAACTCTATTAGCAATTTGTTGGAAGACCCAAGTTAGCTGCTATGCCTCTCAAGCCAGTGATCATAGAAGAACCTTTCCAACAATGGGGACTTGATTTTATTGGGACCATAAACCGATCTTCAAGTGTTGGACATGATTATGTCCTTACAAAAATTGACTATTTCACCAAGTGGGTAGAAGTAATCCCAACTAAGCATGCTACTTCAAAAGTTGTATGCAACTTCCTCAAAGAGAATATCATTTCTAGGTTTGGAGTTTCAATCAAAATTGTTACTGATAATGCAGCTTGTTTCACCTCTCAAGAAATTACACAATTTTGTTTCTATTATGTAATTACACTTTCTCACTCTTCTGATTATTTTTTACAAGGGAATGGACAAGCTAACTTCAGTAATAAGAATTTGGTAACTATTATCAAGAAGCTAGTAGATGACAATAAAAAAACATGGCATAAAGCATTGGTTGATGCTCTGTGGGCAGACAGAATCACACCAAAAAGGGCAATTGGTATGTCTCCTTTTCAACTTCTTTATGGTATCAATGCTGAGATACCAATCACCTTAAAATTGCCAACCTTGAAATTGGCAAAGGCAATTGAAGATCAGACATAAGAAAGCTCTCTTGATAAAAGAATCTTGTGCCTGACTGAGCTAGAGGAACAGAGAACCATGGTGGTAGAAAGAATTGTTGCTCATCAAAGTCTGGTAAAGAAACTCTTTGACCAAAAGACCATAAATCATGATTTCTAGATTGGAGATCAAGTCCTACTGTGGGACAAAAGGAGAGAACCAAAGGGGATGCATGGAAAGTTTGACTCCCTTTGGAGAGGCCCATTTATAATTCAACACATTGGTGAAAACAACTTTCTGCTAAAATATCAAGATGGCACACTCTTTTCCCTACCTCATAATGGGCAGCATCTGAAACACTTCAACAATTGAAGTATCAGATCATTGCATATGTATATATGTATATTTGTACAGTTTTTAATTATTTTTTATTTTGTATGTTTCCATTTTTGATGCCTTTCATTTCTGGGTAGCATGACTCTTTAGCCCAATGACACACTTCAAGGCACTATAGATTCTAGTTTCTACTCCCCTCAGTTGTTCCAAGTTCTCATTTGAAGGAAGTTCCCCAACATGAGCCAACTGTTGTCCCCCAAAAAATGTCACTCTTTTCGGGACAACATTTGAACTATTTTGGTCCTACAGACCAAAATTGTCTCTTCCCTTTTCCAAATTTGTCCTGGGCATTCAAATTCCTCCTTTTTCAAGCTTCTCAAAAATCTACAGACTCAGTAGGTCAAGTTCAATGGGCTTTTATAGGTTGAAAACTACAGACTTGGTTTCTACAGACTCTGCAGGCTTAAATCTATGGACTCTGCAAACAGGTTCATTTCTACAAGTTCAACGGGCTTCACAACTTCTATAGGTGGGTTAAATCAAAAGAATCAATTTCTAACAATTGGTCATTTTCAAAATTGGTTCATCGCCTTGGTTCAAACATAAATGTCCATCGACAAGCATCAACAACAACTTCAACGTTTGGTTCATCCTTTGGTTCAACGTCAAATGGTTCAAAGGCGGGTTCAATCGAGAAGTTCAATGCTTTGTTTCAACATTTGGTTCATCCACTTTGTTTCAATGCTTTGATTCATTATTTGGTTCAATCAAATGGTTTGTTAGTTGGTTCAAGGCTTTATTTGAACCGTTGAACCAAAACTTGGTTCAACGGTTGGTTCAACGTCTTGGTTCAACGAAAAAGTTCAAAGCCATGGTTCAATGGAACGGTTCAACAGTTGGTTCATCGCCAAAGTTCAAAGAGTTTCTCGAAAAAGTTCAAAGGCCATTCAAAGACTACCCGAAGGGTAGATACCCTTGTGAGAGGCTCTTCTTGACTCAAAATGAGTCATTTTTTAAGGCCTGAAAGGGCAAGTTCAATCCAGAAAAGTGCCAAATAGAAAATTCAAAATAGGACAAAGGAATGATGTGCCCAAAAAGGTCAAATTCAACACAGTGAACTAGCCATTGATTCTTTAAACATACAGACCAAAATAAATTCACAAATTTCAAGGCCAAGACCAGCAGAAAGTGGGGAAAGAACAGAACAGCAAACTGAATCCAGGACCCGATTCAATTAACCAAAAAAGGAGGAACGATGAAGATAAGATCAGATCACCAGGTGGAAATTGAAAGTTACAAACTTTCAATAAGCATGACTTGTTTCCCTACATTGATAAAATCAAATGGGTAAAATGCCCCTAAGTTCTAGCGTGTCTTCTTAACAGATTCCAACGCAAAATGATGTATTACTGTTCCTGAGTCCTTAAAGAGGCTATATAAGGGACTCTCTTCTATTGTAATCAGTATCTCTTTTTTGACAATTAGAACAAAACTCTGCCAAAATTGTAAGGCATTACTGAGACTTTGAGCTTAGATTGCTGATCATATTTTGTTACTGGAATAAGAAAGCAAGTGGTTTTTTAGACTTTGTGTTGTAATATCTTTGTTGTTGATGAAACTGTTCTTATGTCTTTTTCTTCAATATATCTTCTGTTCTTTTAATTCAACAAACAAAATTAGTGATAGCAGTCAAGAAGGTGTCCTAAAGATTCAACTGTGGAGAGACTTTATGCCCCCATAATTGCCTTTAGTGTGTTTTCTTTTCATTTTTGTGTAAAGGACCTTGAGGCGACTTTATGCCCTCATTGTCCTTCGTATCTTACTCTTGAGCAATCCAGGTGAAACTTTATGCTGCATCTCGATTTGCTGGTTATTACATCATTTGATACATTTTGTTGTTACTACCAGGAGTATTCTTGTGGTTTGCTGAATAGTACTTCTGAAAGAAGAGTATTGTCTATCATTTCCCCTGAGTTTTTCCTTTGATCTGTATGCATCATCTCTGAAGAAAGAGAGATGGATGGTTTGTCCTACCCATGAGTATTATTTTCTATTTACATATATATATATATATATATATATATATATATATATATATATATATATAGCATACCTATAGAGAACCTCCCCTTGATGAGAGGAGAGATCAGTGTCTTTCTGATGTGGTAAAACTACACATTTGGATGACTAATCTTCATACTTTGGCTGATCAAACCTATTTTGTTTATCAATACGCTGATCGACAAAATATTCAACCAACATAGTAGAAAATAGATCACCTTTGGATGGAGTTATAGATTTGTTTCTTGATGAGTGGGATTCCACTTTGCATGATCATGATATTTATAATATAATTGAATAAGGACTCATTGTGTATTGCCTTCATGAGAATAATGTACTAATTTTAGCCATGGTTAAGGATGATGAATCTAGTGAATGTTTGTGGCAATTGTACTTTGATGGATCAAAGAATAAACATGATACCAAAGCTGGAATGATGTTAGTTTATCCAATAAATCAAAGGTATTTATCTTCTATTAAATTTTAGTTTGGTTGTTCAAACAATGTTGCTGAGTATGAAGCACTAGTTCATGGTTTGCAGTGGGCTAAGAAGATGAAAGTCAATTCCTTACAAGTTTTTGGTGATAGTGAACTTATAGTTCACCAAGTAAGAGGTTTAAATATATGTAACTTTTTTTTTGATTAAATATTTCAATCATAGAATATGAGACTTATTTGAATATTTTCAATCTTTTAACATTTAGGCAATACCAAGAGGCAAGAATAAACATGCAGATAGATTGGCTACCATTGGGTCATAATTTAACATTCCAACTGATATAAAGAGTGAGAAATTTTAGTTACATATAAAGGTGGTTGTAAGGCCTTCTATTCTATATAATCATGATAATTGGTTGGTGTTTGAAGATGATAATCAAATTGTGAGATTCTTGCAAGAGGAGGTTGAGTTTTCTTCAAAAAATCAATCAAAATATTTGTAGCAGTATGGTGATCAAGTTGTGAAACTAAAAACAAATAATTTTCCCAAGGGATTGGTCACACTTAAGAACATTTTCAGTGGTGATGACGAGTTAAGGAAGGATAAATCATCCTTGTCAACAAAATAAGATCACTATGCCAATGTAGAGATTATAGCTAGTAAGATTTTGAAGTTGGGTAAGGTATGCACTCCTTCACAAAAAGAAGCTTTTATTGAGTTATACACAAGTTTTATTCATGTATTTTCATGTAAATATAGTTATCTTGATGGATTTTACCCAAGTTTATCTCAACGCACCATTGAGTTAGAGGCTGAAACTAAACCACTGAGAAAAAGACAAAGACCCATTAATCCTAAGCTTGAGCCTTTGATGAGAGCTGAGCTTCACAAGCTCATAGAGTCAACTATTAGATTTCTAATTAAGCACTCAACTTGGGTGGTAAATATTATTCTAGTACAAAATAGGAATGGTGAGATTAGATTGTGTGTTGACTTCTATGATTTGAACAGGGCTTCACTTAAAGATCACTCTCTATTGCCATCAATGGAATAAATTTTATAGTTAGTTGTAGATTCAGAGAGATTTTCTATGTTGGATGGATATAGTGGTTACAATAATATTTTGATCAAGGAAGAGGACCAATTTAAGACAACCTTCGCAACCAAGTGGGGGACTTTTGCATACATAAAGATGTCATTTGATTTATCTAATGCTGGATAAACCTTTCAGAGAGCCATGGATATGAGATTCCAAGGCCTTCTTAACAAGTTTGTACTTATTTATTTGAATGATATAACAGTGTTTTAAAAGAGTGCAGAGGATCACATAGTTCATTTCAAGTAAGTGTTCAAAAGGTGTAGGCAATTTGGGGTATCTCTAAATCCCAAAAAGTGTCTTCTCGGTTCATGAAGGTAAGTTCCTTATACATGTGTTTTCAAATTATGGTTTAATTATATATTATAAAATTTAAACTCCATTATTTCACTCTCCTTACCTAAACACAAAAATGCTATGCAAATATTCTTTGGGAAAATCAACTTCAGAAGGACATATATTTCAGATTTTGTCATTTTTTCTAAGCCACTTACAACCATGCTAAAGAAGAATTAGAGATTCATTTGGTTCAAAGAATGAGTTAAAAGTTTTGAAGATATTAAGAAGGCCATAGCTAGTTCTCCTCCTCTTATAAATTTATATTTCACAAAATATTTCATTTTGTATACATATGCCAACATGGACACCATTTCAGGCATTCTTATGCAACAAAATCATGAGGTTTTGGATCAGCCAATAACTTTCTTTAGTAAAGGATTGGAGGAGTATGAAACAAGGTATTCTTTTGTTTAAAAACATGTTCTTTTAGTTATAAGGTCTTTTAAAAAGTTTAGATACTTTTTGTCTAATAATAAGATATGCCTAATGGTTTTTCATCCAAGCATCAAGGAGTTCCTTTTGAACAAATATATAAATAAGAAGAGAGCTAGTTGGATAACCAAGGTAATGGAGTATGATGTGGAAATTAAGGTCACAAAAATACTTAGAGGCAAATGACTTTGTGATCATTTAGCTCAAGACTTACAAGAGACTAATGAGGTTTTTTTAGTGTCAAATGATGAAAAAGTTACAACTAGTCATACCTCACCTTCTAGCTGGTTTCATGACTTAGTAAGCTATATCCAAGATGGTATTTATCCATCTCATCTAAGTTCTTAAAAAAAAAAAAAAAGGTTACAATCAATTCTATTTTTGCTTATTGATGGTCTTTTGTTCAAGAAAGATATCAATGGCATGTTGCTAAGGTGTACAGAGCCAAGCCAAACTCAGAGATTGCTTGAAAAATTCTATGATGAACATGGTGGACAATATTTTTCCACAAGAACTACAGCCCTTAAGATCATGAGAGGTGGGTACTATTGGCCTAGTATTTTTGGTGATTATCATGCATGGGTAAGAAAGTGCAAATAGTGTGTTATGTTTGTAGGAAAAGTGAAACTTGAAGCCTTACCTCTTCAACCAATTATGGTGGATCAGCCATTTGTCCAATGGGGATTGGAATTTATTGGTCTCATAAATCCTCCTTCAAGTTTAGGATATAAATGGATTCTACCTGCTACAGATTAATTCACATGTTGGACAAAATTAGTGGCATTGAAAGAAGCAAATGAAACCAATGTTCTAGATTTCTATGAAGGTTTGCTTACTAGATTTAGAGTTCCTTCAACTATTATTTATGATAATACAATGGCTTTTGTGGGAACTAAGATGAGTCAATGGGCTGTCAAACATGGGATTTATCTTATCACTTCATCAAACTATTATCCACAAGGCAATGGCCTTGACAAATCTACAAATAAGAACCTATTGAAGATCATAATAAGGACTATTGAAGACAATCAGAGGTCATGGAATCTCAAGTTGAAGTCATCTCTATGGGCTAATAGGATCACCTAAAAAATATCAATAGCCAACTCTCCATACAAACTGGTATATGGTAAACAAGTAAAGCTACCCATTTCTCTTGAGTTTCTTACTTTATAACTAATGCATCAACTTTAATTGTTGGAGAATGAGCCTATGAAGATCAGGTATGCTAATTTTTTTGAGTTGGAAATCAATCTATGCTAGCCATGGAATTTCATCAAGCATAAGTGAAGACAGATTTTGACAAAAAAATCTTCATCACGAAGTTTCAAAGAGGTAGATATGGTCCTCAAGTGGGATGAGGATTGAGCTAAACTAAGAAGGCACACAAAGTTTGATTTCCTTTGGAATGATCCATACATGATCTCCAACTACAAATCCCATAATGCCTTCCAAATTGAATAGATGGATGGTGAAGAGCTTCCAATCCCAGTTAATGGGATGCATTTAAAATATTGCTATTGAAGAGCAAAGTCCCTTGTACATAGTTTTTTTGTTTGTTTATCTCCAAGTTTTTTTCAAACACATTAGTTGTTTTTTTTTATTCCAATAGGTACTTGTTTGCACATTTGATTTGTTTAGTTAGTTTTCCCTGCATTGTATGTTTTCTTTCTTATTTTGAAAGATGAAGGTTGTCTCATGCCAAGTCAAAAGAGAATTTGTAGTCATGGATCAAATTTGTCATTACTTTGTGAGTCCAGGAGTCATGTAAATGGTCTAGTTCTTAAACATAGCAGGCATGCTTCCCAATTGAGTCACCAAAATGTTGATAATTTTGACCCCACAGGTCAAAATTGCAACCCTTATCATTCAAAACTTTGCATAAGCATGCCTTTTTGTCCAAGTGTCAAAAATTAGTCTTTGAAGTTTTTCTGAAGGGCTCCTTCCTTTCAAAAAGGTCTATTTTAATAGCTTTTTTAAAGGGTACTTCTCAGAAAAATGGGCTTTTCAAAAGTCTGAATGAATTTATCAAGTCCAAATGGTCACTTTATTTTGAGAGAATTGTCTGAGAAGAAAGCCCGAAGGGCATTTTCATAAAGCCCAAAGGGCATCTTCAAAAGCAAGGGCACTTTTTACTTTTCCAAAAGGGAAATTACAAAAATCTGAAGGGTCTTTTCTTATATGAAAGACCATTTCAAAATTGTCAAAGGGACACTTGCAACTTTGTTGAAGGGTATTTTCTCAGACGAAAGACCATTTCAAAATTGCCAAAGGGACACTTGCAACTTTGCCGAAGGGTCAATTTCAATTTTTCCAAAAAGGTCATTATACAAAAGGGAAAGACCATTTCAAAATTACTGAAGGGATACTTTTAACATTCCTAAAGGATTTGATCTTTCCAAAAATCTTGAAGGTATTCTTCTCGAAAAAAAATAGTGATTTTCAAATTTTTTGAAGGGTATTGGTAAAAAGTTTGAAGTTCTTTCTTTTCAAGAGGTTGCCCTTGCAAAAAATCTGAAGGGTCACTTAACTTTTCTGAAGAGTCACTTTCTCTATGGAAAATGTCATTTCAACAATTCCAAAAGGCACTTTAATATTTCTAAAGGGTCACCTTCTCTTTAGCCAAAAAGGAAAAGACCATTACAATTTCTATGAAGACCATTTCAAGAAATTTGAAGGACCATTGCAAGAAATCTGAAGGGCAATTTCAAAAGTCCAAGGACATGAATTCCTTCAAACATTTTGTCTGAAGGAATTGTCTGTCGCAAAAACCTAAAAAAATAATTTCCTTTAAAAAAATTCTTCGAAGGAATTGTTCAAGATGAAAGGGAGAAGTTCTTTCAAGTAATTTTCTCAAAAGAAAGAAGAGTCCAAAGGGAAAAGTCTCAGACAAATTGTCTACAAGAAATAGATAAAATCCTGAAACAATTCCATGAGAATTGACCAAGCAAATTATCTGAAGAAATAATTTTGAGAAAGTGAATGAAGACAAGGGTTTGGGAGGAAAGCTCGAAAGAAATGAATGAAGAAATATTGTCCATGGAAATAGACAAAAATAACTTTGAAAGGAATACAAATAGAAATAAATAGCCCAAACAAATGTCAAAAGAATACATGAAGAGCATGCAAAGTGGCCGAAACAAGATTAGACCTATCCAGGATGAGCATGAACATGCAAAAAACCAATAAAGATATTGTTTTTCTATCTATACGAAGATTTATAGTCTGAGACTACAATAAAGAGCATGCCAAATAATAAATTCAATAATTAAATAATTCACACTTGGAAAAGACATGAAACTACCTTCAAGCATGACTCTTCTAGTTTAAAAAGGGAAGCTCAAATGCGTGAAGGGTTCAAGGAGTTTAACATTAGATGGTTGTTTAAGGAGTTAACATGGAATTTATGCATGCTTCAATTTTCAAAGAGCTTTTTCATGCAAGTGGAGGCATGTTGAAGTTGATTAGTCTTGAGTTTGAGTTGACTTTTGCCAAAGTGTCACATCTATTCTAATTTATCTTGCTTATTGAAGGCTTTCAACACTTCCAACTTGTTCAAACAGAAGATTTGGTGTAGCCTTCCTACATGGAGCAGATTATTCCAAGATGGGCCCACCATCTAGACTTCTATGCCAACCTTGAAAATTCATGCAGGTTTGATGAATTTCAAAGATTATAATAATGATAACTACATGGGCTCTCCATCCTTTTCAAATGCCAAAGAGCTTTTCATGTAGGACATAAGACAAGAATATTATTGGAAGGCATGGTTATTTTTAGATAGCTCAAGTTGGACTTATGTAATGTGGGAGTTGATCTCCTCTCTACTTTTAGCACCAATATCTTGGCTTATGTATGCTTTTTTTATATAAGTTAGCTTTTTCAACCATTTTAATCATCCCTTTTTTGGCAAGATCAAACTCTACCAAAGATTAAGTTTTGTAACCTTTTTTAGATAAATAGAAGGACTATTTTTAGATTCTAGGATGATGGTATAGTGTATTTATGTCAGTGATTTGCATATGTAATAGAATTTTCTTCCTTGGCAAGTCTTGATTCTTACCTAGTTACTAGCTGATCAGATTATGCAAGTCATGTTTTATGTTTAATATCTTTTGGCTGAAGTTATAATGGATATAAGTGGTTGTTAGTGCCTTGAATTATGCCTATTCCATCATTTCCCTCAAGCTTTGATCATCAGATAAAACTTTCTCATGAAATACTGATGCATAGGAGTCAATTGGAGTTGAAGATTTAGTCTTTTCTTATCTAATTAGCGTTTTAGAAGCTTAAATTGAGTGGATGAACAAAAATACAGGTGTATCACAATCATTAGATAGGATTTTCCTTCAAGTTTCTTTCTTACCTTTTCCCTCTTCCCTTTTCCCTTGCATTTTTTAGCATAGAGTAGAGATCCTAATTGATACACCAAAGGGAGTTAGCCCTTAGAATCTAGAGATTTAATACACTGATTAGGCCACCCATAGCCTATGATTGTTTCCATATTTTAGTAGACTATGAAGGCCTAAAACTACCTTCACAAGGGTGTGAGTCTGATTGACAATAGTTCCCTCTTCATGGTTTCCATAATTGAATAGGAGGTGTTTTCATCTTACTCAAAACTCTATCTTAATAAGAGTTAGATGATCTATATTTCAATTTCAAAATACTTTCAAAAACAATTTCAAATCAAGGTATATCTTACTTCCAAAGTAACCCACATAAAGGTTATCCATATTTAAACCAAAAAATTATGCATACATAATTACTTTTGCAAATAACTTATACCTCTGTAGAAACTATAAAGTGCACCTAATGAGTGTTGGTTGACATATTTTTAGTGTTTTAAACAACTTCTTGTTTACTTCCTTCAACTCTTAACAAAGTTGTGAAAAATAAACCAACTTATGAACCAATTAAAACTCAATCCATAAAATGTAAATACCTGTTCAATTTCTTAAACAATGCCTTATTTTCCATTTCCATATCTTACCATGAAACTAGTCTTTTCACTTGTTCCCATAGGCTTTCAAAATATGACTAGTCATCTAAAAATAAAGGCTACATAACTGGTTATCAAATACCAAAATATTGTGTCAATACCAATATGAAATCAGATTTCCATCATACCTTATTCTGCCCTCTATGTAAGAATGGTTTAGGACTACAACTAATTCTTCTTGTATGTGCATCACCAAAAATGTATTGTATTTTATCTGAATGTGTCCCAAGATAGAAAGGTTGTTCATATTACAACACCATCTCACATATTCAAGTGACAAAATGTTGTGTTCTTCATCCGTGTTAATTTTGTAGGACTAGTGGTTCTAGAATCTTGACTGTTATAAAGGTGTCTTCTTATAGAAAATTGGAGGACCTTCTAATTTTCCTTTACACTAGCGAACCTACATAATCAAATTAAATAGAATAATAATACCAATATTTGATATCTAAAAATCTAAATTGAATTAAGTCCTATATCAACTTGCTCTGATACCAAAAATGATCCAAAAACTAGATTTACTCCTTATATAAATCAAATAGTTTTTTTAAATAAATCATATACTATAAAATCTCAATTCCTTCGAATACATAGAATTGGATGCAAAATATTCTCAATTTCCTTTAAATCAAATATAAATTAGATTGATTGTTCTATAAATGAATATGAGTTAATGAAAACTCTAAAAACTCATTTCTAAATCAAAACTCTTGTTTTCAAACTGATCCATGAACATTAATTAGCCCCCTAATAATAAATACTATTTTATTCAAAAAAGATTTTAAAAATTTAATAAGTCATTTTCCAATATATAATTAAAATGAATTGACTTTCAAATATGAATGTGAATTGTCCAAATAATTCTGAATGTGATTATTTTGAAAACTCATATAACTCTATTACTCAATTAAATCATTCCATTCATATTTTTATCTCTTCAAATAGTCTTTTATACAATTTTACATAATTAAATTTCAAGATATCAATGAATAATTTGAAACTGATATCTACTGATGGAATAATGAAAAACTAAGAAAAATAGAGATAAGAGATTGTTTACGAGGTTCACTAATTGGATATGTCTCAGGTTCATTTAAACCATTCCTTATAAATAAGATGTAAATACAAAATTTAAAACTTACATCCCTGTATGCTTTAATAAAACTTCCAGTTCTATGTGATATGAAGAACTCATCATGTATCACGTAAACATTTTTCTATTCAACCAAAAGAATATCTACAAGTGCTTGTAGCTCTCTTGAATGGGCTAATTAATTCTCTCAACTAGAATAAAAATACTTTCAAAGTATTTATAACATATTCTTGGCTTTTAAAAATCTCTGTAATTTATACAGGCTGAAAAGGACTTGAGAATGGACAAAAATAAAACATGGTCAATTCACTGAATTAAATAACCTTTGTTCTTCAAGAAAAATAGACCTTCATTTGTATGGATTTTCCATGCTTAAAAATACAAGTACAATTCTTTCTCTATAAAAAAAATAAAAAACATGTGTCCTTTTTTGGCTGCCCTTTCTCTATAAGTTATCCCAAAATAATAAATCTTCAATATAAAAATTGCCATATAACCAATGTTGGCTAACAATTTTCTATTTCTGCTCAAAGTATGGTTAAACTCCAAATAGACTACATGAAAAATAAAGGAATAAAATCCCATAATTAAAGGGAAGTTCCAATGCCATGCTTTAATTAATAAAGTACTTAACAAAAACCAATGCACAACCCATTTAACTCACCCATGTCCATCAAAAGTGCATGTGGGTAGGATTCCATGTAGACCATGCAAAAAGGCAAATGGATAAAGTGTGCATGTTAATGGTTTAACGCCAAACATAGGTAAGAGTATAATTAAAGTTTAGACTTTAGTTTTAAAAACATATCCCATTTAACACCAAATTTTTTCCCCATCCAAAATGGATGTTCCACGTGGTAAAAGGTAATATTAAGGTTTTTAAAACATGCATGGTATTAAGGTTTATTAAAATGGGACACAAGATTTTTTTTAAAAACATATCCCATGGTAAATAAAACCCATGCATGACCATCCACATGGAAGTGGGGAATGCTAAATTTGGGACTTGGTTTTAAAATATCCAATGGCTTAATAAAACCATAAATAGGATATTTAAATTGGGATTTAATTAAATTTGGATTTAATTTAAAAATGTATCCCATAACCATAAAATAGGATATTAGGATTATTTTGAAAATGAGAAAATTATGGTGGGAATAATTGGTTACGTGGAAAGGATAAAAATAAATATATATTGGAATATCTCGATGGCATTAATAGGATTTATATGACAAAGTTGGTAACGTTGGATGTTGAATGGTTATGTGGTAATATGGGTAAATGGCTGGTTTGGTCCCACATCTACAACATAACGCCTATTAGTAACATAATAAAATAATTTCAATATAAAAAGTAATTGTATCAACTATTTATATTTTTGCCATGTGTCAATTTTTAATTATGACACTTGTCCTTTTCACATTTTTTTAAACCAAAAAAATCCTTCAAATCAAGTAGACATATAGCCATTCAAAGACCTTATCCAATCTCTATTGAGAAACATTCCATAAGCATCAGGAATATCTACCCCTTGGATGTCTATAAACTGTTGGATCCTTGGTTTAGCTGTAAGCTGTATGTGAACATTAAAAATTCTCCTATTACTTTCACCCTAGATTTATTTAATTGAGTAACAACCCTATCAGATTTAATGGGAGTCAAACCTAGTTATTCACAAATACCTTTAGGCATGAGATTAGCAAAAGCATCTGAGTATAATAAATAATTATGCAAATTCTTACCAAAAATCCTGACTATAAGCAAGAAAAGTGGGACATCTGCCTTATTTTTGTACATAGTAACATTAGAATTTGCAGCATTGGGTGACTTACTAGGCTTCTTAGATAGAGATTCAAGTAACAAATCCCTTTGCTCAATTATTTGATTCAGCTCATGTAGTGTAATGTTAGCCTTAATCTTCTTCATGTCCTCAACTATATTATATCTACCCTTAGTAGAAGTATTAGAAGAATCAACATTAGGCTTAGAAGTACTTCCTTTTTGAGGCTCAGGATTATTACCAACTATAGGATTAAGAGTGTCAAAATTATTTGGTGGAGTAGATGTGGTCAAGGGCTACTTTTTCTCTTTGTTCCTCAGAGGATAGGTTATCACCTCTTCAAGATTATCTTCTTGCTCATTTCCCTCTTAGAATGGGAAGTCAAATGTCTCCACCATCAGGGTTGTATTTGTAAATTTGGATGACTTGGAAGATCTAGATGTACCTACAAAATTATCTTTGTTAGTTCCACCTTCATGCGTATTCAACTCATCTTGAAACAATACAAAAGCATTACATAATTCAATGTAGTCCAACTCACCATGATTTGAAGTATTGTGAACCCTACAGTATTTAGTTAGAGCAACATCACAAATGTTAATCTTAGGGTTATTCTTACTTGATGATGATTCATTATTGTTATTATTATTATTGCCATTATTACCATTGTGAAACTGATTGTTAGGTATATTGAACCTTTGATATGAATAATTCCTATTGTATTTCTCCCCATTATTGCCTACTTATTTTTGCAATTGAAGGAAGTTAATACTCAATTCTTGAACCATTTTAAGTATGGATTCATTCTCATTCTTTGGTTCCTCTGAGTTGTGAACTTGATTATTATTGTTAATTGTTGGCATCAAAGCTCTTTGTTCTTGTGGATGAAATCCATTTGAAGTATTATTATTCAAGAATATAGGTTTTGGCCAAGATGAGCATGGATTAAGGGCAACTGGTTCAAGACTGTGTTTGATTTAGGGAAGGCACATTTTGATTGACATTAGGAATGATATTCAGTGCTGGGAAAGTGGGGTTAACATTGGGAATGACATATGTGAGTTGACCTTGAGGCTATATTTGATCATTGATTATTATAGCTTCAACATAAACTAATGCTAAGGTATTTATGACTCTAACAAACCTTATAAGATGCATAGAAGTCATGGGGTCCAAAGCATCCTAGTAGATTTTTAAATCTAAAACCTCATCAGGTATGTATGGAGCTATGGTTCTACTAAACATCTTTTAGAATCTAGCATTGTAGGATTTAATGGTCTCACTAGAATCTCTTTTAACAGTAGTGAATTACTAATATAAAATCCTAAGACTAATGATTTTACCAAATTGATCGATAAATATCATGTTAAAATCATTCCAGATAGTGATATAGTTCTTAGGAAGGTTAAGAAACCACTCATATGCATCATATTTGAAAGTAAATGGAAATAATCTACATGTTACATCTTCATAAGGAGCTTTGAAAGATTTAATATGTTCTTCAACTATGACAATACCATTAGGACTAAAATATGGAAAATATTTGTCAAGATTTTGAGGTAGGTCATGTACCTAACCAAGCATGTTGATGAAAGATCCATCTAACCAAGCCATACCTTGATAAATATTGAACACAGGAGTACTTCGAACAAGTGAAGTAGGTTGAGATTTAGAAACCCTTCACTTACCTTTGTCTGCTCTTGCTTTCCTATTATCTTATAATGAAAGGAGAGGTAATATTGATTTAGACCGTGACCTAGTCTTTATTCTCATTAATTCCATCTTTTAAACTTTGAATCCTATTCAAAATATGATGTGTAAATCTTATCTTTGTAAAGAACAATGATCATACTTGTATATAAATAAAATTTTGTAAAACTTTAAATAACAAACAACTATATTTAACTAAATTAATTCAAATATGTGTCTAAATCGATGAATATGAATGATCTTTACAATCTTAAGTTCAAATAAACTCAAATTTTCCAAGAATCAATCAATATTTGCACAAAATTGTTATCACTAACCTTGAACATGGAAAGCTTACAAAGCTTAAGCTACCTTTGCAAGAATTTATTAAGAACCTTCAAAGAATGACAATATTTAGCTAAAGGATCCTAAATATCAGTCTCAAACCATGCGTATCAATTATATTTACATAATTATGCTAAAAGAAACATAAATATGAAAATAATTCATTGATCTTTGAATATAATTCACTAAACTTATCAAAGATACCACAAATTTACAAAGATTCAACTAGTGCCCTCCTTCTAACGCTAGTGGAATGTGTTCCCTGTTGATGCTTGTATGTGTATCACAGGTAGTTATGAGTGTTTATGAAACACTACTCATTTATAAATTCAGAGAATCCAATGTATGAGTTTTAGGTTGTGATAATCTTGTTATCTTTGATGGAATAATGATAGAACAAGTGAACTATTTCACAATATTTTTGAAGTTTGGTTGTTGGGAGCAACTATAGTTTACTAGTTAACCTTTAAAAATGAGAGTAATCAAAGATAAATGAAGTGAATTATGCTGAAAGAACTAAATCTGAGTATAAGCTAAGATGGATATTCATAATGAAGCTAATCTATAGTGGATTTATGAAAGAAAAGACCAAAATAAAGTTAAGGTAGAGAAGAAACATATTTATGTTGTTGATCTTTAACACATATATTATGAAAAAGCTCAAATATCATCCAAGTATGCATTTAAAACCAATGTATAACATGAAATATCATAAGCTCAAATCCTACTACACATCATGGAAGCATCTAAGGAAATGAAAGAATGCAAATAAGAACTTGATTTACTTTGAAGATTTACTCATGTAGGTTAATAACATAAGCACATTCATAAGAAGAGCATAGAAAATGAAATAAATCTAAGAACCTTCCAATAACCTAGCATTAGCACAAGTTAACAACTATGAATTTGGAAAGTGCACATCAAGAATCAATAAGAACCATTCAAATCTAAATTGCAAACCAGATAATTGAGATAGAAGCCATGATATAATTTACACAAATAAATGAGACAAACTTTTTAGAATCCCCTGTTTGCATTAAATTGCTCCAAAACTAGCACAAGTATTCTTTCTCAAAACTCTCTCTCCTCTTTTACAATTGACAATACCTCTTTATATAGACAATTCATGAGGTACACTGATTAATCTTAATAAGTGTTAAGGATAGTTGTTCTTTTACAGTCATTCTAGTTCTTTACAAGTTGTGCATGCCTTTACAAAAAAGAATATTCTTTTTAAAAATATTACACATGTTAAGTTACAAAAATAATATTCCTAAATCAACTAACTTGACCCTGAGGTCCCTATGCTGGTGAGGTGTGCTATTGTTGTTATTGCAAGATCTTCATTGCCTTGGTATGTTGCTCATCTATTAACTTCATATTGACAACAAGTTCCATGAAGAGTCCATCCTCTTGAACTGCTAGGTCTGTGAATTATTTATCATACTTTTCCATGGCTTCCTTAATGCTCCTTGAATTTCTAATCCTTTCTTTAGCATTCAGTATCATGTCCAATATCCTACTATTATCAACCCCAGTCCTTCATTGGCTCTAGTTTCTCACTTATTACATAACTTGAGCAGCTCTCAACTTGAATTCTTCATTAGTGATTAGCCCTGTGGGGCTGAGAGTAGTGGGATATGTGATCATGCTCCAAAGTATCTACTTCATCCTACTTATTAGCTACTTTCCATCTTTATGAAGATCCTTTAGGTTCATGGTCCATTTGCTCAGACCCTTAACCTTGTCTATCAAAAATGCCATGGCCATATTTAGGTGAACTAAGCTAATTATTTCAAAACCAAGAATTTGATCTTCTATTAGGCTATTGATCAAATATTTTACTTTACCTCTTGAGTTTTGCCATTGGTGAACTAGGCTATTGGCTGCTTCATCATATTGGCTCAACACATTTTATCTAGATTTTATTGAATTTAAATAATAAAACATGTCATACAAAGATGCGTCAAACATCTTGATCATGGCCTCTAGGATTGATAAGATAGCATGTTTCTCTAGATTTTCCTTCTGTTATTACATGTCTTTGAGGGTAGGGTAGCTTACAATTATTTTGATTATGCTTGGGCCAATTCAAGCATGTTTTCTTTAAATATGGGATTTTCATTAGGCTTATGTTCTGCCACTAGATTCAAACTAGTCAATGGTTCTATTTTTTGGAAAGTGATCTCCTCTCCACCAACCATGACCTTCTTCTCTGTTACCCTCTATAATATAACTATCTTTGGGTCAATCTTGACACCAACTGAGGGTTATGTTACCTATGGTGTAGGGATATCCATTTGTTCTCCTCTTGGCTCTCCTAAAGCAACTAATCTCCTTTCATCTTCCTTTTGTAGATCCATAATCTATGGCTTGACTTCTTCATGCACAGGAATGTTGATGGCTTGCATCATATCCCAAGGATGGTGTATAATGGGGAATCTATGCAATTAAGGTCCATAAATGAACCACTCTGGAATGGTTAGTCCATAAATCAATTTTTTTTCACTAAGGAGGTTAACTTCACCCAAAGGAGGAGTGAAATTCACCTTGGGATTCTTGGACTATACTAGAACAATGGCCAGCTCAACTTTTCTCTTGGGGATATCTATAAGAACTAGATCCAATACTTCCTTCCCCTTTTCTTCCTTTATTTCCTCCATTTTTTCATCATCTAATTCATATGCCGGTGATAACATTTTGAGTGCATCCTCTATAGTCTCATCAGGGTCTAATGCTACCATATGAATATCTTCCAATGGTGATCTTTATTATTTTTCTTGGGCTAAAGAAGATTCAATGTCATCAAGATTTATTTCCTTTGGTATTCACCCCATCTGTGCCGTAGGTTTTTTCTCTATTTAGGGTTGAGTTGATAGAGGTCTAGCTGATGTATTGCCTAGCAAATGATATTATTTGGGCCCTAGTTATCATATGTCATCCATCTCTTGGTTTTTTTCTAACCTAGATTCAAGCCTTAGGTTGTGGTCTTTTATTCTTTTAGTGACCTTAAAATATGAAGATGATTTTGTGTATACAGGTTCAAAATCCCTAAGCTAATGATCATAAGGTACATTTGTTCCCTTAATTTTCAAATGTTCTTTTACCCTTAAACTAAGGTCTCACTACTTGAGCTCATCAATTTGCAACTTGAAGGATGTCTAATGTTTGGCTACTGCTTCAATGTTTTCCCATTGTTGGAATATGGTTCTCCCAATAGTTATTGGTAGGTTATGGAAGATCCCTTTCTTTTTGGTTCTATATAAGCTATCAATGCCATGGAATAACTAATACACTACCTCTTGTTTTGCCAGCTTATTAGGTACATGGATGGGTAGTCTAATAGGTTGGCTCTATATTCCTTTAATTCTAATTATTGTACAATCTGGATATAACCAAATATCCCCCATAGTTTTAGCATACTTATTGACTAGTGGACTAATTTTCTCCATGGGATGACTAGTTATGGCTACACTAAGGGCAGGATAGATGCAATCACAGATGAACTAGATGTGATATCTTTATTTGATTATGTATTTCTTGGAATAATATTGGGAGACTATTTATGTCCCACTAGGTGACCATTCCCTCTGGTTAAAAATCCTTGTTTTTGCAAAAAGGGCATCCAAAAGGTATGGCATCATGAAAATTTGGGTATTCTTCTTCTTTTTTATTACAATAATCTACTTGCTCAAAGAAATGTAGATAATTTCACCTAGAGGAGGGGTCAGTTGCTTTTCAATTATGAAGTAGACTATAAGCACCTAGACCTGGTCTACATAAGTAGTGGTTACATTTCCACATAATCTATTCAGGATGGTCATAATCATCCTAATTCCAAGCCTGAATTGGCTAATTGGGATGTTCTTGTTGAAGTCTAAAAAGACCTGGTTCTCATAATATAGCCACAAGGCTAGAATTTCTTTCAAATTATTCTTTTGATCCCAGGCATTGATAGAAGGTAGTTCAACTTGCGGTTTGGATAATTTATAGTAGTTTTCAAATGCTACAATAGAAATATATTGATTAACATGCCCTTATCAATTTTACCACCTTTAAAAATAGGAGCAAGAATGTTGATATAATGAAGTACCTTAGGTTTTGTTGTTGTATAATGTAGGCCCATCACTTGGATTATAACTATTTCATAGTAGAGCCTCTTGGCAAACACATTCTTCTCTTCTTCCTAGGTGATGGCAAGTTGGTATTCAATGGTCCAAAAAATCTTAGACCAATTTTTGTCTCCTATATTTAGAGTAGTGGCATCGAAATCTATATCTTTGAAAATCCTACCCTTGACATCCATTGTTAGATAGAGCTCCACATCTTATTTTGAAACACCCTTCCTAGATTCTATTGCTATGAATTGATCAAATTTCTCACTAGTAGAGTGTAATTTGTTTTTGGATTGAATTATCCTTACATATATGATAATTCAATGTTTATTAGTTTGATTATGATTAATGTAGGGTCAAATTAGGGCTTTTGTACTTGCTAGAGCTTTCTTGAAGGTTTTCACAGTGCTTTAATGGTGGTATCTAGTTCAAATAATGAGTTTCATACCTTAGATTTTATTTGGATCATGTATTTATACCTTTGCCTTTCATGGGTCCACAAAATCTCTTAATCTAACTTGGTGCTTATGTGGCTACGTTGTGTTGCCTAGCCCATTAATATTTTAAAAGTGACTATTTGTCTTGTAAAACATGTGTCAATATCTCATTGGGTCTCAGTTGTTGAAAAGTCTACCTCATCTTACACCATTGATTTTGATATGAAAGGTTGAATGCTATTGGTCAATTTTATGCTTGGTTCCCAAGATTATGCCATGTGTTGCTTTCATGGGCTTTCTCTATGCTTTCAGTTATCATTTTCCTCCCATGTTAATGTCCTTGTATAATGTGGCAGCTCCACATTCGTCTCAGTTTCCCTTTGAAAATTTAACTTTCAATATGCATCATTGGATCCTCTGAGCTCTATCCTTTGCTCTGTGGGCCGTTGATCTTCTGTCTCAATCTCTATAATGGTGATAATTGTCACCTTTTCACTCTTCTTAGGGCTTCATTAAAGCTTTGACTTAACATGCACCATTGATAAAAATGTATACACTCAACCACATACCATCGATATTCAAGAAAATTATCTAGTTTTAAATATCTATTATAGCCATGACACTTGTCATCTTCACACTTACTCATAGGGCTTATTGAATTTTCAAATTTTTCTTCATACCATCAAATCATCTTCGATCGATCAAACACAATCCATTGGATCTAAATCTAAGGGGTTGAATACCATTAGATACTCATTGTTATCTTGCCAAAATTATGACACTTATCACCTTCTCGCTTATCTTAGGGCTCTGTTGAAGCTTTGACTTAACACACACCATCAATTGGAATGTGTATATTTAGTTGCATATTGTCGATCTTTGGGAATATGATTGAGCTTTAACTTGAGACTATGGCTTGACTTTTCAACTCTAATCTCACACCATTGGATTAACTTGGCCTAAGCAAATAAGCACCATCGATTCTGCAAACAATAAAATAAAGCAAGTAAGGCTTGAGAAATATAAAGAACTTAGGCTTAAAGTTTTAGACTATGGTTTTATTCATGTTGATAAACACAATAAAACCTTAGGATTAAAATTTTAATCTAAATTTTAAAACATAATAAAGGGGACCCTACATTTAGTTAATCCATGCAAATAATAAAGAATTAAAGGGGGGTCTCGGGATATAAAGAACTTTAACATTAAAAATTTAGACCAAGGTTTTATTTGTATTAATAAACAGGACTAAGACTTTAGGATAAAATATAAGCTAAGTTTTATAAAAATATAAAGCATTTCCACATTTTTCAAATAAAGTGACCCCACTTAAATTTGAATTCAAATTTAAAAGGCTTAAGCTAAAATAATTAGACTAAGGGTTTCTAGATGCTCAAACATGAATTCAATTGAACACTTAGAACCAATGACAAACCAAAGAGTCAATTTATCATCAAAGCTCAAAACCCTAGACATTGTCCATAATATTGAGACTCCATTAGCCTGTAACCTGGAAACACAAAAGGAAACCATTAACAGCTTTAGGAAAAATAAGACAAGGATCAAATGGAAACATGTCAACTAAGCTAAATGAGAACGAGGTGTGGATGATCTTCAAATAGATAATTCTAATCAAGTGGCATTTTCAATTCAAAGCACAAATTTGCAAAAATTTGAAACAAGGGTCCCAATTTTCAAAAATAGGGGCATGTTGACCTCAACACAGGGTTAATTTCCATATTAATTCAAATTTTAATTAAAAAACATACAATTTACAACTAATTAAAATGTTTTATATATTAAATTATTCAAAGAGTTTATAAACATTTTTATTCAGTCATATAAATATATTAAGAGCTATGATACTACAATCATACAACATGATATTCCTATAAATTTTGGTATAAAACTTGTTCATAGAAGCCTCACAAAATCAACCCCTTATTGGAATACACCATTAAAAAGGAGCTAGACAAAATGTTATATGTTGGTGTCATCTATCTAATTAGATATTTTTATTGGGTAGAAAATAGTGCATTAAATTTTTGATATATTTAACTTTGTATTTGTTTTAGAGATTTAAATCATGCTAATGAAAATTATAACTTCCTATTGCCAAATATCAATCAAATTTTATAATAGGTCATTGGGTCTAAAATGATGTCTTTGTTATATGTATTTTGAAGTTATAACTAGATCTTTGTAAATTTGAAAAATAGACACAAAATCATTTTTACTACACAATAGATATTTTTTATTTTAATAATATGATTTTTAGATTAATTAATATATGTGCCAATTTTAAAATGACAATGCATGTTTATTTTGATGATTTGATTGTTATTACCATTTAGGTTTTATCTAGATGATATTAAATTCCACTCTAAAAAACATAAGAAATATATTGACCAGATCTCTATGAAATTTTTATAAGATGTAAAAAGTTTGCCAGTTCTCTTCATCCAAAAAAATCAATTTTTAAAGTAATAGAATGTAAATTTCTTGGTCACATCATTTTTAAATATGGAATTAGTCTTAATTTCATTAAATCTATTAAAGAGATACCTCAACCTAAATATCAATATGGTTTGTGTTATTCTTTGGTATGATAAATTATATATATAATTTATTTTCTAATTTTGTTGATATATCTAATTTTTTGTAATTTTTATTCAAAAAAATTATATGTTTTTATGGGATATAGTTTCAGATGCAACCATTGATGATATTAAAAATATAATAGAAAATTACGTATAGTGCTATTCAAACCTAATATGAATAAGCCTTTCATTTTCATATGAACACAATCAATAATGTTACATGTGTTGTAATCACCCAATATAATCACAATAAAAAAGAAATACCCAAAAGTTACATGATCCAAGTGCTTAAATATGAACTGAAATAATGTATCTTTTAATTGAAATAAAAAAATACCTAACTTTATAGTTTAATAATTTCAAATATATTTTAATGGACTATAGAATTATAGTAGAGTCTAATGTCCATGTTCTAACATGTCTTCTCAAACATCCCATGATTGATGGAAGATTAGTTACATGGATATTTAAAATACAATAATTTAATCTTGAATTTGAGATTTGTAAAATAATAAAAAAATAATGGTTTAACTAAACATCTCATTTAAAATGCAACTTCATACATTAATGTTGTAATTTTTTGTAAATAATAATTTATAAGTCAAACCCCATTTTCAAACCATGAAAGTTGTATAAATTGTAAAGAATTTTTAAATTAGATTAGAAATACAAAATTGAGATTGTTTATTTTTTCAAGATAATTGATATCATGATTTGGTTTATAGTTTATAAAATTAAGCTTATTGTGATTGATTATACAAATGTTATTATTTGAAGAAAGGGATAGATTTCCTGCTAAGCCTTTGAATCTAGTTATTCTTATAAAAACCTTTTCCTTTTAGTATTCATCTTCCATCTTCTACTGATCATAAATATATTTTAATATCTATTAGATACTTTATAAACTTCCCTGAAGTAGTTGTCTTTAAAATCTCAATTATTTATGAAGTAATTTATTTCTTTGATTTTTTTTTTTTCATGCTTTTACATTCCTTTTTAAATCATTTTAGTTAATGAACCTCAATTTATTTTGAATAAATACATTAAATTATTAAGATATTATTTAATTATTTCAAGCCATTCATCTAAAAACTACCCTCGAAGAAATGGTTAAGATGAGTCAACCAATAAAAATCAAATTTTAATTGTGAAAAAATATTGTATGTGATAACAAGCAAAATTGACATAATTTTTTTTAAATATTTTTTGGTTGATCAGACTATAATCAAGAATAGAATAGAATATTTATCTTTTATGTTTTTTTATGGTTTCAAATCCATTATAATAATAATATTAAAAATTTCTTCAACTAGAATAGCCTTGTAATATCCTTCCAAAAATACTAATATTTTCCAAAAAATATTAGATGACCTTTTAGCCTTAGATGAAGTTAAAGCTACTATCTTTCAACAAATTTAAAAAGAAAAAAAAGATTAAAAAATTATTTGATAAGAAAATTTTCAATAATTTTTTTAAGATTAGATATATGATCTTGTTTTAGGATAAATCTCGAGAAGACCTAAAAAATAACATAAATTTAAATATATATGGTTTAGGCTTTATAAAATTATAATTATATTAAAATGAAATGTGTTACATTTACAATATTTGAAGTGAAATTGGGTAAGTCATATATTTAATATTCACCATTTGAAACACTTTTATGATTGATTTTGTTTTAATTCTTTTTATTTTTATTTTATTTTTTTTTTCATCATTTTCTTATTTCTTGTTTACTTTTCCACTATGATTATCAAATAATCTTAATAGATAATTGCATAACTTTTCTTCATGAAGAAAAGTCAAAAATGATGTAATATAACAATGTAAGTTTTTTTTTTTAAAAATCAAATGATAAATTCTTGGATTTAATTTCAATTTTTTATTATTAATAATGATAATATATTTAAAGATCTTAAATTAATAATTTATTATCATAATTTATGTGATAGAATTCTTCAATATCATTTATCTAGTTCTAATTTCCCTATAATGTATTTGTTTTCTTCATGACATGCTATCTAAAAATTGCATCCTTAATATATAAAAATAATTAAGAGGTAATACTTAGTGACTTAGAAAATAATTTGACCTAAATTGCACCCATATAAAAATTTTGTAGATTTTTTAATTTTCAACCCATGCTTTATTACTAAAATTAACCAGCAAGGTCACATGTGTTATTAAAAAATGTGTACCGTTCTTTACATTTTTTTTATCTTCAACAAATTCTTCTAACACTTCTATCTCACCTTGTAATTTAATATTGTTACTTTGGTAGGGGCCAACTTGCATACTTAACTTTACATTTGGTTAGGATTTGAATTATATTGTGATTCTTATCTTGCTTACATATTTGATTAATTTTTCTATAAATTTGAGATGTTTAGATTTTGATAATTTCACATAAATGACATAATAAAATAGCATTCATATTATTACATTTCATTTTAAAATAGTTTATATTGTTGTATTTTTTTACAAACGGTAAAGGTTGTTAACATTTTTTTGGTAACTCTTACTCAAATATCATTTCACATTGACAATGAATAATAAAGATTTGTGTGGTAATCTCTTTGATTTTTATAGTATTTTAAAATTTAAATAAAATTTATTATAATACATAATATCAAAATTTTGATAAAGTAATTTAATCACATCGATATTTTTTTTAATAGGGCTACATATTTGAACATTGCATATAAAAAAATAATAAGTGAATGATATAAACAAATATAATATGTAAGTTATGTTTGATATATTAATATATGCCAAATCATAACACATAAAAATTTATATTAAATAGATTCATATTGAATATTTTGATATCCCTCACAATGATAAACTAAGTGATAATTTACATTATTTCAATTTAAAATATTTATATATTAATAAAGTGACAATGTTTAAACACTTGAAAATGTATTAAAAAAGGTGCATATCCTTAAACTACCTTAATAATAATTAATAATTTGAATACATTTGGGTGGTATTAAATTTTAGCATTCATAGGAATCTTTAGTAATGTAATCATTTTCACATATTTCAATTTAAAGTGTCCTCTCCATAGACAGTGAAAATTTTCAAATATCCTCTAAATTTGGCATTTCACTTGGTTAAAATTATATTTGACACATTTTGAAAGATGATATTGTTTTTTTTTAAAGTTCATTAATGTTAAAATACCTCCAATATACCCGTTTGTAAGTGTGCATTGAATATGAATATTGCCTAGGAATTTGGAATTGTACTAAAAAAAAATATTATTGTTTCTATCTTACAAAGTCATTCTTGATTGTCATTTGGTAAACAAGCTCTTTTTCATGGTGAAGCCACGGTGGTTTTTATAAATAAATTGAAGTTTTGATTTGTTTTTTTTGGCATTAGACTTTTTAGGGGTGAGATTAATTGTCTAGTTTAATTTTTATAGGTTAAATAAGAGATGTTTTTCCATTTTATGTATATGGATGATGAAAATGGTTTTTTAAGATATGCATTTCATTCTTTTGAATCTTGGGTTTTTCTTGAAATGCAAATCATAATGGGTTTTTTTCTTTCTTTCTTTTTTTTTTAATTTTATTTTATTTAGCAATAAGAATTTTTTTAGAGATATAATTGAAATGCTTCCTATTTTTCTTGACTATTTTTATTGAATACTTTCCATTTTCAATTGTATTATTTGAAAATATATATTTTTTTTTTTAGGATAAGTGATGATAAAATGGTTTTTGAGTTAAACTATTTTTTTTTGAAACCTTAATATCATTATTTTAAAATACGGTTTAAAGTGTATACATTTACATTTAAATATTGATAAATAATAATGTTCATTTATATAATGAAAATGTCTCATTTGTTAATTGAATACAAACTCAATTTTAATATAGTGAAATGATTTTCAGTGCTCAAAAGTGGCTTTTATTTGAGGTTTATCTATTGGTAGAATTTCATAATGAGTTATATTTCCTTGAAAGTATTGAAATTTGAAACTTGGGTAATACATTTTTGTGGGTTTTTTTTTTTTGGTTGTGATATACATGTTTGATGAGATTATAGGTTAATTTGAAATAATTAAGGATGTCTAAGTTGAATATTATCTTTCAATTTTTTTCTATCAATCCCTAAGCATATGTCATTGTTGTGTTATTCTTATTCAATATTTCATTATATTTTATATTTAAATATAAATGTTTAAATATTATTTGATTTCCTATATGATTGAAATAGATAAAATTAATAGGAAAGCCTTGGTTATGATTCTTGACTTTGTTATTGTTGAGATGAACATACCCCTATTTTTGAAAAATGGGGACCCATGTGTCAAATTGTGTAAATTTGTACCTTGAAATTGAAGATTCACTTGATCAGAGTGTCATTAGCATGATTTCACATTATTTTTATTTGAAGATCACCCACACCATGGTTTGACTAACTTATTTATTCATGGTTCTGATTTAATCTTATCTAAAGTGCTAACATTGGATATATGTGTTTCAGGGTGCAAGTTTAATGAAACCCATTTGGGAATGAACATACTTAGAGTTTTTTGATTCAATGTTAAATTGATCTTTTACTAACCTTGGTCTATAATTGATTAATTAAATTCATATTTTGAAACCCTTGCTTAATATTTTCCATGAACCTTTTAATTCAAATTTAAATTTGGTTGGAGCTTTTTATTTTAATTTAAATGGGAATAAATTAATCATACCATGGACTTAGTTTAATGTTTATCCTAAGGCTTGGTTGTGTTTTTCAACACAACCAAACCTTAGGCTAAAAATACTATACTTGGTTTTTTTTATGCCCCATGATCCCTTTGTTCCCTTCTATCCTAGTTTGGTATAAATAATCAAATGGTTCCTTTGTTATAAGGCTTAGCCTAAAGTCTTATCATAAGATTTATCATATTTATTAATATGATAAAAACCTTAGGCTAAGACTTTATTCTATGTCTTTGTTATTATCAGGGTTCTTTTGTTTTAGGTTTCTAACCTTGGTCCAAACTCTTTATGCCTTGATCCCTTTTAATTCATGGGGTCCCCTTTAATATGTTTATAACTTGGCTTAAATATTTTATCCTAAGTCCTTTATATATGCTCTCAAGCTTAACTTTTGTTCTTGTTTGTAAAATCAATGATCTGCATTCGTTCAGATGAGATTGATCAAACAATGCATGGGATCCTAGTACAAAGATCACAGAAGCACCAAATAGTCATCATGTGGCACACATAAGTAACAAGATGAACCCAAAAATGATAAGTGGAAATCTTGGTAAACAATATAGAAGACATGTTTATAATTGATGGTCACACACTCGTCAATGATGTTTACATAGATGTCAAATGATGGTTGCATGGACATCAAATTTAATATAACAAAGATCCTCATACATGTATTTAAAATTGATGATCATGTGCACGTCATTGAATTTCACATAGAAATCAAATGATGGTCACATAGATGTCAAATTCAATATAGTAAAGATCCCCATAGACGTGTTTAAAATTGATGATCGTGTACCCATCATTGATGTTCATGTGGATGTCAAATGATGGTCATGAGGACATAAATTTTAAGATAGCAAAGATCGCCATGGATGTGTTTAAAATTGATAGTCATGTGTCTATCAATGATGTTTATGTGGATGTCAAATTGATGGTCGTGAGGGTGTCAATTTTAAGATAGTTGGCTAGATCTAAATAATCTAAAGATCTATAGTCCAAGTTGATTCATACAAAAGGATCGCACAGAGTGAGATAAAGGCTAGAATTTAATAAGGTGATGGCCATTTTATTTTTTAACATTAATGAACAAAGTGCCACAAAGTGTCATGAAGGTGCCACATAAGTAGAAAGCAACTAAACTAAAGATTTAATGGATCGGGTGGTGTTAAGGTATAACTATTTAATCCAGGTAAATTCTAGGGCATGAGGCTTGTGATTTAAGCTCAAGGTAGCCATTGAAGCATTGCTCAAACCTATAGGAGTGTCTTGGAGAGGCACAAGGACCCTAACTAGACCTTGTGAGCATTATGATTGACCCAGAGGGAGTTGAATTATCTCTTGTATGAAGATAATTCAACCTAGAATATAATGGTGAGTAATTTAACTAGATTTGTAGCAATGATAGTTTGAAAAGTGTTCAAAAGACATGAGCATATGGTCTTAGAAATGGGGAACCTTTCCAATGACCTCAAGTAATATGTAGATAGGGTAATGCATATATTGGATAGTTTAGTCAGACTACTAGATCTTATCAGGACAATTGAAAAAACTCTTCATAAAACTAATTATCATCCATAAACATCAAAAGACAATATCAGAAATAATAAAGACTCTAACAACACATAGGGTTCTCAAAGACAAGTTGGTTGAAATAATAATATTCCTTTATAACCAGCATTGCATAATATTTTGAAATAGAATATTTTTTTATATAGACATATGCAATTTGTAAGAGCATGTTATCTATAAGTCAGACCATTAGAAAAATTATTTTTTCCAAAAGAAAATAAAAGGATAGTTGTCCTACACACATGTATGAATGTAATTGGATATGATTAATCGACATACTTCTTCGCATTCTATATAAAGAAGTATTGTCCATTGTAAAGAGGAGGGAGTTATTAGAGCCAAATTACTTTTTAAAATTTGAGCAATAAATATAAACAAGGAATTCTACAAAGTCTATCTATATTTGCTTGTGTGAAGCGCTATATGGTTTCTCTCTCAGTTGTATGGTTTCACTTTCATATTTTAATGGTTCCCATGGATTATAGATGTGTATCTTGAATACAAAGTTTTTAATTTATGCCAATGATATATTAGTTAAAAAATTTTAGGCTTATTTCATTTTCTACACTTCTTTTACATTTGGGCTAATGTTGTTTACTTACAGGAGTGAATATTTAAAGTGAGTTTGGTTCCTATTTGCATCATTTCATACCTTCCTTAGAAGCTTGCCTAATATATGTTGTGATTTGGGCTTAAGCTACTTCACTTCATACATTGATTAAATGCATGTTTAGATAAGATTTGAACTTTGTCATAATGTCTAGAACAAAGACCAGCAACATCTTTCTTTTTTGCCCTACCTTTCTTTTTGCTCTATTTTTTAATCAGATCACTTTAGCTTAAAATATCCATCTTAGATTAGTTTTTAGATTAGCTCTTGATCATAATTCACTCTAATTAGCATAGAATACTTCATATTTTGCATAGATCAACTATTTGGCCATGGTGGCTTCCAACCACCAAACATTATAAATATTGTGAAACATTTCACTTGTTCTGCCTCAATTTTATCAAAGATAACCAAATTATCACAACCTACAACTCATGCTCTAAATTCCTAGAATTCTAAAATGAGAAGTGTCTCTTAGACACTTTGAGCACCTATGGTACATATTTAGGCATCAATAGGAGGAGCTTCACTAGTGCTAAAGGAGGGCCTTTAGCTAGATCTTTGTGAATTTACAAAATATTTACTAATTTTGGTGTGTTTTGATCAAAGATTGATGTATTCTTTGCATACATGTGCTCCTTTTTAGCATATTTATGTAAATATAATTGATCTTGATGGTCTTAGACCAATATTTTTGCTTCTTTTAGACAAAGATCAATATTCTTTGGGGATCCATGGACATTCATGCAAAGGTAGTTCATGCTTTGTGTATTCCCCACATTTAAGGTTAGTAATAGCAATTTTGTACAAAGGTTGACTGGTTCTTTGAAAATTGAGTTTAATCAAGCTTAGAGATGAAAATATCCCTCTCATTCATTAGTCTAGACATATCTTTGAACTTATTTAGTTAAATATATTTGTGATTTACATGTATTTGTACAAAATTGTCTTAGCGTACAAACTTAATCATTATACTTTGCAAAGGTTGGTTTGATGCATCATATTTTAAATAGGTTTCAAGGTCACAATCTAGAATTTACAAAAGTAAGACCAAGGTGAGTATAAACTTTCAAGGTATCAGCCAAGTTCACCAAGTCAAGGTGCTCATGTGTTCAAGGTATGGCTTGGCTAGGTGGTTCTCCAATCAACATGCCAGGGATTGTGCATGACTTACCAAGAAATATTGAAAGATATTTTCCTTCTTTCAATCCTAATGATGTTTTCATAGATGAATAACATGCTAAAAGTTTCAAAGCTATTTTAATACTTATGAATTTTATTCATGAAGATGTATCTTGTAGATTTTTCCCATTTACTTTCAAAGATGCTGCATATGAATGGTTTTTCAACCATCTAGAGGATTACATAGCTAGCTAGGAGGATTTTAACAAAATATTTATTGATCAATTTGTTAAAATCATTATTCCATGCATTTTGTATTAGTAATTTACCACTATTAAAAGAGATGTTAGTGAGACCATTTTGGCCTTCAATGCTAGAATCTAAAGGTTGTATAGTAAAACAATAGATCCTTATAGACTTGATGAAGCTTTAGCCTTAGATATTTACAAGGATGTTTTAGATCCCATGACTTCTATGTTTCTCAAGAGGTCTGATCCTGTCATAAACACTTTAGCATTGGCTTATGCTGAAGCTATAATAATCAATGATCAAATACAGCCTCAAGTTTAGCTTGCATATAGTATTCTCAATGTCAAACCCAATTTCCCATCATTAAATATCAGTCCTAATGCCAATCAAAATGTTTTTACCTTAAATCAAACATCAATCTTGAATTATTTGCCCTTAAGTCATGCCTATCCTAGCCAAAATTTGGGGTTCTTCAATAATGATACAAATAGATTTCATCCACAAGGATAGAGAGCTTTGGTGCCCAATAGTAATGACAATTAATTTCATAACTCAGAAGCACCAAAGAATGATGATGAATCCATAATTAAGATGGTTCAAATATTGAGCACTGATTTCCTTCAATTACAAAAGCAAGTGGGAAATATTAGGGAAGGCTTTAATAGAAACTATGATTCTCAAATGTTCAATAGATCCATAAAGAGATTTCATGATAACAACAATAATAAGTCATCTAAGGATATACATGAAATGAACCTTTGAGATATAGGTCTATCTGATCATTATAATGTCTTAGAAGCATGTCAAAGTGAAAGGGATACATATGAACCTATGCTTAATCAATACTTTGTTGTAGGGGTATTTGGCTTTGTACGAATTTCTAAATCCTTCATGCAAGATTTTAATTTTCCATTTACATAAGAAAGTGAACCAGAAGATGATCTTGAAGATGAAATGGATGTTCAAGATGAGCAAATCTATGAATAAGATCATATACAAGCTAAATTCTCTTCAAAAGATAGTTGTGAAGGCAATTTGTATGAGGTCATTGCTGAAATAGAGTCTACCCCTGAAGAAGAAGACCAATGGAAACATTTATACCAATATTTCTTGAAATAAATTGAGGTATTTCAAGACAACAATATCATTTTAGAGACCCCAAATCAAGATGAGTTGGGACTCGATTGGGTAACTAAGATTCCATTCTGCATGGAGGATGAGTATGAAGCAAGTGAAATGGATTAGGAATTTTCATATGACACCTTCAAAAGGGTGGAATTATGTGATCAACTTGATTTAAATGGTAAGGTTACAAATAAATTTCATGTTATTTCAGTTGATCATGATGAAGTAGCCTTTTAGGATGACTTGGAAAGTTTTGGTACTAATATTGGTAGTCTATCCCCACCTTAAATTAAATTTGATGAAGACATTAGGATAAGAATGTTAGATGAGTTGCCATCATTGAATGAGGATGATATAAGTCACTATCTATCTATGAAGGATAATTAGCACTCCTGATGTAAGATAGAAGGATTTGGGGAGAAGATGATTGGGCCTTAGATTCATACCTTCGATCCATACATCTAAGAGTGTTGATAGGAGGTCAAGCTATATCACCCAGAAGACATAAGCATATAAGTGCTCCTATCCAAAAAAATAGGTCATTGAATGGAATTAATCATTTTCCAAGGTTATGTAGTAGACTAAATAACTTTCCATTTGATCCTGAAGGTAAGTTCTTTATAGAGTTAGTGTAGGTCTTTAGATTAGTTTATTTCATGTTTCTTTCCTTCTTGTCCCTTGTTTGTAAATTATATATATATATATATATATATATATATATATATATTTGTGCTTTGTTCCTTGATTTAAATAATTCCTTTTAGATATCCCTCATCTCAAATATCACCTAATTACTCAAGAGCTTCACAATTTGGAAATGCAGGGATGACTTCTCAATATTGGTTGATCATGGATTGTTGAAATATGATCTTGATGTTGTAGTTTATAGAAGATAGTAGAGATTGATGGATAAGTTAATTATTATTTGAGATTTTAAACCTTATTCTAATCTAAGCTTGGTTTTAAGAAGTATTGCACATGTAGGATGAAATCTTAAACTATTAGGACATAGTCATGCTTGCACTTAAAAAACATTAATTGCTTGGGACAAAGTTTACAACCAAGGATGATTGTCCAAAAATCAAACACTTGACCAAATCCCTAAACCTGGCTAACTTGATTCCTAACCTTTGTTATAAATCCAAAATGACTTGAAAAAAATTCAAAAATAAGATCCTTATTGCAAAATTCAAAGATCTTCCTAAGCAGAGGTGATTATGGTAATCTCCACCAGGTCTATGGATGCTTCGATGGCAGTGGAACAAGGCTTGAAGTGGATCCAAAGGCATCTCTATCATGGCTATAGACACTTGGCTAGAATTAGAGCAATGACCAAACCTTCCTTGAGCTAAAGCATGGTTCTTAATGAATATTCAAACATGTTGAAATTCAATGTTAATTATTAAAGTCATGAACCTAGAAGTTATTCTCTAAATCTTTTGGCAATCAGTAAGTAAAATCAAAGCACACACACAACATGATTGAGTTTTGATGTTTGATCCTAATCTTACATATGCAAGATTTTTTCTAACCATGAACTAATATTAATAATGGTGCCTGATCAAATGGAATAAGTAGCTTAATTATTATTCTAAAGCAGAGTCTCTAAATTTTAACATATTGCTATGTTCCCCCAAAAGTCACCATTTGGTGACATCAAAATACCCCTATTTCTAAAAAATGGGGACCCATGTGTTAAATTGTGTAAATTTGTATCTTGAAATTGAAGATTCACTTGATCAGAGTGTCATTATTATTATCTCACATTATTTTTATTTGAAGATCATCCACACCATGGTCTGGCTGACTTATTTATTCATGGTTTTGGTTTAATCTTATCTAAAGTACTAACATTAGATATATATATTGTAATGTCCCCTTTTTCCTAGTCATCACATTTTTGATGAGATTGGCCTATCATTGACCTTCGTAGGCCAAGACAGGATGATTAGAGGGTCACTTCGGCAGTTACCTAGCTTTTCGAGGGGTTTTCTCTACCACATTCAGTTGTTTCCCATGGGCGTATTTGCATTTCGACACCTAGAGAGAGTATCTTTATAACTTTATGTTATAAAGTTAGTTTATGAATTATAACTTTATTTTATAATAAAGTTATTTTATTAATAAAAGAAATTAAAAATAAATAAAAGAAATAAAGTTACTTATTTCTAGAAGTTTCTAGCCCCCACCAAAAGTGGAGACATAAAAAAGTATATAAGGAGGTGTTGGGCTCTTTTCTTATCATCCAAGTTTATGTTTTGATATTGATTTGTGGTTGAGGAGACCTAGGGTTTCTATAGAATAGCCATTGAGGACGAAAACCCTCTTGGTTGTGTGACTTTGAGGTTGTGAAATATCAACCAAATTGTTACCAGTTGTGGGCTTCACTTTTGAGGCTCAACTTGTGCTTCATTGAGATCATTTGCAGGTTGGAAGAATAAGGGTTTCATTGCAAAATCTAAAGATTTATTATAGCTATGGTATTTGGTTCAATCCTCTCGTTATAGATGCAATTTGAAGTAATGAAGACATCCATTTGAGGCTGCCTAGTGTGGAGAAGATTTGCTTGGCAATGGAGGTCGATTTTGGAAAGAGTATGATGATTTATGGTTAACTGCAAATTTACTTCAAACTTCACATATTGGTTTGATTTGCTTTGATGAATCCATATTTCCAACATCCAACCATTTGAGGAGGAGCGGCTGGGATAGAGGAAGATATTAAGGGCAATTTGGGGGTCTATATCATTGCAATTTATTTATATTTCATCCTCCCACAAAGTTTAGGTCTGTAACTTAGTGAGGGGTCGATTTTGGTCTTAGAGGCTTCCAAAAAATATCATACACACCCCAAAAGGAGTGGCCAGCCTCAAGGAACCTTCCCATTCAGTTTGGTAGCATTTGGTGCATGATATGTGACAATATTAGGGTCTGATCTGATCTGTACAAGTCTGAAGACAACTCAAAAAGTTACATCATTTGGAGGCATTCATCATTCCGTGTTGAAGGGGACTCATCTACACCATTTGTAATCAGGTTCCTCTTATCTTATTGCTTGTATGTGATCATTTTACCCTTTATTGTAAGTCTGAAGCACATTTATATCAGATTGATTTGTACTCAAAAAATTGAATTAAAAGGCATTGAGCTGGCTACAATTTGCATTGTTTATTATTGCTATATTGTCTACTTTGTTTCTTTATCAATCTATTGTTCAAGACTAGTAAAAATCTCTGCAAAACACATTGAAAATCAATTAGACCAGCAAACTAAAAATACAGACTAGCGAGTGTTTGACAAAATTCCCAAGCATCAAACTCAAAAAAAATTTGACAAATTTTAGTCACTATTAGTTGGGGATTTTATAGTGGTATCAGAGCTAAGATCTTGCCATCCTAGTGGGTTCATTCTTGCATGCAGCCACATGAAGTTGGGCCTCACAGGTACTATACACGTAGAAGAGCATAATGGGAAAAAAATATATAGCAGGGTTCTATGGGTGATAAAGGACAAGGCAGCCCACCTAGGAATGAAGGTAGAAATAATACAGGTGTTGATGGCAGGAAAATGGATGTGCTAATTGACTTAGTAACACAGATGATAGCTAAGATGAATCAGCAACAGAATACCAACACACAGAATTAGAATACAGGTGAACACAGTAGGGTGAATGACAATGATACTAATCCGAGGAGAGGTGACCAATAGGGTGAGGCCTCTAGAGCTTCAACTTCTAGACCTCTTTTCCCTACCTTCACGCAAAGGGAGGAAATACATACACCACCATAGATGGATGCAGTAGTCACTTATTGTGAGGAGTCTAGAGATGCATACCGTGAGTATTATACCTTGCCATTTGATTTGAGGGACCAATGGCCATTTGATGAATACATGAACTCCAAGAACTAAAGGAATGCACTTCATAATGATCCACGCAACTTTCCTAGGAGTGAATTTCAGCATGCCCTTGGTAAGGTGAACATGCCGACATATGATGGCAAGTCTTCAGCATGTTCATGGGTCCAAAAGTTGGACAACTATTTGTCATTGAGACCGATGCCAGAGGAGGAGGCAATTAAGTTTGCCACATTGCATTTAGAGGGGTCAACTCATGAGTGGTGGTATCATGGACTTGTGACACTTGATCATCATCACATTCACTCCTATGTGGAGTTCACAGATTGATTGATAGATATATTTGATGTGATAGATTCTGAGATTAGGTTCAGAGAGTTGGCACAGTTGCAGCAATAGGGTTCATTAGAGTCTTACATTAAGGAGTTCCATCATATTTCAGTGATGGTACCTAATATCAGTGAGAGAAGGATAGTCATCCTATTCATGGAGGGACTATGGAGCCTTTGAAGGGTTGGTTGAAAGCATTTGACCCACCTACATTATAAGAAGCTATGCGGAAGGCACGTAGTATGGAGTTTGTTGCACCTAGGAGTAGACCTACACCTAGAGATAGAGACGTTCCTTCTTTTAGTAGAGAGAGTTCTCAATAGGTTAAGGACATAAATAAGAAGGCAACAACACTAGCTATCAGTGAGGGTTTATGAGAGGAACTAAGAAGGAATAAGTTATGTTTTTGGTGCCAGCAACCTTACAGTTGGGATCACGATTGTGCAGCTAGGCCTAAGGGCAAGGCTAATCACATCATGTGGGTGGAGGATTTTGATATTGAGCTACAGGAGACTACAAGTGAGGATCAGGGAGATGGGGATCATATTGATGGTAGTTTGGCTCTACTTGCATGCTTTGTCAATTCAGACATTGAGACTACATTCAGATTTAGAGGAACAATGAATGGACATCGATGTATTGCTATGTTGGATACAAGTGCGACACATAATTTCATCAGTAATGGTTTTATGGGTAGAGGTAGAATGGAGGTAGAGAGATTTGATGGATTTAGAGTTTGTGTTACTGATGGATACACTTTATCATGCACCAGGAAATTAAGCAATCTCACCTTGACACTAAACGATTATGAGTTACAGATAGATTTCTACATTGTCTAGATGGGAGACATGGATGTAGTTTTGGGCATGAAATGGCTCTAAGATTTAGGAGAGTTTACTCTCAATGTTCCTAGGAATGACATGAAGTTTGAGGTCGATAAACCTAAGTATACATTGAGAGGCATTACAGGTGGGAGTTTGCATGCTATTACTTATGATGGGAGATTAGATAGGAAGGAGACAATTGGCAATCCATTGTTTGAGATGGGTGATACTTGGATACAGGAAAATCCACTTTTTGAGTTTGGTGTTGACCATCTTTTTGATTGCAGTTCAGAGTTGAATGTTGATGATAGTTCTCCTAGTGCATTCAGTTTGTAGGCAGGGCATGCAGCTGAGTTCCATGAGGATTTCATATTAAGGATTGCTTATAGTTTTACATTTGATCCTCATATTCAGGACTTGTTTGGGATGCAGTGCACAATGGTAGATGTGTTGGATGACTTGTATGCTAATTTTTTGTGTGCAGTGATGGGAGGCAAATGTCATCAATTTTGTGAGTTGCTTCCCTTTGAGGCTTATATACCTGCATCACCCAACAGTGAGATTGGTTTGTTTCAGTAGGTACATGTTGGCATTCAAGTGATGACACTTCAAGGGTTGTTTGGTGATGATGGGGATGTTAGGCAGTTTTATCCATGGGATCCAGGCGGTATGATTATTGCAGTTATTTATAGCTTGGAATTGATATTGCTTAGGGACAAGCAATTTCAGGAGGGGCAGACTGTAATGTCCCCTTTTTCCTAGTCATCACATTTTTGATGAGATTGGCCCATCATTGACCTTCGTAGGCCAAGACAGGATGATTAGGGGGTCACTTCAGTAGTTACCTGGCCTTTCGAAGGGTTTTCTCTACCACATGTAGTTGTTTCCCATGGGCATATTGGCGTTTCGACACCTAGAGAGGGTATCTTTATAAATTTATGTTATAAAGTTACTTTATGAATTATAAATTTATTTTATAATAAAGTTATTTTATTAATAAAATAAATTAAAAATAAATAATAGAAATAAAGTTACTTATTTCTAGAAGTTTCTAGCCCCCACAAAAAGTGGAGACATAAAAAAGTATATAAGGAGGTGTTGGGCTCTTTTCTTATCATCCAAGTTTATGTTTTGATATTGATTTGTGGTTGAGGAGACCTAGGGTTTTTGTTGAATAGCCATTGAGGATGAAAACCCTCTTGGTTGTGTGACTTTGAGGTTGTGAAATATCAACCAAATTGTTACCAATTGTGGGCTTCACTTTTGAGGCTCAACTTGTGCTTCATTGAGATCATTTACAGGTTGGAAGAATAAGGGTTTTATTGTGAAATCTAGATTTATTACAGATATGGTATTTGGTTCGATCCTCTCGTTATAGGTGCAATTTGAAGCAATGAAGACATCCATTTGAGGCTGCCTAGTGTGGAGAAGATTTGCTTGGCAATGGAGGTCGATTTTGGTAAGAGTATGATGATTTATGGTTGACTACAAATTTTCTTCATACTTCACATATTGGTTCAATTTGCTTTGATGAAGCCATATTTCCAACATCCAACCATTTGAGGAGGAGTGGCTGGGATAGAGGAAGATATTAAGGGTAGTTTGGGGGTCTATATCATTGCAATTTATTTATATTTCATCCTCCCACAAAGTTTAGGTCTGTAACTTAGTGAGGGGTCGATTTTGGTCTTAGAGGCTTCCAAAAAATATCATACACACCCCAAAAGGAGCGATCAGCCTCAAGGAACCTTCCCATTCAATTTGGTGGCATTTGGTGCATGATTTGTGACAATATTAGGGTCTGATTTGATCTCTGTAAGTCTAAAGACAACTCAGAAATTTACATCATTTGGAGGCATTCATCATTCCGTGTTGAAGGGGACTCATCTACACCATTTGTAATCAGGTTCCTCTTATCTTATTGCTTGTACGTGATCATTTTTCCCTTTATTTTAAGTCTGAAGCACATTTATATCAGACTGATTTGTACTCAAAAAATTAAATTAAAAGGCATTGAGTTGGCTACAATTTTCATTATTTATTATTGCTATATTGTCTACTTTGTTTGTTTATCAATCTATTGTTCAAGACTAGTAAAAATCTATGCAAAACACATTGAAAATCAATTAGACCAGCAAACTAAAAATACAGACCAGCGAGTGTTTGACAAAATTCCCAAGCATCAAACTCAAAAAAAAATTGACAAATTTTAGTCACTATTGGTTTGGGATTTTACATATATGTGTGTGTGTGTGTGTGTGTGTGTGTGTGTGTGTGTGTGTGTGTGTGTGTGTGTGTGTGTTTTTCAAGTTGTAAGTTTAATGGATCCCATTTGAGAATGAACATGTTTAGGGTTTTGTGCTTCAATGTTAAATTGATCTTTTACTAACCTTGGTCTATAATTGATTAATTAAATTCATATTTTGAAACCCTAGCCTAATGTTTTACCTGGACCTTTTAATTTAAATTTAAATTTGGTGAGAGATTTTTATTTAAATTTAAGTGGGAATAAATTAATCATATCATAAACTTAGTGTTAATTTTATCCTAAGGTTTGGTCATGTTTTTCAACACAACCAAACCTTAGGCTAAAAATCTTACGCTTGGTCTCCTTTATGCCCCGTGATCCCTTTGTTCCCTTTTATCCTAGCTTGGAATAAATAATCGCATGGTCCCTTTGTTATGAGTCTTACCCTAAAGTCATATCCTAAGGTTTATCATATTTCTTAGGCTAAGACTTTAAACTATGTCTTTGTTATTTACAGGGTCCTTTTATTTTAAGTTTCTAACCTTGGTCCAATGTATTTATGCCTTGGTCCCTTTTAATTCATTGGTTCCCCTTTAATATTCTTATAACTTGGATTAAAAAAATTATCCTAATTCTTTTATATATTCTCTTGATCTTAACTTTCATTCTTGTTTGTAGAATCAATGACCCGCATTCACTTGAATGAGATTGATCAAATGATGCGCAAGATCCTAGTAAAAAGAGCACAAAAGAACTGAATAGTTGCCATGTGGCACACATGGGAAATAGGATGAACCCCAAAATGACAAGTGGTAAGCTTGGAAAAAAATATTGAAGACATGTTTAAAATTGATGGTCACACACCCGTCAATGATGCTCATGTGGATGTTAAATGACGATCGCATGGATGCCAAATTTAAGATAGAAAATATCCTCGTAGATGTATTTAAAATTTATGGTCACATGCACATCATTGACTTTCATGTGGATGTTAAATGACAATTACACATATGTCAAATTCAATATAGTAAAGAGCCCCATGGACATGTTTACAATTGATAGTCGTGCACCCGTCACTGACATTCACATGGATGTCAAATGATGGTCATGAGGACATCAATTTTAAGATAGCAAAGATCCCCATGGACATATTTAAAATTGATAGTCACACGCTTGTCAATGATTTTCACATAAACATCAAATTGATGGTCATGAGGACATTAATTTTAAGATAGCTGACTGGATCTAAATAATCTAAAGATCTATGGTCTGTGTTGATTCATACAAAAGGATCAAATGGCATGAGATAAAGGCAAGAATTTTAAAAGGTGGTGGTCATTTTATTTTTAAACATTGATGAACAAAGTTCCATAAATTCACCACATAAGCAAAAATTAATCAAACTAAATATTTAGTAGACCGAGTGGTGCCAAGGTATAAATTCTTGATCCAGGTAAATTCTAGGGCATAAGGCTTGTGATTTAAGCTCAAGGAAGCCATTGAAGCCCTATTCAAACCTATAGGACTATTTTAGAGATGCATGAGGACCCTAACCATACCCTATGAGTGTTATGATTAACCTAAAGGGATTCAAATTGTCTCTTGTATGAAGATAATTCAACATATAATTCATTGGTGAGTAATTTAACTAGATTTGATGCAATGACAATTCAGAAAAATGTTCCAAAGACATGAGAAAATGGTCTTGGAAATGAGGGACCTCTCCAATGACCTCAAAAAACTTATAGATTGGGTAATGCATATATTGGATAGTTTAGTCAAACCACTAGAGATTATCAAGACAAGTGAAAGAGCTCTTCATAAAACTAATTATCAGCCATAAACATCAAAAGATGGCATTAGAAACAATGAAGACTTCAACAACACACAAGGTTCTCAATGATAAGTTAGTTTAAATAAGAATATTCTTTTATAATTAGAATTGCATAATATTTTGAAATAGGATATTCTTTTTGTATAGACATGTGCAATTTGTAAGAGCATGTTGTCTATAAGTCAGTCCATTAGAAAAAATCATTTGTTCTAGAAGAGAATAAAAGGACAGATGTCCTACACACATGTATGAATGTAATTGGATGTGATTGATCAACATACTTCCTCACATTCTATAGAAGTAAGTATTATCCACTGTAAAGAGGGGGATTTTTGAGCCACAAAATTATGTAAACTTTTGAGCAACTAATGTAAGCAAGGAATTATGCAAAGATTATCTGAATTTGTCTATGTCATTTGTTATATGGTTTCTCTCTCACTTGTTATTCTGATTTCTAGATTTTAATGGTTCTTATGAATTCTTGGTGTGTACCTTTTAATATATAATTTTTAACTTGTGTCAATGCTAGGTTAATTTAAGGTTATCAATTTACTTCATTTTATTTTCTCTATATTTGTAGATGTACATCAACTATCTGCTTATATGGGTAAATCTTTAAAGTAAACTTAGTTCTTATTTACATTATCTCTTACATTCCTTAGATGTTTTCTTGATGTGTGGTAAGATTTGAGCTTACTCTATTTCGTATCATACATTGATTTTTTAGTAAATGCCTAGATGAGATTTGAACTTTGTTATGATGTTTGGAATAAAGATCAACAAAAATATATTTCTTCTCTACCTTACCCTTCCTTTTACTTTTTTTTTAACTAATTCACCTTATCTTAATTTCTATTGTGAATATCCACCTTAGATTAGTCTTTATTTTAGTCTTTGATCATAATTCACTATTCTTAGCATAGTATGCTTCATATTTTACATAAATCCATTGCTTAGCTATGGTGGCTCCCAACCACCAAACATTATAAATATTATGAAACAGTCACTTGCTATGTCTCTATTCCATCAAAGATAACCAAGCTATCACAACCTGTAACTCATGCTTTGAATTCATAGAATTCTAAAATGAGAAGTGTTTCTTAAACACTCTGGGTACCTATAGTATATATTTAAGTATCAATAGTTATGTATTAGTATTTTCCTTTTCAAACCTAAGCATGTAAATATCGTATAAATTTTTAATGTTTTAAGTTATATGTTATATTAAATGGTTCTATTTTGAAAATATAGAGACAAGAATATAAAATTTAATCTAGTTTTGATACATATTATATACCAATTTTTTTCATATAAAAATGTTTTAGTGTTACATTTTTAAGATATGAAGATTCAGTGAAACCTTTCTCGTTCTATTTCATATATATTAAATATGTACAATGTCAAACCCTGAGTACATTTTTTCTTTGAAGAATAATAGTTGGTTAAAAAATATCCATTTGAATATTGATTACATACACTACAAGCATATATGTTACTTGTATGTTACTCATTAGCTGATTATTGATATGAGTTTCTAAGTGCAATTTGAAATCTTAAGTTCAATCTTAAGTTTTGTTTTGGTTTTAGACTTTTTTTATATATATGCATTTCATGTCAACCATTTTTTTGAAATTCATGAAAGGCATATCCTTTTTATCACACTACCTAATATAAAATCATATCGAAACCACTGTTATTTTCAACTCTATGATATTTCATTTACATTTTCATGTAAAGATACTAATTTTTCAATTAAGCAATATAATTTGAACTTATGGTTTATGTTTTAAAATTATAAAAAAAAATCCAATCTTTATTTCATTCTATATTTTGTAGACTTAATGGTGTTTATGGTACGGAATATTCATTGTGCAGAGGAAAGATTGATAAGATAGTGGATTTCAATTTATTTTATCTATCTTCATATTATAAAATATTTTTTAAGAGTTGTATGGGTAGTTTCATCATCTTTCATGTACCCAAAAAAAATCATCTTAAAGAGAGGTTTTAATTCTATTTTAGCATTTACTTGAATTTTTTTCATTTGAATTTTAATTATAGTAAAAATATATAGTTTTTGGCTTCAATGGATAATAACAATATGGTGGTTGTATATGTAAAGATAGTGTATATTATGATGTAGGTAGTTGTGATTTCATTTGATAATTTTTTGAATAATTAATGTTTTGAAATGGATTTGATTGAAACATATGAAACGGTTAGGATTTCATCATAAGTTTAAATTGATTTATCAATACTTTATATTATGTCTTCCAAATTTAGTTCACATATTTGTTGATTTAGTAAATGGGAATTTTTAAACATCTTTCATTTTTCATTATTATTAGGAAAAAATCGAGGTTGGAGAAGAGGTTCACACAATTATGGATAAAATAATGCATATGATAAAAACACTCTAAAGGATGAAAACCCACTCTATGTACATGGTGCACCTTTATGGAATGAAGCACCCCTAACATATTTATGTGATGTTTTGGCCATGGTACCATTGTCTTCTTTCACTTTGATGCTAATGATTCATTTTTTTTTGGGATGTTTTGAAAGCCACATTTTGTGATGCTTTAGCATTTGCAAATTTTCTAACATGTATTGCTCTTATTTAACAAGTTCCTCAAATAAAATAATTGGAGGCCTTTCCATTTCATGTATGATTCACCAATAGTTTCTTATTTCCAAATACATCATAATCTAATAATTGTAAATGATATTTATATACCTACTAATTAGCCACCCCAAATTGATACAATATTTTATTTAGATGCCCCTAATACCACTTTTGTGACTCATAATTATACCTCTATAAACCATAAATGCACCATAATCCCTTCAATCTCACATGTGGTAATGCAATTTAGGAAAAATATTAATTTTGAGGTTGATGATGAATATGTTGGGCTTGTTATAATCAAGATGTCCATGACTCATATGGATTAATTGAGTATATCACCAATAGAGGCATTTCATTAATTAATTTTATATCATCATATAAAGGAGAAAATAACTATTATTTTTTTGTTAATTTGAATTTAATTTGATTTTTGGTCATGGCTTCAAAAAAAATTAGATTTTAGTACTTATGGATGATATTGCAAACTAAATTGCTCTAATATTCTTTTTTTTCAATTTTATTTGAGTGGATAATTGATTTATTATTTGTTTTGAAATAATAAGATGATTATTTGCATTAGTCAAGTTGACTTTGGTTGCCAAGAGTTTTAAATATTTGATATATGGATATAAAAACAATTTGAGATATTATTCAATGGATTTTTATTGTGTAGTTAGTTGGAAAAGGAATATTTTTCAAAGTATAGATATTTAGATGATTTTCAATGAAAATTTGCATGTAAAATATTTTACTGTAGATTATTTTTATTTTGTTGTATTTAGTTTTGAATTCTTGATAACTTGTATTTAATGAATAAATAACATTAAAATTTAAGTGTGTTTAGTGGTCCCTTACGTATGATATATCTTGTATTATTGGTCCAATTCAAGTCAATATTCTTCAAATTTATTTTATAATTCACTTTTATTTAAAAGTGACTTTTTATTTAAAAACCTAATGACTTAATATAAAATCAATAAAATTTACTTAAAATAAAGATAAATAAACTCCATTTAAATAAAGGCTATAAATAGATTTTGGTTATAAATTACTTTATAATTAATTATCCGAGAGGCTTTTAAAATACTTCAATGAAACATAACTCAAGGAGGAAGTCATATAGGTATAAGAGATCTGAATATTAATCATATTGTGATTTTATTGTATGAAAATTATCTAAAATCATGTGTATACTTGTATAAATACTAAATAACACATTCTCGTATGGTGAGTTAATCCATTTGGTACAGTTAGGTATATCCACTTATATCAATTATTATTGAACCTATCATCTAAAAACTGTCTAAGTTTTAATACATTTGATGACTAGAGATTTATTTCAATCTTATGCATTTGAAATATTTCCATAATTTCCTTCAACTGATAAATACTTCATACATATACTCTACATTACATATTACTTGTAATTATTTGCATGGACTTATAATTTATTTCCACTCTCAATACATATTTTGTAAACAGTTATGAGTATAATATTTTCACTTCTCAATAAAATTTCATTTTCTATTTGTGAAATTACTCAAGTCATAAAATCTATTTTAATTTAATTTATTTATATAATATTTAATTTGTCTTCTATTTTTTTAAGAAGATTATGGGGATCTGTAATGTGATCTTTTATTTTTCCTTTTCATTTCTACTTTTTATTAGTTTAGTTTATTTCTTTAGTTAGTTGTTAGTTTATTTCTTCCAATCTATTTTTTATTTATTTTATAGTTTAAGTTTTCTTAGCTTCATATAAAATGTTTATTGAATACTGTCAATCATTATTTGAAGCATGATTATAATATATGAGCAATATACATGATCTAAAGTGACAATGGGAAAGAAAAATATTATTGGTGGAGATTATAAAATATCTAATAAGACTCTAGAGTGTTAATATTTGACTCTTCAACATCATACCTCTTCTATATATACCATTCTTCTATATATGCCATTTTTTTATTGAGACAATAACACTCTTAAACAAGTGAGATATGATATGAATATGATAGAAAATGAAAAAGAATGAAGAATAAATATGAAAGTGAGAGTTTTAGTTTAGATTATTTAATTTCCATTTGCTTGAAAATTATTTGATAGTGTTGACTTTGAAAGTAATAATTTTATAAATCTATTAATGTTAAAGTTACTTGAATTTATTAATTGATTTACATTCCCATATCTTTTAAATTTATTTGATATTTTAAAAACATTTCAAGTTAGCATTTAAACTACCATTATCTTTGCCTAAGAATTAGTCTTCTAGTCTATAAGTCTCTATAATTAAATTGGTATGATTGTGATTTAAACTTCATGATAGGGAAAAAGGTTGATTAGTAAACATATGCCTCATCTAAAATATCTTCATATTTGATATTGTATGGGTATCATCCACCATCCATCACCTCATCTTTGAGAATCTAGTCAAAGGCTTGAATAATATAAGAACATATTCAACATCAATAGGAGGTACTCTCTAGTCTTAGAGAGAACTTGAAAATGGTGCAAAACCGTATGAAGCAACAAGCTAGCAAACACTGTAGTGAAACATATTTTGAATTTAGATGGTGGGTTTTATGTGATTACAACCATATAATTTTTTTTTTGATAATTTAGAAAGATAATAAACTTTCACCAAAGTTTTGCAGCCCTTATCAAGTCTTACAGAAGATTGGTAGTGTAACATATAAACTAGAGTTACCCCGGTCAGGCAAAATACATTTGATCTTTCATATTTCCTATATGAAAAATGTCATTATATAAATAATTTCATCCTATATAAAGTTACCATAGCGTGATGATGAGGGAAGAATAATTTTAGAACCTAAAGAATAATTCAAATATGCACTAAGAGGTTGAGGATTAGTGTGATTACAAAGTATTTTATTGAGTGAGAGTTTTTACAGTAAAAATACAACATGGGAGGATGAGTCATTCCTATATAATCATCTAATGATTTTCAATGAGAGGACAATATTGGTTTTAAGGGGAGGGGAATGTTACATCCTTAATCTATATCATGTCTTTGGATATGTGTGGCTGAAATATGGTTAATGTAGACTTTAATTAAATCATGTGATCATTTATATAGCTTCATATTTATAGTGGTGTCATCCTAGGGATATGTGCATATGTAAGGTATATATAATAGGTTTTAGTTTTTATTTAAACATGTCAATTATGCTCTTATTGTAAGGTTTTGTAAGTCCCCTTGAAGTGGCTCATCGTATATTAAAGTATTATGATATTATTTAAATCATATTTTTGTATATTATTTGATTCTATTCAAGTACTATAATACTTTCATTACATTAAATATTTTTTGTAATTTATCATATTTACTAGTAACAAATAAAACAATGACTAGAATAAGTTTGAAAATCAAATGGGGTTTCATAACATTTATTATGACTTTGCATGATATTAAAATTTATAGTTTTGAATAAAAATATTATAATTATGTTAAGTAATTAAATAAAAAAATAGCAATAAGAATGAAATAAAAATAAAAATATATATATCATATTTCAAATAATTTAAAAAAAATTACCTACCATATGTTTTTTTTGTGATAAGGAACAATATTCCACTATTTAAGGCATAATTTCATCAATGAATCACTTCATCAAACTGCATTTTATTGTCACCATACAAATACATAATTTTAAGAAACATTTATATTAAATTTTATTACAATAATATAATGTATCATATAATTATTATTACATTAAATTGTATTGCATCATATAGTCACCATGTATATATCATTTAAATGGGAACCATTAACCATGAATATTATAATTTTATAATTATGTATCATGTAAATATCATTTAAAATTGGACTATTAATTATGGACATTAAAATTATATCATCATGTAATACAAGCATCATATAAAAAAGATCATTAGCCATAAATGTTATAATTTTATAAATCTAAGTGTATATATAAAAAAGTGGTGAAAAGGTAAGAATAAAATTGTGTTAATTTGGATGTAAAGAGTAATTAAAATTTATAAATATAAAAATAGAAACATGTGCCATATTCAAATCATTTCTTTTAATTTTAAAATAAAATTATCGAGAGTGTGTAAAGTGGATATTATCATAAATGAGTCTTAATTAATTATATTATGTGTTAGTTTTTAAAATTACATTAAAATAATTGATTCCTTATTAAGTGAAAATGTCTAAATCTAGTTCGAGTCGAGTATAGATGTCTAAGTCTTTAACCTAATTTCTATCTTTAAGTGTTCTTTTGAAAAGTCAAGTTCATGTTAAATTGGATAAGTGATTAGTTTGATCTTTACTTAGTGTGAAATAGCCTTATTTATTTTCGAAAAAAATGTTCGCACAAATATTTTGAAGGGTTAATTATTTCAAACTTTTTGTATGTATCAAAAAGTCTGTAGCTCCATTTCCTTCAGACATTTGGCCTATGCAAAAAATCCAAATGGTACTTATCCTTTAAGCATTTTGCCTATACAAAAATCCTGACAAAAGTCAATTATTTTAGTAAAAATTTCAAGTTCAAATTATTTGAGTTTTTTTCAAAACAAGATTTCAAGACAAAGTCCTCAAACTTTATGTGCAGCTCAGACTTTCAGACATTTTGTTTGAAGCATTTCAAAGCGTAAGATTTCAGACATTTTATCTGAGGAATTTCAAATCTTGGGCCTTCAAACATTTTGATTGATGGATTTCAAGTTCAAGTTTTCAGACATTTTGTCCAAAGTTTCAAGATCAAGCTTTTATAAATTATGCAACTTAGGTTTTTTGTTGTTTGAGATTTATGTTGTAGATAATTATTTAGGGCATTTGTACTTGGAGCTTTCGATTCAAGCCATTGTCATCTACCTGCCATTCAAAATGTAGTCGAAGGAGAGAATGATCCTAGTTGGTTTCATGCATTCCAAAAAGTTTGAGGTCATGGACAAGTTGGTACAAGCTTCAAAATATCATCAAAGTTTTCAAATATTGAGCAAAGTTCATAGCACAAGTCTAGCTGGACCAAGCCATTTTTACACATCACACATAAACAAACATGTCAGTTCACTTGTGTATTTTTATAAGTTTATTAAAAAATCATCTTTATCCAAAAGAGTTATATGGAAATTATTTTCTTCATGCCTTGAACATCTCATACAAATTTGGTGCCTTCATGGTTTTTTTGACTCAAGATGCAAGCTTTTAAAATTTTGAACAAGCAGCGTGACGGTCGCACAGACATCTTTGATGGTCATGCAAATGTAAGAATTAAGCTCAGCCATTATTCATTAGGGCTTAAATTTTATGGTTTCATAGACATCAAATTTAAGCCACAATAATTATTCATTGGATCTTAAATTTGATGGTCACATGCCCATCAAAGACATTCATGTGGATGTCAAATGATGGGTGCATAGATGTTAAATTTAAGCCATGGTAGAGATCCATCAGGGATTAAATTTAATGGTCATGCACCCATAAAATACATTTACATGGACATAAAATGATGGGCATGTATATTGTTGGGTGAATATTTTGTCAGCCAGCTAACTGGTGACCAAAATAGTTCCTATCACCACAGCATAGGGAGATTGGTCATCCAATGTTACAAGATTACAACATCTAAAGGGGAAAAATTTCTCCTCTCATCAAGGGGAGGTTCCCTATTAAATATGTGGAGGATATATACTATATATATAAGCATAAAGTAAGACATAGGGGTGGAATGAACCATCCATCTCTCTTTTTTCAGAGATGATGCTAACAAACAGAGGAGAAATCATGGGTGATTGGTGAAGGCACTTATCTTCTTTCAAAATTAACATTTAGCCAAGACCCAGATCCCTTCCTGGATAGTATAAATCCTAGTGAAGTGATAGAAGGCACTTCTCTTCTTTCAAAAGTGCTTGTTCTTGCAAACAATAAGACTCTTTCTAGTAACAAGTGACTAGTAACCGAGTCCAAAGTAACCAGCAATCTAAGATGTATCACAAAGTCTCCACCTTGACTACCCTAGAGGGAGATACGAAAGACAATGAGGGCACAAATTCATCCCAAGGTTTTTTACACAGAAACAGAAAAAGAAAAACACACACTGAAGACAACTATGACAGCATAAAGTCTAAAAGTAGTTGGCTTCAAGACACCTTCCTTATCACCTCCACTAGTTCTGCTTGTTAAATCAAATAAACAAGAATGCTTTCAGAAGATAGACATGAGAACAATCTCCTAAAGTAGCACAAGCTATAATAGCACAAAGTCTGCAAGTAACTTGCTTTCTCATTCAATCAAAGAAATATGAACTACAATCTGAGCTCAAAGTCTCAGTAATGCCTTTCAATTTGGGCAGAGTTTCACTTCTAATAAGGGGAAGATCTCCCTTAAACAATAAAAGAGATTACAATATATAGGCACCAAGCAAGGCTCGACACTCTCTCCCATGGGACGACCCATGCTATAATCAATACCTTCAATGCATTTTTAGTTCTGTCTGGAGGGGCCATGCTTGGAACAGTGCATTGCCTTAATTATGGCATGTCCATTCATCTAATATGTCTCTTCTTGGGTCTGGATCTTTTGGTCTGTCCCCTCTGACATCTGTGCAGCTGTCCATTTTGTCTTTACTCCAAAAGAGACTAACAAGACATGCCTTCAATGTTTGCAAGCTAAAATATCTTGCTTAGTGGACTGTTCCACCTACTAAAATTACTTTTGCACAGATATTTTGGGATTTTCCCTCTTTATACTTTTGTCTTTTCTAGCTTTGTCTCTTCCTAGAATTTAAGCTCTCAGGGCTACATTCCCAGCTTTACTGGCTCTTTACGCTCCTTTCAGCAGTTCTTCCTTTTGGCCTTGGCCTTAAAGCCTTTGAATGGATTCAGGTCCACACTTAACCTACAAAGATCAATGGCTATTTCATTTTTGTGACTTTGACGTCTATAGGCATGTCACTTTCCTCAGCAATTCCTTTGACTTTGTCATTTGATCTTTCTCGAAGGAGACCTGCCCTTCGAGGCCTTGAGAAACAGTCCACTTTGGGTCGAGAAGAGCCCCCCGCAAGGGTATCTACCCTTCGGGCAGTCTTTAAATGGCCTTTGGGCTTCTTTCTTTTGGTGGGCTTTATCCTTTATTTCCTTCAAACAAAATGTCTGAAGGAATTCCTTTGAGCAATTTGTCTGAAGGAAATATTCCTTGCCTTGTCTTTCCACCAGACTTTGCTTTGTTTTTCAGGTGAATTTCTTCAGATAAATTGTCTAAAGGATTTCACTTTGTCCTTTACCTTGTTCATTTTCCCAAAGGAATTCACTTTGTCTATTTTTGCTCACTGCCCTCCGTAAGGGTTCTAGGCCTTGGTTCACCGCCCTCCGCAACGACACTTATTCCTTTGGCTTTGGGGCAGCCCCTTGAACCTACTAATTGAACCAACCAATTGAACCAAATTTGGTTCAATGGTTCAAGTGGTTCAATCACTTTATTTGGCTAAGTCCTTTGTCTGCCTGAACCAACTGCACATTGAACCTTTAAACCATTGAACCCATTGAACCTTTGAACCCATTGAACCCGTTGAACCAAATTGTTCCAAGGTTCACTGGTTCAATCCTTGCTTAGAAGCTTACTGATGAACTCTTTTGGTTGAACCAACAATGAAATCACCTAAGTGTTGAGAGCTTGCTTCTTTCTTGCAGAGTCCATAGAAATCAACTTGTGAAGCCCATATAACTTGGCCTGTAGAGTCCGTAGATTTTCTTCCTGTAGAGTCCATAGATTCAAGCCTGTAGAGTCTGTAGATTTTTGAGAAGCTTGAAAAATGAGGAATTTGAATGCTCAAAACAAATTTTGAAAAGGGAAGAGACAATTTTGGTCTGTAGGACCAAATTAGTTCAAATGTTGTCCCAAAAATGAGTGATATTTTTGGGGGACAACAGCTGGCTCCAGTTGGGGAACTTCCTTCAGTTGAAAACTTGGAACAGTTAAGGGGAGTAGAAACCAGAATCTCTAGTGCCTTGAAGTATGCCATTGGGCTATGGAGTCATGCTACCCAAAAGGAAAGGCTCCAAAAAATGAAAATAAAAAGCACAAAATAGAACTAAAGACTATATAGATATACATATGTACCGATGATCCTATCTAATGCCTCAAGATTTGAAGCACTTCAGATGCTACCCACTGTGAGATAGTGAAAATGGTGTGCCATCCTAATAAACTATCAGAAACCATTTTGTCCCTAGAAATGGTGACGATTGAATGGAACTCTCCACCAGGAAACCAATTTTCTACGTCTTCCTCTTGGCTCTTTCTTCTTCTTGCCCCATGGTAGGACGTGGTCTTCAAACTAAAAACCAAAACTCCTTGCTCTCTTGGTGAAGAGTTCCTTTTGTTGAATTTGGAGTACAGTAGTATGGTCCACCACCATAGCTTATTTTTATGTTGGTTCAGTCCAGCACATGTTTTGATTGTCAGCCTCAAACTCTTGACAAACCATCAGCTTAACATCTCCTTTGGTGTGAAGGAGTTTAATCTCTTCATGTTGAGTAGTCTTCAATCCGAGAAAAATCTTTTTATCACGTCAGTAGACGGCTCCTTTAGACAGATCTTTGACAGAAAACCCGCGGCAGTAGACGGGGGCCGAATGGTTACGGCTTCAATATTATACTCAAACTATTACAAACTTAATCCTATATCCTTGTGTAAATTTTTGATTCACAGGATCCTTCGAAAAGGGCAAGTGAAGAGCATACTCTTTTACAAGGCTACTAGATTTCACAAGCAAAATTTTTTTTGATGATAATACTGAGGCGGAGAGGCTTATTTATAGCATTAGAGAGGTCCTGCCTGCTCGCTGGCAAGGCGGTGTCTGTCTCATCATGCTTTACAGCGCATAGCTACAGTGAGATGTTATTGGACCCACCACTTGATTGATGAGTCAGTGACGGTGATGAAGGGACCATGGGTTGTGGGCCCAACATGTCTTCCGCTTCGTCGAATAGGTCATCTTCGGATATGGGCTGAAAAAGGCACCTTATCTGGAATGTGCTTTGGAGGTACCAATGTCGGCAACGGCCGGTGTCACATGGCATATGGCGCAGAGTGCAATGAAAGTGGGATTCCCACTCAAGTTGTCGGCAGATAATGGTATGCACTACCGTGTCCTGACTGTGATTTTGCTCTTCGTGGATGCGATGAGGGCCATGTCTTGCTATCCACCAGTATAGGTGGTCATTGTGTGCCGTTCTTATTCGAATACACCACGTCCATAGTGGTCATTTCAGTAAATCAGTGAATTGATTATATAGATATTCACTATTCAGCCTTTCTATAATGATGACTCCGGTATTTTGTCTGCGGTTTGCTTGAATCATCACTGCTGCAGACATCTGTAGGTCTTGGGCTGCTGCATAAGAAATCCTCGTAAAATGGGGATGCATGCCTTCTCTCAAAATCTATTCTTGAACCAGGGGATTCAAAGAATCAAATGCCTGGTTGAGAATCCTTGTGAGATTGAATCCAGGTGCAGGCTGATGCATTAAGGTGGTTGGAGGACTTCGACTAAGCCAATCTGCAACTATATTATTCTTACCTATAATATGCTCAACTAAAAATTTAAACTAATTAAAAAAGGCTTGCCACCTAACATACTTTCCTCGACCATCCATTCTACCATGATCCTTTTCTCGGAAGGTTAAGAATCGAGTGCAGTCAGTTACAATAATAAAATGTGGCAGGTGCAGAAGTTTCAGCATAAACTTCTCTAAGCACTTTTTAATAGCATAGATCTCCTTATCAGAAGAGATCCATTTCAGTGCATCTGAGCTAAACACTCCACTAACAAATTCACACACAAATTCAACATTATTTACAATGCAAACAAGTACTCCTCCCCATGAGAGGTCTGAGGCATCGGTATATACTTTCATGTCTTGAGACTTTGGGATATGCAAGTTTGGTAAGGCAGCAACTTTGGCTTTGATTTTTTGGACTGCCTCTGTATGTCTTTTCTCCCAACGAAAAGCATTCTTCTTCTGGAGAAGTTCTTGTAACAGAAATCTGTCTTCACCAGCGTTAGGATAAAAATTATTCAAGTAATTTAACAATCCCAAAAAAGCCTGCAACTTAGATTTATCTAGTTGCTCAGGGAAACCAATAACCTTTTCCTTTATATGTGGCTGGATCTGTAGCTTTGAATCTCGGATCACCATTCTGAGGAAGTTACATTCAGTTGTACATAACTAAATTTTTGTCTCAGAAAGAACTATTCCTGCATCCGAAGCCTTCTTAAAGAAAGTGGAGAGATGAGCAGCATGTTCATCTAAGGAATTACTAAAAACTAAAATATCATCAATATAAACACATAAAAACTGAGAAGTGCCTTCAAAGATTTGATCCATATGCGCCTGGTAATAAGCTGGCGCATTCATTAAGCCGAAAGGCATGACAGTCCATTGGAAGTGGCCGAAAGGGCAACTGAATGTTGTCTTGGCTCTGTCTTCTTCCTTGACTCGTATCTGATAAAAGCCAGATTTGCAGTCAAATTGTGAGAAGTATTTACAGGCTGCAACTTTTTCTAACAAATAGCTTTTATCTGGAATTGGATATGGATATGGTTCAGTAATTGCATTTAATGGTCGATAATTGATGACCATTCTCTTTTTGCCCCTCTTCTGTTCTGAATGCTTGTTTACCATGAAAGCATAGCAGCAATATGGAGAGGTCAATTTTTCTATGAACCCATTGGCTTCCAGATCTTTGATCTATGCCTCCATATCAGTATAGTCCTGTGCTGGAATAGGAATTCTTTTCCCTATTTTCATATGTTTACCTTCAAGGATTTTTATCTCCATTTCAGGCATTGTCTTGGACCAAAACTATTGCGGATTATCCGAACAGATAGAGGACTTGATCCTTTCACCAATTTCTAAGATCTCAGTAGGGATTATCTCAAGACTCTGAGTCATAGCACTAGGAAATTGTTCTGTGGCGTAAATGAGCCGGGGTATTCTAAGCCTTTCATTTTCTATGGTGAACATTATGCTTTTAGCTGTGGCACCATAGGGCGTATATCTATCTATAAAGGATCCTCCTAAAAGGACATCTATTGGCATCTTCTCTAATGCAAAGAAATCACAATGGAAGATTTTATTTTGAATTCTCAGGGGCTGCTGATGCTTATACTTATTGCAGGTGAAACTATTCCCCTGGATATCTATGCTCTTATAAGCAAGTCTCTCATCTAGTGTCTCCCAATCACTAATGAGTTGTGGTTTAGCAAAAGACAAAGAAGCACCTGTGTCTACTTGTGCATCTATATATCTGCCATTAATCTCTAATGTGAAAAACTGGGAAAAGCGACCATTAATCAAATGGTTCAGATAGGCAGGCTGTGGTAGTTTCAGTGAAGGAATGCTAGTACATACCAGCTTTTGTCTTCCTGGATCTTGTACTATGATTGGCGCTGAGTAGACTTCTTCTTCAGGTTCCGGTTCTACTTCTTCTTCTTGGTTACTGCATTCACCAGGGCAGTAATCTTGGTCAGAGTAGAAAATACTACCGACTTCATCCTCTTCTTCATAGCCATCATCCCATAGAGGATCTGCTGCAAGTACAGGTTCTTCTGCAGGCATGATTTGTTCCCAGATGGGTTCTCTAATCTCTTTTGGCGGCTCTCTGCTGGTGAATTTGTTCTTAATCCAGGAGTCACTTGGCTTGAATTGGCTTGGATAATGCACAGGAGGATGCTGTGGTCTGTGCATTGTTGGTGGTTGTCTCGGTTGAGAGGGTTGTCTCCCTCTAGATGATTCTCCTCTTGAAATGCCTCTTCCTCTAGGTCTTTCTGGTCTTTCTAGAACTTCATGATGAGCTCTTGACCAGGGTCCATATGCTTCATATGAAGGACTGAAGCCTCGGGGCCTATAAGGACGTGATCCTCGCTGCATATTTGTCATTGGTTGTTCTAGATCATCGGCGAGAGATTCTAGCTCGGCTGCATCTTCATCATCGGATGCCTCATCTGGAAGATCTTCGAGAACAGGTTCATAAATATCTTCTTGAAGATAAAGATCTTCATATGCATCAATGACATCCCACCACGCTGCTGTGTTGGAGGAGAAAACAGCTTTAACTGCAAGATTTTTACAGGAGCAGTTAGGGGCAATATGGCCGGGCTTACAGCAAATATAGCAAATGGGCTTGTTGGAAGCAGGATGAGCGGTGTGTCGTTTCTTGAGGAAAGGATGAGGAGGTGCGTAGGAATGCTTCTTGGGGAAGGAGTGACGCTTGTAGGTTAGATGCCGGCGACGCTGCTTCTGGTGACGACGTGGTTGCACATAAGGTCGACAGCCAAAAGGGGCTGTTTCAGGAAAGAGTGGAGCAAGTGAGGCGGCTTGATGCTTGCTAAGCTTTTGCATAGACTTAGTCTCAGAGACTAAAGTCATGATATTTTGCTGCGTAAAATCAATAACATCAGACAGTGCAAGGTCTTCAATAGCAAGGCCTTTGAGATCAATGTAAGACAAAACACGATCGATGAGATTGTAAGGCATAACATGCAAAAACTTGAGTTTAACTTCAGTGGAGCCAGAACATTGGCTTTCATAAGCAAGCTTTCTGAATTGTTTAGCAAAAGCCTCGAATTGTTTGAGATCACACAATTCCATTTTCATCAACCACTTCTTGGACTCGATCTGTCGGTTCTCGACAGGAGGAGCAAACTCATCAATTAGTAATCTATACAAAGCATTTAAAGAGTTGGCCTGGTTATGTACATGGGCATATTGCTGAGCTTCTGGGATACTATCCCACCAATGGTTAGTAATTCCCCATAAATATTTAACTGCAAAGCAAGTAGTACCAGCTTGATCAAGATGGGCCTGGACTGCAAGGACTCGCATGGTATTACACCATGTAGCGATTTCATTCATGGGATTTAGCAGGTCATCAATATTGAGGTACCATGGTTGCAGATGGATATGAGTACGTTGCATGAGGGAATGACTGGATGACTTCTTGACAGTTTTAAAAGAAGGGCCAAAAGATACTGAACAAAGAGGTCTCGAGGAGGACTCAGCCTTTTGGTCTTCTTTAGATAGCCAACTAAGACTATCATCTAAGCAGTCAAGCTTTGAATCTACAGAATCTAATTTCTTCTGAATGTTAGTAACAGTGTCCTTGATGGACAATACATCCCTACATAAATCATCAAAATTTTCAGAGAAATGAGCATTGAATCTTGAAATATAATTTCTCTGTTTGAACTCATTGGATGGATTATCATAAGCGGCTGAAAAATAATGCAAAACTCCAGCAGCTTGTCTGTGGACACCCTTTGGCAGCGGCCATCTTCCACCTCTGTAGAGAGTAACTGTATCTTCTGTTAAAAATTCAAGACTGTCTTCTCGAGGAAGACTCATTAGCGTATGTGGCAAATCATTGCCAAGATTCACTTCTTCATCTTTTATAAGAATATGACCAGTTTTTACAGATCTATGGGATGAGGACGTAGATGGTCTGGAAGGAGAGAGACGAGAGGACTGCATGGATAAGGATCTGGGTAATATATTTATAGATCTACCATCACTGTGGTGTACAGTAGCTTGGCCTTTCATTCTAGGAGAGACATGCTTAAGCCAATCGAGTTTCCACTCAGATGGAATTTCGACAGTTTCAATATGTCCCTTTTGTAACTGGACTGTACCACTTAATCTTCTGGCATAGGGTAGATTTTCTAGGATTTTGGGGTGGTTTGTATTGGTCATGCTGTACAAGACAGAAATGTTTATGGATGCATATTAGAATTCTCCAAACATATTTAGACCATACAGAGAAGAAAATAGACCCCAACAATCTAGCGATCCATGCTTAACTTCTTTACATCCTTTGTCGCGGACTGCGACTGAAAGGTTTGGACAAAACTCAAAACATATTACATCATCATTAAGTCGACCAAGGCTAGACAGCTGACATGAATGTTTAAAACTAACTTGGCGACGATCACACAAAGCTAAATATAATATAGGTTTTATATTAACAGGAATTAGAGGAGTAATATAGACTCTAATCAAACCAAAATGGACAAATTTAACCTCTTTATGGGAACGGATATGCAGAATTTCCTTTTCTGGTAATAGAGGGAGCAAACTTATCTGATAAGTCTTTTTGGGCTGATAACACAGAGTTAGCTCAATAGACTTAATTCTGGGTTTAACAAATGAAAGATACGTAAAGGTATATAAAAACTTAGACTTAACTAACTCTGATTGCTTATACACACTAGAGATCCACATCTAGCATGAGTGGAAGAGTTTATACCATCATATTTCAAGATCCAAGCATCATCAAAAGTTGATCTTCTATCAGGTTTCTCTTCATTAGAGATGGAAAATCTTTCTTGATTTATACTACGCCCTACCAATTATTCTGATGTCTTATTTAGATCAAATCCTGGATTGCCAGCTATAGGACTTTCATCAGTTGAGACATGAGCATCCTCTATGGTCAAGAAGTAATTACCCCTACCTGATGGATCAAATAGAATTTGAGTTGCAGGGGCTGACATTTGGGTGACCACAATTTTTGCCTCAGATAGGTGCACACCTAATTCTCCACCAATGTCTAATTGCTCAGGATTGGCTTGCAGGGATTCAAACTCAATCATTTTAATTTTGGATTTCTTGACATGATCAATCATGTCAAATGACTGAGATGGACTTGGAAGAGAGGATGGGAGTTCATCCTTTTGGTTTTTGGGAGGGAGAGGACTGATCTGTGAAGTTGAAGTAGAAGGTGTAGAGATGTTCGATGCACTTACTTTTTTGGTAATCATTGGGTCCTTTGACTAGAAAGGAAGAGGGGTTCTCTACTCATCAATTGAGATTGTTGGTTGAGGTCACTCCTCTATCTTCTCTTTGTTGGTTTGTTGGGCTGACTGATTCTTAGACTAGGTGAATACTGCGTATGATTCTTTGACTGCTTCACCTTCACTTCTGGGTTCATCCTAGTAATTTAGGAAACCAATGTGGGAGTCACCAACTGATTCTTCTAGATCCTCCCTAAAGAGATTAGTGCCATTTTCTTTCTTAAACTCAAGTTGGAAATAGGAAACATGTTTTGTTTGTAGATATCCAACTACTGAGTTGGTTAGAGGTGCTTCAAGGGCAAGGTTCCTCTGTGGGGGAGGAAGACGATTTAGTTGCCCTTGACTTCTGGCAGTATTGCCTTGATATGGCTGATTGGGGAATGTCCTCCTTGGTATATCTTTAAATAGAGGAGCAAAAGACATACCTTGTGTCATTTGCCTTTTCAAGGCTAGCAATTCATTTGCTAGCTTTTGTACCATTGGGTCAATGGTGGTTGTGGGTGAGTATTCAGAAGATGAAGAGGGTTTACCTCTGTTAGGATCTCTCCTTATCTTGCCTACCAAGATAAGGTCATATTCTAGCTCAGTAGCCAAGTCTTGAGTAGCCTCAAGGTCTATGTGTCTAGCCCGTCTCAACAAAAAACTCACTTCAGGCAGCTGTGAGTTGATGAAGAAGCATTTGAGATTCTGAGGTGTCGGCTGGGCGACCATGGGAATCCTGTGCCTCAGCTTGTTGAACTTGGCAATAAAATCCCTCATAGGCTCATGAGGTTCCTTCTTCATCTGAGTGAGCTGGGCTAGCAAATCATGCACATCTTTTGCAGGCTTGAACCTAGCTTCAAACTTAGCTTTGAGTGTATCCCAATCAGTCACTGATCCAGCTTGCAAATGGTAGAACCAGTCTATAGTAGCACCTTGTAGGGTCTGCACAAAAATCCTGACTGCCACGTCTTCAAATTCCACCCCTATCACACCATAGGATATGTTGAAGGCTGCAATGTGTTCATCAAGGTGAACTATCCCATCACCAAATAATTTGGGGAAATTCTTTCTTGAATTGCGTAGAAGTTCATGCAGAGGTGGAGTCAAGTTGAGTGGGCCAAAAGAGTTACCCCAGGGGCCTCAAACTGCCATGATTTAATTATGAAAAATAGAGATAACAAATTTGGGTGGAGTGGTCAAATTGTAGAACAAAAATGGAAAAGAACTGGCCCTACTTCAGCTTGAGGCTTGAGGCTTCAAACTGCTCACTCTTTTCCAACAGCTCTGGTTTTGCAGACCAAATAAAATAATGGAGATGGAGGAAAATGGTAAGGCTATAATGATAATGGGTAAGACACAGAACAAAGTCACCAGAGTCTATATAATGGATAAGGGAAAGAACTACTTCAATTTGAAACTTGAGGCTTTAGACTGCATGTTCATCCCTGGCAGAGTCGCTAAAAACTGTTGCGCGAGGCTGGGGAGGAAAAATTAACAATGAGAAAGCACTGGATTAGTTCGTTCTTCCATAGTGGAATACATGGATAAGGTTATAATTATAATTGGTAAGACACAGGTGATGTTTCAATCTAAAACTTGAGGTTTCAAATTGCACATAATTATTGTGTCCCTAGCGGAGTCGCCAAAAACTGTTGGGTGAATATTTTGTCAACCAGCTAACTGGTGACCAAAATAGTTCCTATCACCATAGCATAGGTAGATTGGTCATCCAATGTTGTAGGTTTACCACATCCAAAGGGGATAAATCTCTCCTCTCATCAAGGGGAGGTTCCCAATTAAATATGCGGAGGCTATATACTATATATATAAGCAAAAAGTAAGACACAGGGGTGGAATGAACCATCCATCTCTCTTTTTTCAGAGATGATGCTAAAAAATAGAGGAGAAATATTGGGTGATTGGTGAATTCACTTCTCTTCTTTTAGAAGTAACATTCAGCCAAGAGCTAGATCCCTTCTTGGATAGTAGATATCTTGGTGAAGCGATAGAAGGCACTTCTCTTCTTTCAGAAGTGCTTATTCTTGCAAATAGCAAGACTCTTTCTGGTAACAAGTGACTGGTAACCAGGTCTAAAGTAGCCAGAAATCTAAGATGTAGCACAAAGTCTCCACCTTGATTGCCCTAGAGGGAGATACGAAAGATAATGAGGTCACAAAGTCATCCCAAGGTCTTTTACACAAAAATAGAAAAAGAAAAACACACACTGAAGACAACTATGACAGCACAAAGTCTAAAAGTAGTTGGCTTCAGGACACCTTCCTTATCACCTCCACTAGTTCTGCTTTTTAAATCAAATAAACAAGAATGATTTCAAAAGATAGACACAAGAACAATCTCCTAAAGTAGCACAAGCTATAACAGCACAAAGTCTGCAAGTAACTTGCTTTCTCATTCAATCAAAGAAATATGAACTACAATCTGAGCTCAAAGTCTCAGTAATGCCTTTCAATTTGGGTAGGGTTTCACTTTTGGTAAGGGGAAGATCTCTCTAAAACAATAAAAGAGATTAAAATATATAGGCACCAAGCAAGGCTTGGCACTCTCTCCCATGGGACGGCCCATGCTGAAGTCAATGCTTTCAATGCATTTTTAGTTTTGTCTAGAGGGACCATGCTTGGAATAGTGCATTGCCTTAATTATGGCATGTCCATTCATCTAATATGTCTCTTCCTGGGTTTGGATCTTCTAGTTTGTCCCCTCTGACATCTGTGCAGCTGTCCATTTTGTCTTTACTCCAAAGGAGACTAACATGCCGCGCCTTCAATGTTTGTAAGCTGAAATATCTACTTAGTGGACTATTTCACCTACTAAAATTAATTTTTCATAGATATTTTGGGCTTTTCCCTCTTTCTACTTTTGTCTTTTCCAGCTTTGTCTCTTCTTAGAATTTAAGCTCTCAGGGCTACGTTCCTAGCTTTACTGGCTCTTTACGCTCCTTTCAGCGGTTCTTCCTTTTGGCCTTAGCCTTAAAGCCTTTGAATGCATTCAGGTCCATGCTTAAACCTACAAAGATCAATGCCTATTTCATTGTTGTGACTTTGACATCTGTGGGCACGTCACTTTCCTCAGCAATTCCTTCAGCTTTGTTGTTTGATCTTTCTCGGAGGGGACCTGCCCTTCAAGGCCTTGAGAAATGATCTGCTTTGGGTCAGGAACAGCCCCTCACAAGGGTATTTTCCCTTTAGGTAGTCTTCAGATGGCCTTTGGGCTTATTTCTTCTAGCAAGCTTTATCCTTTATTTCCTTCAGAAAAAATGTCTGAAGGAATTCCTTCGGGCAATTTGTTTGAAGAAAATCTTCCTTGCCTTGTCTTTCCACCGGGCTTTGCTTTGTTTTTCGAGCAAATTCCTTTGGAAAAATTATTCAAAGGATTTCACTTTGTCCTTTGCCTTGTTCATTTTCCCAAAGGAATTCACTTTGTCTATTTTTACTCGTTGCCCTCTGCAAGGGTTCTAGGCCTTGGTTCACTGCCCTCTGCAAGGGCACTTGTTCCTTTGGCTTTGGGGCAGCCCCTTGAACCTATCGATTGAATCAACCGATTGAACTAACTTTGGTTCAATGGTTCAATTAGTTCAATCCCTTTATTTGGCTAAGTCCTTTGTCTGCTTGAACCAACCGTGTGTTGAACCTTTGAACCCATTAAACCCATTGAACCAAATTGTTCCAAGGTTCAACGGTTCAATCCTTTCTTAGAAGCTTGCTGATGAAATATTTTGGTTGAACCAAATTTGAAATCTCCTAAGTGTTGAGAGCTTGCTTCTTTCCTACAGAGTCTGTAGAAATCAACCTGTGAAGCCCGTAAAACTTGGCCTACAAAGTCTGTAGATATTCTTCCTATAGAGTCCGTAGATTCAAGCCTATATAATCCATAGATTTTTGAGAAGCTTGAAAAATGAGGAATTTGAATGCTCAGAACAAATTTTGAAAAGGGAAGAGACAATTTTGGTCTATAGGACCAAAATAGTTCAAATGTTGTCCCAAAAATGAGTGATATTTTTGGGGGACAACATATACATAAAATTTAAGTCATGACAAAGTAAGCTTTTTAGTAAATCCCAAAATGAATGCGGGACCACCACATGGAAAAAGGGTGCTATCCTAGGTAAAGGCTAACATTACAGGGTGCAAAAAGCCTATGGGGCCACCAAGTGGAATGACCTCAGGGCTAAATATAGCTAGAAACCAATGGTGCATGGTCTTTTGGATCAATATCAATGGTCTGCATCGATTTGTGCACACAAATCTAATGGTGTGAATCGAGATGAACTATTCAAAGGGATTAGGACCAATAAGGAAATGACATGTGTCCTAATATGAAAAATGATCAAATTTAAAGGATTAATGAGAATAATGTCATGGTGAATCCATGTAATCACTGAATCAGTTCAAAGAGATCTTGTGCACCCACAAAATACAAATGTGTTAATAGATAAACCAAACAGTAATATAAGTCATGAGACTTGCCACATTGGAAATGTAGCTATAAATTATTGTAGCACAGCAAGTGAATGTTGCAAGACCTTGAGTTGTGCCAGTATGGATGACATGATCCTCTATGGGATTACACAATATTCATCTATGCCCTTAGGGATTTTCCATGTAGAAATTCAAATAAATAAATAAAATGAATTCTTTAAGTATGGAAAGTGTGTGGCATATTAGCAAGGTTCCAAGTGGTCAAAGGCATGTTTGAAAATTTAAAAATGTACTTGAAAGTTTTGTTGGAGGTGTATGGCTGTAAAATCAATTGTAAAATAAGGGGTCAAAGTCCACAATAAAATATGGCAAAGATGCACCACCCCAAATGCAATTCCCTAAAGTGCAATGTGCTCCTGCAGTTATACATTCTATGGAAGAAAAGGAAATGGAAATAAGACTTGGCATAAGGTAGAATCAAATAGGCACTTTGCACCTTTTCTTAAAGTGCAAAGTGTACTAACACCTACAAATTCTATGAGTAAAATAGGTGACTATGAAAAAATCAGAAGGGAGCCCACAAACTTGGAAATAAATTCATAAAAGTTTTAACCTTAGAAAGTGTGCCTTCTATAGACAAAGGGAAAGTAATGGGTTTTCAATATTAATGCAATAGCTAAAATTCATGTAAATAGGCATTTGGTAAAAGTAAAAAGTTGAAAATAACCGAAGCCATTGTATTTTCATTTGTTTTGTTTGCCCAAGCTCTTCCATGAAAAGATATTGCAGGTTTGTAAGCTCAAGGTGGGCCACCCTAAGGAAGTCATTTAAAGGGCCATGGATCCAAAATATTCCCATGGAAGCATGTCAAAATTAGGTTGTTCTATGGTGTGCATGAGAGGGAGGGCATTTGTCCAAAAGTTTCCAATTGTGCAAGCAAGTGGTCGAGAGCATCCCCAGGTAGTTGCACATAATGAAAAAGTTTGTTCGGCCCTCTACCATGAATATTCTCCTTCCAGCTCATGTGAAAGGCATCTCCTACCATGAAATCAAAATATGTGCTCCAAATCTTCATCATTCCTCATAGAGTCAATTAGACTTATGATTTTTCTTGTAAATGGATGAAATTTTTAGGCATGGCAAGGGAATATTTTCTAGTTTGAATCATCTTGGTAGACTTGAAAGTTTGGTTTGTAATTTTTCACGTTGCGACCCATAGTCCTAGATTTGAAAGTGTATAAATAGAGGGATTCTCCTCTATTCAAGGTTGTTTTTGGTCACTATTTTAGGTGTTCATTTTCTCTAAGTCTAGGTTCTATAAAAAAAATTGGGATCAATTATTGTGTGTAGATATTGTCTCCCTTGATAAGGTGGTTGTAGCTATACAACCATTAGTGATCTTTGAGAGCATCTTTATGTTTCCCTTGTCAAAAGAGAAATCTCACAATGCTTGTCCCCATGGTAGCATTTTAAAATATTGATGTTTGTAATATTTATTTTCAAGTTAATGAAAATGCTTGTGGTTCTTTGTTATTTCTTATTGATGAAGTGAAGCAATCTATTTTTGAAATATTATTGACTGGATATCTAGTTTTATGTTCATTACTGGTTATCATTTTGAGCATGGATCTAGGTTATAAAATACTTTCTGTATTGTTTTAGAACATGTTGTTGAATAACTTGTTAGGGCAACCTAGGTTTATGGATTTGGCAAGAAAGAGTTTTTTTAAAGTTTACTTTCAGTGTATGTTCTATTCTTTCAAAGATCATTTGGTATTTACCGCTAGCTTACATTTGAGTTTTTATACATATGTGTTAAGGAATGATGTCATAAATCTTGCAAGATACCTTGTTGTTTGAAGGCCACCAGCATGTCACCTTTATTTTTTATAATTATCCAACTTGTCCTACCCTACAAATAATACACCCTTTACATACTATAAGTGTTATTTGCCTTGTAAATGCATAAGATCTTGCATATTTAAAATTTGTTTTTAGTTTGTGTTTTAAATTCTAGCATTGTAGTCTTTTATTCGACCCCTGTTGTTGAAAATTCTATAGAATGAAGATTGTCGTCTCTTTCCCATTTGTCTTGAGTAGCTTGTATATGACTTAGAGCATTTTTACATTTTGTGTGATAACCATTCATGGTTGAAGTGTGCAAACTTGGTTATGTCCTAGTCATATTTGTTCCTTGTGCCAAAAATCTCCAAGGAGGTTGAATTGTAGAATCTCTCTATGTGAGCAAGCTACCCCATAGGTCCTCTCACCTTGGTTCAAGTAGAGCCAGAAGTAGTAGGGAGCTGACCATACCCTTTGTAGGTGCCTCTTAGTCATTTTCTATAGTCGGTCCATTCTTGATGCCAAACCCTTCTCTGGTTACAATGACATACTGATGAGTTTTTAATTATAATTTGTCATTGTCTTCAAGTGTGTAAGGCCAAGAGTATGAGGTATACAACTAGGAACTGACATTATGATTTATGATTTTAAAGAAAAATTAAAAAATTTAGTTATTAAACTCAATCTTAATGCATGTCTAACTCATTATTAACTAATTAAATGAACAAACCTTGTTATTATCTAATGTAATAATATATTTTTCTATACAAAACATAATGTTTAATATAAAAAATAATACAAATTTTAAATCATTGGATTAATTAAAAATAATAATATTATGCATAAAAATTGAAACTTTTTAAGGTTTGACTAAATCCATAATATAACCCCTTTTTATATCCATTTTTTAATGTATACATGCACACATCCCAAGCTAATACATAGCAAAACATTTTAAAGTGAACTTTATGTCTACCTAGAACATGTATCCCAAATATAAAGTGATGAGGATTCTATTAGGTCATAGTACATAAGGTGGTATTATTTTCTATAATTTATTATTCATTTTATGTAATTTTGAATATTTATATTCTGCATCATTGTAACTTTGGTTTTTAGTAAGTAAAGTCATCTAGTTAGTTTTCTAATTTGAGACATTCTCTTGGATAGTTATTTGAGTTAAAATATTTTCCATATTAGATGACATGAATAGTTAGTTTCTATTTTAAATAGACTTATTAGTAGTTTAGGTTCATTATTTATATCCATTTATTTCATTTATTTGTGAATAATTTTTTTTTTATCAAGGTTAATGATATACTACTAGTCCTTCCATTTCAAATAAAATTTTGAAATCAAAGTTTGTGATGGATTTTACAACCTAAAGGCACTTGATACTTAAATTATTGATATGGAAACTTGGTTTGAGTTACATATTAATTGATGCCACTAATAAATTATATTTACAAATTTTAATCTCTCTAAAATTTCTAAGGTTGTCACCACTAAACTCGTGAAAAGTAAAAACCTTCTTAACACCTAGTTAGACCTTGTCACATTTCTTAAGGAGTATTTTATTTTTTCACGTTACAAGAAATATTTGAGAATATAATGTCTTTGATCTTATCAAGCTAATCAAATGTAATTCCAAGACTAAATTTATTAGTTCAACCATTTGAAAATATTTCTCAAGATACATTAATAAAATGCCCCACCTATATCTAATGTAATAATGACCTGTAAACACATGTTTCATGAGTCAAAATACACTCATATTTAGATTCTTCATATTTATTTAAATCAAGCACAAATAGTCAAATATAATCTTGTTTCACAGTTTAAAGTCTCTCATCCTTCAAATTCTTCCTAAAACTCCAAATATTCTTATTCATGTTTTCATTCTTATTTATAGAAAATTTGCATTCTTCTTCATCTCCCCACACTTCTCATTCTCCTTCTCATAATCACAAATCTATAAAATTTTGTAATTATTGTAATCAAAATAGTCTAAATATAAAAAAAAGGTACATGATTAATCTGAATGTATTAAGTTAAATAAGAAGACATTGATTTTATAATATCCTCATGAGAATCCAAAGGATTTTCCCACAAATCTATAAAATTTTGTATTTATTGTAATCAAAATAGTCTAAATATAAAAAAAGGTACATAATCAATCTGAATGTATTAATTTAAATAAGAAGACATTGATTTTATAATATCCTCATGAGAATCCAAAGGATTTTCCCTTTAAGATTTTAAGTGATGATAAAAATTACAATGATTTGAATGTTTAGTCTAATAAAGTTATATTGATGCATCATCACCAAATAACTGAAACAAATTGTGATAGTTTATTTTTCACTCAAGCACATCTCATTTGTGAGTTTATATTAAAATGTATAATATATAATGGCTCGCATAATAATTTAATTTTGAGATCTATATCTAAAAAAATGCACTTTCCTATTGACCATCATCATCATCCATATTCATTTGGTTGGAAGGATAATGGTTCATCCTCAAAAACTCATGCACACATGCACCACTTCTTTGACATTTGGTCTTAAGTTTTTTAACAACGTCACTTATGAAGTGACATATATGGATTTTTATGGTCCTTTTATTGATAAACCCTGTCAATATGATAGTAAATCACACTATAATACATATAAAAATACTTTTATACTAAAAAAAATAGCAATATTTATCTAATCATATGCACTAAAACAACAAAAAACTTACTTTTTTATTTTAAACAATCACGTAAAGTAGTTAATCAAGCATCAAAACTTATATTAATATTTATCAAGCCACAATCTAATTCAACTCTATAAAATATCACTACTCATCATGTAATTCCTTATAAATTGTTAGAATCATATTCATGTGTCTTTCAATAACATAAGAGACTACCTCATAATAAATCAATCATTCCTATAATTGATATTATTCTTTTTGTTTCTCTTCCTATTACATCATTATATCATCAAACTATGCTAAAAATATTGAAAATAAAATATAAATAAAATTTGTTAGATACAAACCACTTCATTTCTTTGTGAATCTTTAATTTTTATTATGATTTAAAAAGATAGAACTTGATGTCTATATATTTATTTTGGATATTAAACAAGATCAAAATAAATAATTATTATCCATTACCAATAATTAATGGCCTACTAGATCAAAATTAAGGAGTCAAATAATTCTCTAAAATTGATTTTAAAATTAGATATCATTGAGTTAGAATTCAAGTTGAGGACACATGGAAGACAACTTTCAAGGTTAAGAAGAATTTTTTAGTGGTTAATGATGTATTTTGGCCTCACAAATTTACTAACCACTTTTTTTTAACTGATGACTAATGTATTAAAATATTTTATTGACCAATTTGTAATTTTTTTAAAATGAAATTATTATTTTATATAACATTTGGAAGATACATCTCTAGTACTAGAAACATGTTCTATACATACTTCAAAAGAATAAATTATATGAAAACCTGCCCAAATGTTATTTTCAGCAAACATCATTCTCTTATCTTGGTTTTTCTATAAATTATCATAGAATTCAAGTAGATCTTGTAAAGGTTTAATCTCTTCTTAAACGATAAACTTATAGTACAATCACATAGTTTTGATATTTTCTTTATCCTGAAAACTTGTCCTTTAAGTTTATCCTTGAGTTTTCATATATTTCCTCATCTATGCATTAGTTTATGAAGACAATTTTATATTTATTATAAAAAAGTATCACTCACATGCATTCTTTGCATTGAATCACAAACTATGTTACCTGATCTTTTAAAGTATTTTAAACTTGACATAGATGCTTTGTAAATCACACTTAGAATAGCTTTGAAGTATAGCTAAACAACACTACTCCACTTATGAAAAGGAGTTTTATGTCTCAATATAGTTAATCTAATAGTGTAAATGTTGTCTTTTTGTAAAATAAACCATTGTGCATACATATCGCTGACTCTTCAGTTTTTTTAATCACAAAACAAAATTGAATAAGGCACATGAAGTTGGAATAATTTTTACAAAAATTTCATTTGGTCTTCAAGTATAGTAATGACACTGTCAATTTTTTTATTGTTATTTTAGTTTCCCTTCTACAACTCATAACTTAAGGTTTTCACCACTTCACACCTTGGTTTTTGTACTTGGATGACTTCGTATGTATTTGATTCTAATTTTTGGAAAGTCTACACACTTTTTCAACAACTAGATTCTTAAAATCTAACACCCTTTCAATATTTCACTTTAAGTAAGGATTGTATAAATTTAATAAGTTTTGTGTGCCCTATAATCACTGCACTTTTGTTCCAAATGAGCACATGTTTCTCTCTAAAGTGGTCATTTCATAAATAAAAATACTTTCCATCATATATAATGTTTACTTTACTAGCCTCATATGCAACGTGATGTTATTCACTTCTTGAATGTTTTTTAGTCTATTTTAATTTCAAACTAGCCAATAGGAAATTGGGCTTGAGTATTCCTTTGTCCATTCTTTCCCGGGAAAACATTTACATGGATATAAAGAGCAATTTTCCTATGAATTTTTGATGGCATTATTATGTTTTTATGGTTGTTAATCTTGATATGGTTGTTGATCTTGATCACTTTATCAAGATGGATAAGTTAATTCAATGTGACAAGTATTTATATTAGCAACTTGGCCCAGTTGTTATTTGACTTTATGTGGCATTCTTTAGGTCTTTTTACTAGCATTTTTTATGAATGTTACTTGTATTTTTTGGGCCACTTTTAGTGTTTTTTGTGGACAATTTTGGGAATCCCTCTTAAATTTCCCATTAATTTTCATCTATAATCATATGTTCGAACTAAATTTGTCAACCACACTCTTGTATAAAATCTATGTATATATCTCCACATCTCCAAAAAATTGGGATCTAATCTCGTGAGCATGCATATAACCAAGTAGTATATTATTTTATAGTTCATTCATCTTTTGATGTTTACCTTAGTTTTCAGTATTTGGATATTTGTATCTTATAGCTACATAGTATATGCAATAATAGAAAGATAAATCACACTCCTACATTTATCATTTATAATTTATTCAATTTAAATTGATTTAAATTCTTTAAAATAATTAAGAGAGTAGACACCAAAATATGGTATTAGACACTTGGTAATGTTTGTCTTGATCTATATTTATCTCATATGACTTGTACATACACATATGGATCTTGCATTCTCTTTTATCTTATTCACTTGTCTTTTATGAGCTTTACCTTCTTGATTTTCTACTAGTCACCTACATTAATTCCTTATTAGATGTCTAACCTAATTTAGCACATAATTAGACTATCTCGTGATCTTCATATCATTATTCTTGTCTCTTTAGATGCATATATAAATACTCAAATGGCTTCATATTTTTTAAACCATCCACCTCTATTAAACTCATCTACACACTAATCAATGGTCTTTTTATAAATGCAAGTCATATTTATGGGTTAGCTCATATATTTTTCATGTCAATGGCATGAAAATTTACCCAAAGAATCATCTATCTATATATAATTGGTCAAATATTATTTGTCTATTTAACATCCATTAATAAACTACTAAATAAACCTATTATAAAACTTGCACATTGAGAGAGAATAACCTAAACTACCGATATCAAAAATTGATCATAAAGAGCAAGCCCTAGACAAGTCTAAATCACCTAAGCCAAGAAAATTTTGTCATTGTCAAGTGTCAAAAGCTAGATCACAAGATGCATTCATACTATTGAATCACAATTACAAAAATACATCCATAGGGAGATCCATGTGTAGTTTTATTTCCCTCTTCATATTATTGAATGCATAGGTATCACTCAACCATTCATTGAAAATTAGCTGGGTTCAACTCAACCCATCACTCTTCTATTTTCTACAGGTTAACCTAGTTTAAAAATTAGAGTTAGGATTTAAAAGTGAAGGAAACATTTTTTATGGATTTGTGCACACATCAAGCATCTAATAATGCATAGGAAGATATTTTTAAATATGCATAATTACTTATGCCAAAATATTAAGGCACAGTTTATAAGGAAAATTTTGGTAGTAGGAATATGCCTCCATTATGATGTAGGCATACAAATTTTGATAGAGTCCTCTAGGTAGATCTAAATACCCAATTTCCTAATCTAAGGGACTCATGGTCCATTTATATCCCATTCTATCACTTGCACATAATCTTAATATTATACGGACCCAAAAAAAAGTTAAGTACCCTAATATTAGTAATTTTAATAATAATAAATTATATTTGTTCAATCATATGCTATTATTGCATTCAAATTTGTGTGTTATTGATATATATTATATAATTTGAAAAACTTAAAACTTTTATGTTTGTTTAGATTCTTTAATTAAAAAAGATAAAACAAAGAGAATTTGAATTTAAGTTTAGGATAAATTTGGCTATACTTAGTCAAATGTTGTTTTCAAGAGAATATATGCAGTAAAGTCAAACCTCTAAAGTATGGTCTTTATACTATTCTCCAAAAAATATCTTAGAAAGGATTATTTATTGATATTTATTTCTCTAAATTTTTAGTAATTACATTCAAATGAGAAAGAAACTAAGGTTAAGAGGTTATGGGTTTGATGCTACCCGGATTTAGTGTGCACCGTATCCAAGCCTTGTGGGAGCTCCTCTTTGGCTATGGAGGAAACACATGCAGTAAGAATGAAACTTAAACAAGAAAAATGTTAGAAGAGGATATAGCAGACTGCCAAGCTACGCGCTCGGTCCCAGAGGTGTGAAGCTCCTTAAGGGACGACAATCCACTGTTTAAAGATAAAAGTATTGTAAAGGAAGAAATGATTAAATGATTAAAGAAATAGAAAAGTAGATGGTGTGTACCTGTAACCTACAGTCTGTGCACCTCAAAATGCTATAGAAGGCTAGTTGAAGGTTCTATCTGGTCTAGATGGGCTATTTGGATGGCTTTCTGGTTTGCTGGTTCAGAACATAGTCACCGACATTGGTGGGTCTGCCGAGGTCAGTTGAGTAAATGGTGTTGACATCGGTTGAGTTGCCGATGTCAGTCGAGGTTGTTGACCTTGGATGGTTTTTAGAGTATTTCCAGGATAGACAGAGGGGTTTTCAAAAGTTTAGAGGTTGATACAGGGTTGCGGGAAGGTGAATGAGGTCTGAGGAAGGGAATAGGTGGAGGATTGGTGTGAATGAGGTCATAACTTTATAGTGAAAATTATGAGATGACAATATGCGAGCATATAATTTTAAGACACTACATCCTAAAAGATAAACTGGCAATGTGATGAAAGTGTGTAAGAAGTGAAAGGCATGTTGCTCTTTCATTGACAAGGACCATAATGATAGCATAGATAGGGTTTTTGCAAATAAAATCCCCATTCATGCATTACGTCATTGACCATTGGTTTTTGTTAGAGAAGTACCCTAATCACTTGACGTTAAGTGAGCTCAAAATCCCTTGGGTATTTTGGGGTAATAGGTGTGATTATGTGATATGTGAGGATAGCGTAACCCTTTTTAGCAGGGATAACTTTGCCCCTTTTATAGGTGACCCTGAGAATGACTATAGGCAAGTCCATGACTTAATAGTTTGTCAGTCAGTTTTTTTTTGGTAGATTGATCAATGCGGGAAGTCTACTCGGGGATGTTGTTTTGTTTTGTGGTCATGTGAAGCTGATCAATGTGGGAAGCTTCTGAGAGGGTGTTGTATTTGTAGCAAAATTTGGGCATAGCCATCCTTCAAGGGAGTGGTCTATATTTTTCTTTGTATGTTTTGATTTCTTTGAATAGCTATCCTTCAAGGGAGCAGTCTATTAATTACAGAAATAATGTAGTTGTCCTTCAAGGGAGCAGTCTACATTTATAGTTTATGAGCTTTTAATATTTTGTTAGGCATCCCAGTTTTATGTTTTTTTGTTGACTAAACTTTTAGTCATGGACTAGACTATAGAGGTTTAGGGGTTTCCCTTTTATTAGGACAAAGCATTAATGCTTAAAAAAAGGGTTAACTAGTTTTTGTAGGGAAAAAGGGTTGAAAGGAATAGGAATGAGGATGACGGGGGTTGCTCAAGGGATGAGCTCAAGTTAAACATCAAGTGAATAATTACTTGGTTAACAGTAGAATGGTCATAGATGCAAGGCATTAAGAGGCTCAGGTTCTGGCTAGCCTTCGAGAGAAGACAGATGATAAGTGCCTGATCCATACTTGTGCATTATTATATCAGGTCCGAGCCAATTAGGAGCAAACTTGCCTCATTTTATTCTTTCCATACTGGTCACGTGTTGGTTTTCTTTAAGAACAAGATCTCTAATTTTGAAATCTTGCTCTTTTATATTTTTGTTGTAGGCATGCTTGATGCAATCTTGGTAGATATGAAGATGATTAAGATCAGCAAGATGACGTTCGTCGAGTAACTCGAGTTGTGTTAATCGATCTTGACAAAATTCATCGTTAAAGAGTATCTCATTCAAGGAGATGTGAACAGAAGGTATTTATACTTTAAGAGGCAAGAAAGCCTCAGTTCCATACACTAAGGAGAAAGGTGTAGCACCCGTAGGGGTTCGAATGCTAGTGCAGTAGGCCCACAAAGCGAAGGGAATGTGAGTTTGCCAATCTCTTCCAGTGTCGTTGACCACCTTCATTAGGATTTTAGTTAAGATTTTGTTAGAAGCTTCTGCCTGTCCATTTGCTTGTGGATAGTAAGGCGAAGAGAAGCTGAGTTTGATGCCAAAAGCATCGTAAAACTTTTGGATGATTTTGTTTTTAAAAGATTTGCCATTATCGGTGATTATCTTGTGAGGCACACTGAAACGACAGATGATGTGGTGGTTAATGAAGTCGATGATTTTTTTAGCTTTAGTGAAGATGAGGGGAACAACTTCCACCCATTTAGTAAAATATTCAGTCATTGTGATAATAGACTGATGTCAGAGAGATGAATGAGGGTTAATCTCACCAATTAGATCTAAACCCCATTGTGAAAAGGGCCATAAATCCTTAGCAACTTGTAAAGCATGGCTAGGGATGTGAAGTAGGTTAGCATGTTACTAGCATTTGATACAATGCCAAACATAGTCACTACAGTCTTGGTGAAGAGTGGGCCAATAATAGCCCAAGCAGAGGATGTGCTTTGCAACCGAGTTACCACTGAAATGTCCTCCACAAATCCCATCATGGACTTGTTTGATGGCATGAGATGTCTTAGTGGTGGTTAGGCATCAGAGAAGGACGTCGTCAAAACCTCATTTTTAGAGAAGACCCCCTAACATAGTGTATCAAGCAGTACTCTTGATAAAAGCCCACCGTCCATTGCTAGAGAGGCCAGGAGGAATGATAGAATAAGTCAAGTAGTCAACAAGTTGTTTATACCAAACATCATGTGGACTAGAGTCGATATTACCAAAAAATTTGATGTCAGTTGAGATATATGAGGGCAACACCAAATGGTGTACCATGACATAGATTCTTGAGGAAGCAGATGAAGATGGGATGTGTGAGGCGAGAGAGGCCATTGTGTTAGCAAACTTATTCGTAGAGCGAGGAACAGTTTGCAAGAGATAATGGTTGAAAGACCCTAACAATGTGTCAACATGATGTTTATATCATTGCAAAACTTTTTTTTATAAAGATATGAACCATTAATCTGATTAACGACTAGTTATGAGTCGCCAAAGATATTGATTGTCTTAATGCCCAAAAAAATGGTAGTTTGAAGTCCCAAAATTAAGGATTCATACTCAGCCATGTTATTGGTGCATTCAAAGTCAAGTTTGAAGGATAGAGGCATGGGCTCACCCTCGTGAGGGATGAGTATGACCCCTGCACCCCCATTGAGTTGACATTTATATCCATCAAAGAACATTATCATTTTATAGGGGATGTCATCGGTGGATAGCATGGCGATAGACTCATCAAGAAATTCACAATTAGAGGTTTGGTTATCAGGTAAAGGGGCATTTGCTAGTTGGTCAGCGATCGTTTGCCCTTTTATAGACTTTTGTTGAATGAATTCCAAATCAAACTCAGTGAGAAGCATAAGCCAATGAGCCATATGTTGGTTTTGGTATGGCTTGGAATGCATGTATTTGAGTGGGTCAATGTGGGTGATGACGTAAGTCTTGTGGTTGAGGAGATAATGGCGGAGGTTGGAGGCGGAAAAGACTAATGCCAAGAAAAGTTTTTTGGTATGAGTATACCGAGTTTCATAGTCAACGAGCATTCAGCTTATATAATAAACTGCTTGCTCATGATGTTGTTCGTCTTGATGTGCGATCATGGAACCTAAGGAATGATTTGTTGCCGAAATGTAAAGGTAGAAGGGTTGGTCATCTTTAGGTGGAATAAGGACTGGTGGGGAGACAAGATAATGTTTAAGAGCCTCAAAAGCCTCTTGGCAATCCTTATTCCAATTAAATGAGATGTCCTTCTTGAGGAGGTGATGGAAGGGTTGGCATCAGTCAAATAGCTGCGAGATGAAGCGACGAATAGATTGAAGCTTCCCTTACAGGCTGTGAAGTTGTTTTAGGTTAGTTGGTGGGGGCATCTTGAGTATGGCTTGAATCTTAGCTGGATCTACCTCAATGCCGTAGAGAGAAATGATGAAACCCAAAAGCTTCCCTGAGAGAACCCCAAAGATGCATTTCTTGGGGTTGAGTCGAATGTTATATTGTAGTAGGTGAGTGAATATTGTTTTGAGAATGGTTAGGTGGTCATGGTGAAGTTTAGATTTCCCTAGCAGGTCATCCACATAGTCCTCCATGATTTTGTGGAGGAGATCATGAAAGATATAAGTCATGGCGCATTGGTATGTAGCACCTACATTTTTGAGGACAAAAGGCAAGATCCTATAGCAGAATGTCCCCCATGGGGTGATGAAGGTGGTTTTATGTTGATCTTCTGGAGTGATCAAGATTTGGTTATATCCTGAAAACTCATCCATGAGCGATAGCATCTCATGACCAACCGTAAGATCAACAAGTTGATCGATGTTTGGCAAATGAAAGTCATCCTTTGGGCAAGCTAGGTTGAGGTCGTGATAGTTAGTACAAATTTGAATTCCCCCTATTGCTTTTGTGATAGGGACAATGTTTAACACCCATTGTAGATAATCAATGGGTTGGATAAATGAGACAGAGAGAAGACGTTGAAGCTCCTCTTTGATAATGAGTGCGACGTGAAGATGCATCTAGTGAAGCTTTTACCTGATAGGCTTAGCTTCATAGTTTGTGACGATGTTGTGGATGACAATATTGGGGTCAATACTAGGCATATCGCTATTGGACCAAGCAAAGGCTTTGCTATGTTCTATAAGGAATGTGATATAGTCGATTTATTCTTGGGCATCTAAAGATTGACCAATCTTTAAAATGTGAGGAACATTGGAAGATGGGAGATTAATGTCAATAGTTGATTCATTTAACATAACCTGTGTTTTTGAAGGAAGTGATATTTATATGAAGGAGTCATCTATACCCATGTAGGTGAGTATGGCATCATCGTCCAGGCATTGGATAGTGTTGATGCTAGAATATTCATCGTCTATCATGTCTAGATAAATGAGAGGAAGAGACCTTGATGCCTCACCTAGTTGATAGGTCAGGGGTTCCAAGTGAATGGTGTTTATGAAAAAAAAACTAAGAAGGATGGATACTGCCGAATTCATAAGTGAGGGTGGTTGAATAGGCGAGGTTAGAGGAGAATGCTCTATGACAGTTTCATGGCAAGGGATCTTAGAGGGTTTTGTAGGTTCTTCGAAACCCATGCCATGTTGTTTCTTGGCATTTTTTATTGCCTCATCGTTTGGAGGTTCAATGGGCTTGTGGGGACATTGTTCATAATGCCCAAAGCCAAAACCCTTCCATGCACACTTATGAAGATAGGTGTGAGCAAAGCTAGGGTTGTCGAAAAAGGATAAATTTCAAGTGAATAGTCAGGGTGATGAGAGAGGATTTCCAACAGTAGGAGCCCGATCTAGCCCTCCATAGGTGAGATTAGTTTGGAGATCGAGAGGTCCATATGGGATGACCATTCTGATGCGATGGTTGTAGTTAGGGTGGTGATGAATTTTTCCATATTCATACAGAGTTTGGAACATGTCAAGGTTAAGAAAATGATAATCCCCAAGTGAAAGGCACTGGAAGGTATCTTCCATAGGATCTTTCGTGGTCACTTGAGGAGTAGGCGTAGGTGTGACTGGTGTTTGCAAGCTTGTTGAGGCTTCTATGAGTGGAAGTGGTGTTTAGGTGGATGTTTCCAAAGGGATGCAAACATCATTAGGTTGGTAGGTTGTGTTGCATGTTTTAAAGGAGGAAGGGTCAGTAGGAATGACATGAACCTGCCCCTCGTGTTCAAACTTGACACAACAATGTAACGTGGAAGGGACACAAGTCATGGCACATATCCAAGGTCATCCCAACAACATGTTATATTGGAACTCACCCTCAATGATATAGAAGAGTTCCAAAATTGTACATGGGCCAACATGAACATGCAAGACTATAGTGCCAACAGTAGTGGCGGTGGCATCGTTGAAAGAATGAAGAATTGCGTCAGTTTTTGACATGCAGTTCTTCAAAAGGGCTAGTGGATCATATGCATGGGTAGAAATGATGTTGATACTAACACCTCCATCAATCATAACCCACTTAACACAAGTTTTATTGATGTAATCCATGATAAAGAGGATGTCATCTTGATCTTCCAAGTTGTAGACAGGAATCTCAAAATCACTGAAGGTGACGGAGGCAATGGTGGGTAACATTTTGACTAAAGCAGCCAGTGGTTGGGGGTCTTCAGGTTAGACCTCCACTACCTATAAATATTTGATCAAGGCTTGGTGATGTTGTAGAGAGCTTTGTATTAGGTCATAAAAAGACATCTTCATAGGGGTTTGGTGAAGTTGTTTCACCATGGAGTCGCGAACTACCCTCGAAGATGTTGGTTGAGATGTGCCCAAGTTAGAAATCTTGGGCTTTGGTGGTGGAGAGGGCCTAGCAAATGGATATGTCCAAGGGGTAGAAGCCTTCTCTTTTCCTTTATCCTTTAGGTTTTGGGACCTAGTGGCCACATTAATAGTGTTGATTTCAAATAAAGAGGGAGAAGGTGGTAGAGGGACCATAATCTCGCGTTGGGATCCCGATTCAAGTGAGGAGGTTTGGGAGGCATGGGGTGGTATCGGTAGTTTGTCAAAAGGGTGGTCAAGATAATCCTCAATGAGAAGGGTGTCCTTTTCTAGATGTTGGTGAAGGATAAGCTTAAGAGCATAGCAACTCTCAGTATCATGCCTAGGTGTGCGATGATACAAGCAAATTTGAGTGTCGTCGAACCAAGATAGTTTTGATCTGAGAGGTCGGTATGGCTTAATGGGTGGGAGAATGATGCTAGAAGACTACAAAAATTGGCATAATAGTGAAGCATAGGAACCCACTAATGGGTCTACACTCATTGTTGCAGTAGGGGTTGACAACTTCTATTTAGGAGTTATAGGGGGAGTTTTTCGTACCACCTTTTTGGTTGGTGGTGTGGCCACACACGTAAATGGAACTTTCTTAATGAGAGGTGTCAAATTTCTTGGAGGAAATATGTTTCTGACAGGTAGAGGGAGTAATGGAGGTAGTTTGTCTTTGTGAGGTGTTGGAATAGGGAGCACTCCTGTTAAAGTGGAAGGATGTGGACCCAAGATAGAGGGCAATGGTGAAGGTGGGGGAGGAATAGACCGATGTGGTTTAGCAGCCTCCTTTAGTATGGTGTGAGGACCACTACTGTGTAGGGTGAGGTTTAAATCTAACTTCACTTGTGGGTGAGTTAGGTTTGATACAGGGCGAACACTGAGAGATCTAATCTATTTCAACATGGTGGATGCCTATGAGGGTTTGGATTCAGACATGGAAGGCTGAGCTTTTAATGATTTAGAAATGGAAACTTGATCCTTGTCAAAGACTTTAGGGTAAATCATCGTGAAAGGGTTGGCAGTATAAGGTGAAGCAGGATGTGTAGGATAAGGAGCCCTAAGTCGCTCCTATAATGCCTCATACTCTAGGTTCCTAGAATGGAGGAATCCTAAGTTTTCTGCCAATCCAGAGAAGGGTTTAGATGATGTCGCATGAGGCCTTACAGTCAGTCCTTCAGAGGATTTGGGTGATTGTGAGAGTGGAAACATGTTGGATGTAGCAATCACAGGCCAAAGGTGAGAGATAACCATCACTGGATCTTCCTCAGCCGAAGTGGGTGAGGTGGTGAGTTCTTCTCTTGGCAGAGAAGGGATTGGAGAATTTGGCTCTTCAAGTGGATAGAGTGCAGGGATGATCATGCCTTCCATGTGTGGTCTAAGAGCATGGAAAGTATGATCCTCCATTGGTAATAAGAAGGATAAGGGTGGGGCCACTGACGTTGGTACCATCAAAGCATCCTCCAATATGGGAGAGGTCAAAGTAGACTCTCCTACGTGTGAAAGGGGGTTGGATGGAGGACTATCCTCCATCGGTGGAGGAAAATAGGAGAGGAAGGCTCCTTTAAAGGGTGAAGTAGAGGGATGATGGCCCCTTATTCATGAGGGTGTGGGGTATGAATGGTAAATTATTCCAATGGTAGAAGAAGAGGGAAGGTGGGGGCAAGAGGAACAAGTAATACAGGATCCTCACAAGGTAGAAGAATGGGTAGAGGAGGTGTTTGATGTTGTGGGGGTGATACAGGTGAAACAGGTTCATCCACGCGAGGAAGAGAGCGAGGCAAAGGGAGCTCTTCATTGCGTGGGGGTGGTATGTGTAAAATAGGCTCTTCTACCCATGGTGGAGAAATGGGTTGACCAACCTCTTCAGATTGTGGGAGAGGTTGGATAGGAATGAAAGGAAAGACCGTGTTGACCGTGCGTATGTTGCATTCTTGAGGGTCATCGACCATGGTCTAAACATTGTTCTGACTTGGGGGATGGTTGGGAAATGGTTGCCTAAATACATCCATGTTTTAGTTGGTCGGTGCATTAAGGTTATCTAAAACAAGGTCCCCTTAGTCTAACATGTCTTGAACAATGTTTTTAAGGGGTTTGCAATTATCCGTGTCATGACCCTTGACACGATGATAGTTACAAAATTTGGTTTCCCTATACCATGCAGGGATGGCTCGTCAGGGGTCAAATTAGATAGGAGGTCAGATTTGAGGGAGGTTGAGGACTCCATGCTTCACTAATTTATCCAATATGGAAGCATACGATTCTCCTATTGGAGTGTATCATCACTATTCATATCGTTGTTGGAATTGTCTTGTGATGTTTTGCAAGTGGAGGGCTTAGATTGGTTGGTTGTGGTAGAAGATGGTGACCTAAAGACCACAGCATTCACCGATCCCTTGGACTTTGGGTGGGAAGAAGAAAGTTTGAAAGAAGGGTCATTGGGTTTTGCGTTGGTATTTTTGTTGCGTAATTTGACCCTGTCTTCTTTGATTTCGTGGAGTTCAAGCTTTTGGGCCATAGTGGAAGCTTCATCAAATGTGCAGAAAGTTTGAACCCACAGAGTGGATGAGATGTGCTTAGCACATGCTCTTGAAAAGAGCTCAATGAGCTCAGGTTGAGGTAGTGAGAAGGAGAGTTGGTTGATCAAACTTCTCCAATGGGCGACGAAGTCAGCTATTGACTCATCCTCAAATTGTCTAATGGAATAAAGGTCTGTGATGGAGACCTTCTTGGTAATATTGATTGAGAAATGATCAAGGAATAGCTGAGTGAGTTGAATGAAGGTGAAGAGAGAATGATTGGTAATGGAGTTATACCAGTCAAGGGCAGCGCAATAAAGGGACAGGGAATGTGCGAAGTAATAACACATCATCGTGCGCTATGAGGTAGAAAGCATGTCTAAACCCTCATAAATGTTGTTTTGGGTCCTCTTTACTCTGAAAGTGAGTAAATTTTGGGAGTTCCCACTAGATAGGGTATGGTCGAATAGGAACTGAAGGGTGGATAGGTTCATTGTAGATTTGTTCATACGAAAGAACAATCTTCGAAGTTGAAACAGATGTCTCAAGGTTGGACATCTTATCCATCAGCATCTTAATTAGATCAGCAAATGGATTGGCATGAGGGCACCCCCTAAGTTATAGGGTACCTGGAGGGTCTTGGAAGGGGCGTGTGATGTACTTGGTTGCATTTGTGTAGGTGCAACATATTGATAGTTCATCAAAGGGGCTGATGTCGAGGCCAAGGGGGCTTGTGCTGCGAAGTTGGAGGGCATAACTTGACTAGATGCCGCTAAGGGTGGTTGAATGGCGGTGACACTAGTTAAAGGATAAGTGGTCACTCTCATGTTTATAGGTGCAAGAGTGGATGGGATATAGACAATTAAGTTATGGAAAGGTGTCGAACTTGGTTGAATTGTTTACATTTGAGGGGGTATGGAAACCCCAATGGAGGTAGGGCAAGAAAGGATAAAAAGAGAGGCCAAATCTTGAACATTGGCCATGGTTGGGTTACTGGTCGAGGCAATGGCCTGAGTGACCATAGGTTGGGTAGTGGATGTTGTTGATATCATTGCCACTTCAACCAAAGAAGTTGGCATCCCATAAATAGGATTACCCAAAGGATCTTGTGTTTGGCTTCTAACGAGATGATGTTGGAGAGCCTTGACGTTGTGGTCAAGGAATCTCTCAAAATCTTGATCCCCTTCAGGAACAATAGGAGGTTGATTGAGGGTAGGTTGGATAGGAGTGTGCTTGGTGTCTGAAGTATACTCCATTAGATGACTTGGCATGAAGGGCGAAGGTGGGAGTGGCTGTTGACTCATGTGGTCAACAAGGAATTTGGCTTGACTGCGTGTCAGGACCATCCAAGGTGAAAGGGGTTCAAGTTCCAAAAACTATGTGTTTTAGTTTCATAAAACTATAACTTGTGTTAAACAACAAGAATTTGGGTTTTGAGCTTGCTGTTTGGAATTTTATTTATTTATTTATTGATAGTGATTGATGTCAGTTGTTTAACTGATATCAATTAGAAAATTTTGCTGACGTCGATCAGTTAACCGATGTTGGTGAAGGTTTTGTTGCCGATGTCGGTGGAGAAACTGATGTCAGTTTTTATGTAATTCTAGAAACATAGAAGATTGATAGTTTTTGGAATAAGAAGATATTCTGAGTTGTTTTGGACTTCAAAATGGTACGACCTTACCAGATCAAACACAGATAAAACTAGCAAAATAGATGATTAGGCAAGCAACCTCTAAAACATTATATTCCTAGGAATGAGTTTTAAAGTCATGGTGGCTTATGCCTTAAGAGAATGTGTTGGGAGTTGGGCTTGTAGAACAGGTCCTAAGGAGGAAGTCTATGGTTGGTTTTAGGTTGTGTTATGGTGCTCAAAGATATCTGTGTTAGGGTCAGTACGTGGCCTAGTGCTGGGGCTTGCTCCCTTCACTTCACGAACCCAGAGCTGAGTTGGGCCGCTTAGCCAAAATATACCTTCCCTATAGTTTATACTCTGCCAGAGAACAGAGTGGGTCCTCCTCTTGGTGGTGAAATCCAAGTAGGATCGCCGGGTGAGGTAAGGTATCCGCTAGGTGATGAAATCCTAGATGGGCCTTGTCTTAAGTAATTTTATGTGTTTGATTTGAAGTGATTGTGGTTTGGTTGTGTCACATTTGTGCACTAAGATTCATTAATAATGCTTTAATTACTAAGTGGGCTAAGTATGCATCCAAGCAAGAAATGAAATGTAGTAGTTTTTAACCCAAATCGAAATATGTTATTCAAATGCAAACAAATGGAGAAGAGGTAAAGAGTATGAGTTTTTCACTACTCTATGATCCATGCAAGAAGTAACAAGAAGAAAAAGAGATGTTATTTTTAACCTCTGCTAATGATTTCCTTTTGAAACAAAAAGATAGAAGCGGGGATGCAAGAAGTGAATATTTTTCTAATGCATCTACATGAAAATTTGATTTTTAAAAGAAGAAGAATGAACCCAAGGAAAACTCCAAGTGTCCCATCGGGCGTGCCAGAATGTTTCTCTAAATTTTTAGTAATTACATTCAAATGAGAAAGAAACTAAGGTTAAGAGGTTATGGGTTTGATGCTACCCGGATTTAGGGTGCACCGTATCCAAGCCTTATGGGAGCTCCTCTTTGGCTGTGGAGGAAACACCTGCAGTAAGAATGAAACTTAAACAAGAAAAATGTTAGAAGAGGATATGGTGGAATGCCAAGCTATGCACTTGGTCCCAGAGGTGTGAAGCTCCTTAAGGGATGACAGTCCACTATTTAAAGATAAAAGTATTGTAAAGGAAGAAATGATAAAATGATTAAAGAAATAGAAAAGTAGATGGTGTGTACCTGTTTCTTGCAGTCTGTGCACCTCAGAATGCTACAGAAGGCTGGTTGAAGGTTCTGTCTGGTCTAGATGGGCTGTTTGGATGGCTTTCTAGTTTGTTGGTTCAAAACACAGTCATCAACGTCAGTGGGTCTGCCAAGGTCGGTTGAGTTAATGGTGTCGACATCGATTGAGTTGCCGATGTCAGTTGGGGTTGTTGACCTTGGATGGTTTTTAGAGTATTTCTAGGATAGACAGAGGGGTTTCTAGAAGTTTAGAGGTTGATACAAGGTTACGAGAAGGTGAATGAGGTCTGAGAAAGGGAATAAGTGGAGGATTGGTGTGAAAAGGGGGTGAGAACAAAGGGGAAGGCCTTTCAGCCCCTCCACGGAAGAATTCAGACCTCTTGACAGTATTTAAAAATAGCAATGAAAACTAATTGACAATATATTCTAAAACACTGAAATGAAAACCAGAGTACTTAGCTTTATAGGGTGAAGAACCAGAGGTGTCAGAATAGTGATTCCCATTGTGGCTAATGTGACCAGTGTTATGAGCCAATGAAGTGAACATGGATTTCTTCAATTTAGTAGCTCGAGGTCCTCATACAATCTTTCAATCCAGTCTCTGGAATGATTTATGCAAAGCTTCGATAGCCAGGAGAATGATAGTCAAGTTTTGATGCTTGAAATCTTAGATTATGCATGTGAATCTGTGAAAAGGTGGGGGCTAGCTCAATGTTAGAGCTTGGCTTATGTAACTGACGTTGGTGATCCCATCGGCGTCGGCCATGGATTGACCAATGTCAGTGGAGAGAGAATAGGTAAAAGGGCTATTTTTAGCTCTTTGCCCATTTTCTCCACCCGCCAAGTGCCTTTTTCATTGGAGAACAGTCAAAACAAGGGATTATGAGGCACGAGAGTTGGTTAGGGAGTTAAGATGGGGTGAGAATAAGACATGGGTAGTTAGGATTTGGAGGACCTAGTCTCAAGTTGACTCATAGGCTAAGAAATGGTCTTAGGGTGAGGTGTCTAGGTGAGGTGTCCAAGGTGAGGTAATTAATTTTAAATAAGTAGTTTTTAAATAAGGTGTGCAATTGTGGGTTAGGTGTGTTAACGTTTAAAAGGAGACAAAGGGGGGGTTGACATGATATTGATGTCTACAATATTCTAGCATAGGATGGTATTCACGATGTTTTCAATGTGATCTCCTCAAGCAATATTATGAGTATACATTTGAATCTGAGTTTACTATCAATTATCGTGCATATATTTTTCTTATTTTTCAACTTCCACTAGATGCAAAAGTTTTTGACACAAAAACTTACCAGACCTTCCATGTTTCTTCTACTTCATATATTTTTTGGAAACAAGTTTATCATCCACATCATACCAAATCAATTTTTCAATAAAAAATATCTCATATTTTCCTTTTTTTTTAGAGAGCGTTGGAATCCAATTATTTAATTGTCTATATAAACAATGAGGATTCATAGAGGGCACATAACATATTATATATGATAGTATTATCTAATGTAGTTTATAATCCAACTTGTGTAACTATGGATAGTCATAGTCCACATCATCAATAATATTATCTCCTATAGTTTATGATTCATCTCATATAATTATGTATATTCATCATGATTAAAGTCTCTTAGTGAATTAAGTCATTGAGTTAGTCTTTTAGTTTGTAACATTCTCTTTAGTAGTTACTTGAGTCACTATAACATTTTTCATATTAGAGACACATTTTTAACTAATTTCTAATTTCTATAGATTTTAGTTGTTATTAGTTACAAGGTAAATATATATATATATATATATATATATATATATATATATATATATATATATATATATATATATATATATATATATATATATATATAAAGAAATAACTCATTTATAAAAATACAAGATAACAATAAAATTTAAAAATAGCTTAATTATAAAAATAAAAAATAGCAATAACAAGTATTTTTTTTTAATATATTTAAAACAAGTTGGGCATCATCCACATCTTTCAAGAGTGTCAATATTGGCCACAAATCTCTGCTAGTAAGTAATTGTCTTCACCTATATTTTCTTAATTAAGGCTCAGTGCAATGATGTAGTTCCTCCAATCATTACACAAGTTTTTTTCCCTCAAAATATTCCATGAATATTATATTCATATGATTATAAAAATCATTAAAACTTTTCCCAAATCTATTTTAATATTTTATAAACAACATTTGGATTCACATGACTATTGTAATGTGTATATTTAACTTCATCACAATCTTCTTAGGTATAAGGTAATTCAAAGTTAACATTATTTCCTAGAAAAATGATGGCATCATATTATTTACATTTTTTTTATCTATTAACTTCCACATTATAATTTTGTATCTATCTAAATACTTATGCAATAATTCTTTAACCTTTAGTCTGAGAAAACAATACTTTCTTTTGAGTTTGACTACACCTATTATATTATTATTTTTGGAAATGACACTTTTTTCTATATGAACTAAAATATCATTCATATCAGATATTATAAACTTTTATATTTAATATTTGGTATCTACAATTATTAAATAAAAATTAATTATTTCTTATTTATATTTTAAAAAAAACATAAAAAAATGTACTATATAATTGGCATTAAATGTTTTTACACAAGGAATTCAATTACATTAACATACCAAAAAGGCATAAATATAGTTCAATATATAAAAAAATGTTTCTTCCTAATAACATACCAATAAAGCATCAATTAAAAACAAAAAAGCATCAAAATTTTCAAGAAATATAAAGTTCCTTACTGTGGGTTGTAATTACTAATCATGAGTTTGATTTTTTTATGAGTGATGCATGTTTGGATGTTTTTAATGAGTGACATATGTTTGGATGTTTCCACACATATTTTTAACATGTAATTTATTTTTTATTAATAGTTATTGTAAAACACTTTATTGCAGATGATAACTTCTTTCTACAACTGAATAAGCTTCAAATGTATAAGAGACCCTTCCTTCTACACGTAAATGAACTTTAAGTTTTTTTAGGCATTTTGATAAAATAATAATTATAAGTTTTAGCTAACAAAATTATTATTTTATATATTCTAGATCATCAAATGAAAAATAAAAATAATGCATAAAATTTTGCCAAACTAACACTTGTTATTAATAGATATAGAATTTAAAATAGAGTTTAATATAGTTATAATAAAAATAATGTAAGAAATGTTGAAAATTTTTATAATAATTGAGTTTGATATAGTTATAGAGACACCTTGTTGTTTTTGTTGAATTTTTATAACGTCTATTATCTTACCCATGCACTTATTAAAATAGTAAGTGCCACAAAGAGGATACATACTTAAATTAACCAAATAAATTTAATTATTTATATATAAAATATAAATAAAATGCTAAATTTTTATTATAAACAACCACTATTAAATGTTTAAGATTATGTGACCATTAATTATGCACTTCATTAATTTTTTAGGTTGGTATTATAACAATCTATTGAAATTAAGTAATTAGCTTATAAAGTATGTGGATACTCGTTTCCAATCCAACTTTTATATTTTATGTAGTAGTTTATCCATCAAGAAAATTTTCTTATTCATCTGATTTATCTAATGGAACTACCCCCTTGCCAAAAAACATTTTTTTTCATTTGCTTGATCATTTTTTAGTTTATTAAATTGTCTCCTTTCAAACAATTAGAGCCATCATATTAGAATTATATTTTTGATCAATAGAACCCCATGTCTCTTTGTGAGTTGAAGCTTCATCTAATTTTTTGATAGCATGTGTAAGTGGTCTCATGTATAGAGGTGTTATAAAATTGTGTGTGTGTGTGTGTGTGTGTGTGTGTGTGTGTGTGTGTGTGTGTGTGTGTGTGAGAGAGAGAGAGAGAGAGAGAGAGTGTGTGTGTGTGTGTGAGTGAGTGTGTGTGAGAGAAAGAGAAAGAGAGAGAGAGAGAGATAATGATGGAAAATATTCGATAGACACAAAAAATATTTTTTGTTTATAAGCACTAATCTAGATTTAATATCAATTGTTAATAGAAATTCTTAAGATAAAATTATTAATGAAGGTTTTATATAATACACACTAATTATTTAAATCCATAGTTCATAATTTCATGTATAGCTCAGCTTCCACCAGAAAAAACTAGCATAGAGGTGTCATTACTACTGAAATTAGAAATTAAATGTGTCTAAAAGTCCATTTGATCACTCAAACTATAATGGATGAGCCCTTATTATAACCCTAATATCAATGAGATTTAAAATGCTCAATGACTCTTCATGTGACTAGTCTATATATGAATCTTATATTTTTACTTCAATGGGGTGGAAACTATTGACACCATATACTATCAACATAACTGAAAAGGTTTAAATTTTCCATTGTTATTACATAATCTATAAAATATACCATATATTGTTTTTATTTATTTTTCACATTTTTTTATGTAGTGTCATACCCCTACATTCACTTGCAGTGGTGACAATAGATATATAAATGCAATTGAAAGTCTTTAACCATGAATTGTTAATAATTCTAAAGTATAAAATTTTGTGATGTGAGTGATGTTATTATAAAAATCAGAAACTAATAATTAAACATTAAATGGTATGAGAATATAAATGGTTAATAATATTATTCCCAATTGAAATATAAATGCACTAGAAAGTGAACTCAGATATATCTTTTTGTCATTGGGACTTTTGTTGAAAATGTATTCATGAATATTTATAAAATGTCATGTGAGCCTTTTGGCATTGGAGGTTTGTGGTTTGCCTTTTTTTTGGTTTTTTGAGTTTCTCCATTTGCTTTATTTTTCTTTCCCTTCTCTTTGTTTTTATTACATAAATTTGTTCATAATTTTCTCATGTACTTGATACTTCTTAGCCATGTCTACTTAAAAAAAACCTAAATCTTTAAGTCTATCACCATCATGTACCTTCAGATACTAAAATAACCTTGATTTTGTTGTTTTATTTTATATAGTTCTTTTGGAATATTTTTCTAAAGTATCAAACCTAACTCTAGGGTCCATGGTCGAATGCAAGCAAACTTATCCTTTGACGACCATGTTTACCATATTTTTATATCCCAAATATTTCACATTCATAATATGTTACAGGAACTATTTTAATCATATTTATTTAATTATTATTGTTGAAGTAATTTGTTATACTTTCTTGATTGAACATGATAAAAATTACATATAATATTTAATCAATGTTATACATCAATTTTTATATGTATATACATAAAATTTTGTATAGGTATTTTTGATATTGTTGAGTAATTTTTGGTTATACATGATGAGCTAGGCCTAACTGTATAAAGGTCTAACATGTAGATCAATAATAAATATACATGTATACACATTATTGGCTAAAAAATTTGTCTTTATATAAAAATATTTTATTTTGACTCCATACCCTTCTCTCAAGAACAAATAAGTTAAACAACAAATGGGTGAACTATCAAGACTAGTTCCCCTCTGAATTAAGGTACAGCTCCCTTCAATATTTTTAATGAATTTAAATATATGGATACACTTTTAACCAAAAAGTGCTTAAAGGCAGACTAACATCCATACATCATTATGTTATGAATGTGAGATTTTATAACAGCAATAGGTAATAGAATACATAGATTATATTTTCAATAATAATTAAATAGATAAACATATATATGCTAAACCAGTAAATGATAAAACACACAATAGATTATCTAATGAAAAATTAATTACAATATGAAGGAAGATTTCACACAGAAAATCCATTTTCAAATACTCAAACTCATAGATCTAAATACTCAGTAATTAGTTATCATTTTCATTCACAGATGAAAAATGTTTTAGACAAACATCACATATATTTGTAAAAACAATGGTCCACTTCTAAACATTTGTAACTCCCTTTTTTTTTGTCTTCTCTCTGTCCTTCTTGCTTTTTTTACAACCAAAAATATATATATCGTTGCCTTAACTCATCCATTTTTAAAACTAAACCAGAGTTAAAGTAACTCTAACCCATACGGGATTTAGTTTCTACTTCAATAAAGATCAAGTTTCAAATAGAAAAGTAACTGAATAACTGAATAAAAGAGACTATGTAAGTAAAATCATTATTGAAGTGACAGACTAGGATCTCCAGATTTGTTGTGTTTGGTGGGGTAGACACGTTGAGCTTTCCACTCCTAAAATGTTGTAACGAACTCATAAATTTTGGAAAGATTGGGAATACTCACGTGTTTTATCCTTGCTTTCCAAATGTTTTCTTCCCTTCGAACTTTCCCCATCTATTCTATGTGATCTGAGAGTTTGTCGATGTAGTGACAAAGAAGTGACTCTACCTTTGAAATCTGAGAGAAGTTTTCAGTCGATAAGTTGTCACTTTATTTAATGAAGTTAATCTTTTCCATAAAGGATTGAATCACAGAATTGATGTCCTTCTCTAGTTTTTCATCATATTTTATGTAATTAATATCAATGCTCTGTAGATCATGTTGTAATGACTGAATAAATTCAATTATTTCTTTGATCATTTTTGTGATTTTCAATCATCCTTATCTGGATACTGAATTTCTCCTTTCAACATTTTTCTTACTTGCATATAATATATCTTCATCCATTCCTATCAAGTTCTTTTCTGAAAAAAACTTTATTATCCCATATTTTTGCACTTCATCAATCTGATTCATCATGCTCATCTATTTTCCTTCTTCTTTTATCCACAAAGCATTTTGAGTCTTTAAATCTTCAATAGTGATTATGGTCAGATCATATACATTCTTCAATTTATGAATGTATTATGTACCTTTCAGGATGATGCCATCCAACCAACTAACAAATACTCTAGAAATCATTTTGCCTCTATGTATCTAATCCAACATCCTTTAATTGATAGGAGATTTTAATCAAAAGACATGGGCATTTGGGAAATTGGTTGTGGATCTGAAGTATGAATGGTGTCAATATACTCTACCATTGACCACACAGTTTATTTTAACTCTCTTTTATCCTTTTCATCCTTCCAAGTTCTATTGACTATCCTTTTAGTAAATGCTTCTAGATTATACACATCAGTGACACGTGATGCAATCCCAAGGTCTACCTTTTCAACTATAAAATCCGAAACTGTAGGGTCTTGGATTTCTTCATTGGTTCTTAGCTAGGCTATCTCTGCATTCCAGTTCCCTATGTTTGGTTCAACATCTACTCTGGATGTTGTTTTTAACTTTTTGGATTTAGGAGCTTTCCCTAAACACTTGCTCACCATATCTTCTAAGGGTAAATAAAATGGAACTACTTTCATTTTATGACTGATTAAGCTTTCCAACCATTTAAGTGCAGAAGTTGAGGCTTCTCTATCAGGATTTAATTGATCAAAAAGTATAGTTGAAACAATCATCAATTCAACAGAATCAAAAGGAATCACTGTCTGTTGATTTTTACTAACATCTTTTGCCATTGGTGAATCAAATTATTTATCACCTTTGACTTCTCTTGAATCCTCTTTAGAATTCAAATCCATAATCACTTTTTAAAAAAATTGATTCTTCTTCTTGCTTTGAGTCTTTGACCTGGTGGCACGAGGAGGCAGGGTAGTTACAAGGGCCTTCTCAGATTCTTTGATGATAGGGTCCCTTCTAGTTTTTGACTTGCAAGTACCTGCATCACAAATAGCAATAGGTTGGTTAGATGAGCTTATTGGGAATGGAGATTCAATTATTGTTGTACATTGCTAGGAGACTATGTTTTGAGCTCCTCCCATTTTTTGCTCTCTCAGCCATTTTTCAGTTCTCCTTGTCGCTGGAAGGGTCTTGACCTCAATTCTATCTTCCTCACTTTTATCCCAATCAATTTCTAGAATAAGTGATTGTTTTATTTGCTCAAATTGTGGATCAGTCGCCTGTTCATCCTTGTCAATAATTCCAGAAATATCCATGTTTAATTTAAGGGTAATTATCTATATTAGGGAAAACCTAGACCATAGTCTTCTTCTAATTTCAAATTCATCTGAACAATCCCCCCAATGATCCTCTAATTAAGGAATATGTGAAAATCCTATTCCAAGATCCAAGTTATCTCTGGCAAAACCTTTGCTGTCAAATTGGGCTCTAGCTGTGAAGTACTAAAAATTGAATTTCTTAAGATCCAATTCTAAATTCAAAGCATCAGATGTTGTCTTGCATGAATAACATCCAAGTTTAATAGGGAAAGATATACCAAATTTATTCTTCATTGGGAATTTTTTATCTACATGTGTTAATTGGCTGCTGACTTCTATTAGCACAAATCTATCAAAGACATACTTGGGTAACCTCAAGGTTTCACCATCAAAACCCCCAACTCTAATATAAGTGAACCTAGAAAATTGAATGAAGAAACTACCATAGATATTACTTAACTGCATAGCTTCATCAAACAACCTCTTATTAATGTTATTTGCCAATTCAAAAGTCATTCTTCTAGTAAAAACATCATTAATTCTATTGTAATCCTCATATCAATTATGCATTTATAACTGAGTAGTAATCATAAATTTTATTGTCTTCAGCCAAGGGTGCATGAAGTAACCCTACCCATTGTCTTGTAGAATCCAGGCAATAGAGGAGGTACGAAGACATAAAATTCTCTATTTCCCAAATAATTACTTAAACCCTGATGCAAACATTCATCTATAATTTCTGCCCAATCCAAATATTGTTCTCCTTGGAGGATCACCTGTATGAATAAGTACATCCAGTCTTCCCAATAATATGCATGAGCATTACCCTTTAGCCTATGTAGTAATACTATGATATCTTTTACTTCTGGAATCATATGATTTCTAGTTAATGGTCTGGGTAATCTTGAACCTCCTTTTTGGAATTTTAGAAGCCAATTTCTAGCAATCATGCTCTTGTAAATTGTTTTCTTTATTAAAAAGTAGCCACAGGAAGAAGTAATACTAAGGTCAGAGTATGGTTCCTTGGGAGGGATTCTCATCACAGACATTAAGGTTTATCTATTGATATGTAGTAAAACATTACCATCTGCAGTCTTGATGCACCTATTTTGAGGTTCATATCTATTCATGCATTCAAGGACTAATTCAAGGCATTGGACAGCCATGGGAAAGGCCGCAGGTTCAACCAAACCACTTTCTACAATTTTTTGTATTATAGGATTTGACAGAGGATTTCTATCCCTTTCCTTAAAATTTTCCAAATCATATTAGACCAGAGAGGTGTCCCCAATTTTAGGAGGAGAACATATGAGAGCATAACCATGCTTGTAATCAAGACAAGTGGATTTCATGGCTACAGGTTAGAGAATATAATGAAAAGATAAAGTTTTGAATTTTTAAATAATGTTACAAACTCAAAAGGATCCTTCTTTCTAACCAAGTAAAGGAACCAACTTACAGTAAGAGCAAAACTCACCTTTAAATTTACCTAAAATCACTACAAATTTGAGTAATCAAATATCTTATACCACCTGTGTTATTCTCCTTTGTATCACCCAGTATTCCTGTTTGCTAAATTTGAATTGTTCTCTCTTAATACAAATATTAACCAAATTGAATAATTAAACCAAAACAATATGTGCTAAACATGCTTGATAAGACACGCATTCTGACATATGAATTAATGGAAAGCATTTTTTTACGTACAGTTTTGATGAGTAATGATTATCTGTAACCTCATGAAAATTCAAAATTTTCTGCTTTATACTGAGTTTTGAATATATTATCCTCTAAAACTCCCACTAATTTTAACTTAGAGAAAGCCTCAGGGCGAGAGGAGAGTATAGTCATTGAACCATTGAACCATTAAACTTTTGAAAATTGTGGTTCAATTTTGGGGTTCAATGATATGAAAATAAATACACATACCAACCAATAATCACATGATCTTTCCAAAAACTTCAAACTTTAAGACATTGAACCGTTGAAATTTTGAACTCTACTCTGTAGGTTCAAATCACAAGTTCAATGATAGGTTCAATAGGATAAGTTCAAGTGAAAGGTTCAACTATACATTAATTTATACAAAGGAACTGAGTGAACACGACTCTTTTCAAAACATTGATATTAAATTCTTGAACCATTGAACTCTTGAACCTTTGAACTATTGAACCAATGAACTCCGAGAAAGGTTCAAGTTCAACTAAAATGTTCAAATATATACTTGAAAAACACGTAAGGATAAACAGTTCACTTTGAGAAACTTTGAACCATTGAACCCTTGAACTGTTGAACTTATTGAACTTTTGAACTCTGAGAAAGGTTCAATTCTTTAAGAATTTACAAATAAAAGGCAATAAACGGTTGAACTTCTTTTTATGACAAAATTCATGAAAAATTAAATAAGGGTGACTCCAAAGGTAACATTGGCTCTAACTAGGGACTGTATTTTATGACAAAATGCAGAGAACTCAAAAACTTTGGTTACACAGATCAGGAAATAGAAATGGAAGAAAAGGAGAAAGATAAACCAAAAATGGGAAAGGAAAACATAAAACACAAGAAAATAAAATGTCAGGTACAAAACAAGGGATACTTGTTTCACAGTCAGTACAACTTGAGATCCTGTCCATTATAGGACAGGGGTAGAATAGTTCTGTCTAGATATTTTAATTTAAAAGAATTAGGACCAAGTACCTAATGAATTATGAAAGTTCCTTTCCAAATTGAATCAAATTTACCATGTGATCTTTTAGGTTCTCTCCTTCTATCCCATAGCAATACTTCATCTCCTTCCATGAACTTTTTGGGTCTAATTTTCTGGTCAAAATTTTTTTAACCCTAGTTTGATGAGCAGTAATATGATCAACTAGTTCATTCTTCTCCTCTTCAATCTTAGTTAAATATATAACTCTATTCTCTAAAGAGTCTTGAAAGTACTGATCTTCAATAACATTTTTTAGTCTAGCTGCAAATAATTCTAGAGGTAATGATAGTTGTGCTCCTATTCCATAAACTAGCTCAAATGGTGCCATTCCTATTACTCTTTTTAGGGTTACTCTGTCAGCCCAAAGTGCTTCGTATAGTTTCTTATGCCAATCTCTGGGGTTATCACTCACCAATTTCTTCATGATGGCTATCAAATTTTTATTATTGGACTCTGCTTGTCCATTTCCTTGAGGGTAATAATCTGATGAGTGAGAAAGAGAGATACTATGTTAATAGCAGAATGAAGTAATCTCTATTGAAGAAAAATGGGTAGCGTTATTTACCACAACCTTTTTAGGAACACCAAAATGTATAAGTATATTCTATTTGAGAAAATCACATACCACTTTTGAAGTATTTCTCTTCACAGGGATCGCTTCAACCCATTTCTTAAAATAATCAATTGCTGTTAGAGTGTGTGTATGACCAGCACTCGAAGGAGGTGAAAGAGGACCAATGAAGTCTAATCCCCACTGTCTGAATGGTTCTTCAATAATGATAGGTCTCAAAGGTAATGTTGCAAGTTGTAGTCTTCTTGAGAACAATTTACATTTTTCATAGTTAACTACCCATTTATATGCATCTTTGAACATACACGGCCAATAATAAAAATTTCTAAGGATTTTGAAAGCTGCGACTGATGAAGAGAAATTTCCACCATAGGCTTCATTATGAAAAACTTCCAACAGTGTACATTGTTTTTCTTTATCTACACATCTTAGATAGGTTCCATCTAATCCCTTTTTGTACAGGACGTCACCCCATATCACATATTTTGTTGATTTTAACTTCAAATTCCTTTTCTCCTTCAGGGATCAATGACTGGGATAGTCTCCATAAGTAAGATAGTGTGCCATGTTGAGGAACCAGGTATCTTGTAAGCTCACCAATAGGATAGTAGGGAGTTCTTCTTCTTCTTTACTTCTGGCTATCAATTTGCACAAACCTTGACCTCTAACTAATTTAGTTGGCTTAATATCCAGATCATATTCTTGAATTTTAGTAACCCATGTTGCTCTATTATTCATCCCAACCTCTTGTTGAGTCAAATTGCTTTTCAAAACCAAACTAAGAACAAATACAACTGAATGAGAATGAAGTATATAATATCTAAATTGTTTAACAGCCTTCACTATAACAAAATCTTGTTTCTCAGCTAAAGAATATTTAAGTTCATGTTTCTTGAGAGGAACACTCATAAAGGCTATTGGGGATTCTACATTTACTTCATTTTTCTATAACAAGATACCAGACATGGTATGTTCCAAAGCATATCAGTAAATAACAAAATCTTTTTGGAAATTAGGATTTACCAAAGTAGGTGTTTGTGCAATTGCCTCCTTAATATCTTCAAACACTTTTTTAGCAGCTTCATTCCATTTGAATGTTTGTTTTTCGCTCATCATCCCCACAATATGTTTCATAATTTTATAAAAATTAGGAATGAACCTTATGATCAAATTAATCTAACCAAAGAAAGACTTAACTTTAATCTTATTAGAAGGAATACTTAACTATTGTATTGCTCTAACTCTTTCTAGGTCAATTTTGATTATACCTTTTGAAACTAGGTGTCCTAATAATTTCCCTTCTGTAACATATAAAAATGACTTCTTAGGATTAAGAGATATCCCATGACTTAGGCATCTTTGTAAGACGGTCTCTAGATCCTTCAAATGATCTTCTCTTTTTCTAGATAAAATAGTCAAATTATCAAGATAGATAACAATAATTCTATCTTTCAAATCTTTAAAGGATGAATCCATCACCCGTTAAAAAGTTTCAACAGCATTAATCAGACCAAAGGGCATATTATTATAAGTAAAAGTTCCTCGAGGTGTAGTGAAAGCAATTTTATGTTGGTCAACTGCAGCCACACTTATCTGATTATAACCTAAGAATCTATCTAACATGGACATCATTTCTAACCTAGAAATATGATGCAAGATGTGATCCATCATAGGCAAGGGATAATTATCTTTTAAATTGGATTGATTCAAATTCTTGAAGTCAACACAAATTCTTATTTCTCCATTCTTTTTGTGCACTGAAACAATGTTTGCTACCTAGGTGGAGTGATGAATTAGATAAATAATCCTAGCCTTTAGCAGCTTGTCAATCTCTTTAAAGATAGCTTCAAAAACTTTTGGGTTATAATTTCTCAGCTTCTGTCTAAAAGGAGTTGCATTTTCTTTCAAAGGAATATAATGTTGAAACTATCCACGTCTAAAATCTTTGAGGTCATCATAGCACCAAGCAAAGACATCTTTATACTTAATCAGTAGATTAATTTATTTATTTTTGTCTTCTGGTGAACAACACTTACCAATGGAGATCCATTTCGGGTCAGTTTCACTTCTAATATTGATTTTCTCATAATCCTCTATTATATTAGTATTCTGGACAAGTTTGTCTTTAGTATATTCATCTTGTCTAGTGAACAAATGTTCAAGAGAGACCAGTCCTTTAGGTATTTTATTTCCTTTTAATTGAATTACATCATCTTTTGGATTGGTCCCTGGATCAGGAGTGAATTCTTTACATTCTATTTCTGAACCTTCAAAATAAGTCCCTAGGAACATATCAACATTCTCCAAAAAAAAATTGATCTATTTATTATTCTCAAAAACTTGCTAATTTTCAGCATTATCTGGGACATTAGGATGATAGATTAATTCTATTCTATATGAATCCTTTTCAAAATTGGGGTGTGGGAGACGAAGAGAAGCTGATACTGTGAGAGAATTTGCTTGAGTGTTCTAGTCTCTGGGAATTGTCTCAATAGAAAAGGCATCAAAACATTTTATCTCATCCCAAACTCTATTTTTGTAATATCTTAATCTGTCATTTTTAACTGAGAAAATGCCTCTCACTTATTTGAAAATTAATTTAGCATCTCCTTTTGCTTTGAGTATTTTTATACCCTTTCCTTTAGCTTCATTTAACCCAAGCAATAAAGCTTCATATTCTACATTATTATTAGTGTTTTTAAATTATCACTTGAAAGAGTAAGGAAAAGTTTTACCTTCATGTGAGATCAACACAACTCCTACTCCTAAACTAGTAGTAGCACAACTGCCATCAAATTCCATAGTCCATAGATCATCTAAATGAATAGACTTTAGGACAGATTCTTCTTTTAAATCTTCAAAGGAAAAAAAATAGTTACCAAATTCACATTATTTAAATAGAATCTAAGACTTAGGATCATCAAAAGGATATACTGTAAACTTGCATTTAGGTTCAGGTTCTTGTTTAACTTTCTACTTTCCCACTAGAATTGTAGCTTCTGACCAATCCAATTTAATCTACCCTGTCAAATCTTTACAAAAAATCCTGCTCAACAACATTCCATAACTAGCGGGGATATCCACTACTAAGATAGTCAACTTAACCTTTTTATTAGGATAGACTACAAGAGAAACTCATGCATCTTTAATTTTTCCAAGCAAAGAGATCTGTTTGCCATCCTTGGTTTAACATCTACCAAATATTTTTGTAAGGGTTAAGCCTAAGGCTTTGGCTACAGAAGAAGGCATTATATTATTAGAAGCACCTAAGTCTATGATACAATTGTTGAGTTTATGACCATTTATGATCAAAGAAACATAAAATGGGTTGGGTTTCATATCAACCATATAAAGAGTATCATCAGATGAATTGAGGTTCATTCTAGAAGCATGAGTGGGTGATTCAAATGGAGAATTAAATATTTGGGTAATGGGAGACTCGGTATTAACATTTAATTGGCATTCAGGTTCGACTTGTGCAGGATCATTTTTGACATATTTGACTAATTTATCAAGTTCTTTGAGTTTCAACCTGAGGTATTCAGCAGGGGATATTTGAATTTTTGTAGAGTTAAAAAATTATAAAATATCAAAAGAAGTATCACAATCATTTCTATGCAACAATTTTCTTTCTTGTGTCTTCAATTAGCATCAGAGATTTTAGTAAAAGGTTTCTTACCTTTAACGAGCACTTCTTGAGTATTAGAAAATTTTAGATTCTTTTGACTTCTAGTAAGTACAACACATGAAGGATATTCAAGAGTAACTAATACTTCACATCCTCTTTCAGAATCTGAATCATATTCTAGGAAGTGTATTTCAAAGTCACCAAGTCTCTCAGAGCTCCTTTCTTATATAGTAATTTCCCCTAAGACATCTTGAGTAGCAGTCATTTGATTATATCTAAGCATCTCAGGGAAAGAATTTCCATCATGATCAGTATTCAAATAAAAAATACACATGTTATTTCTTCCAAGAGGAGCTTCAATATCCAATCTTGGTTGTGTTGATGCAAGTGGTAATGTCTTACCAACATTTGCTTGTTGATTTCTCCTACCAATATCTTGATATGGTTGTTGGAATGAAGTACTAGCTTTTGGTAATTGTCTTTTAAGAGTAATCATATCATTGACTAATCTTTGAAATATAGGATCTGTAGAGGATGAAGGATTAGCATTAGGTACCTGAACTTCTTTCTTTCATTTTCTGACCATAATAAGATCATCTTCTAACTCAACTGCCAATGATTGTGCATCTATTAAATTGACAATTATACTTCTTCTGAGATGAAAACTTATATCAAGAGGCATAGAATTAATAAAGAAACATTTGTGGTTCTCAGCAGTAGATCTTTTAGTAGTAGGAATCTTATACACAATTCTATTGAATTTGGCTATAAATTCCCTCATGGGTTCATGTATTTCTTTCTTGAGCTGAGTCAATTGAGCAAGAAGGGAATGTTCATCTTCTGCACTTTTGAACCTATTTTCAAATGTAGTTTTCATATCATTCCAACTTGTGATTAAGGAATTAGTTAGATGATAAAACTATTGTGTTGCAATATCAGTTAGAGTTTACACAAAAAGCCTTATGGTTACATCTTGATGTTGTACGCCTAACACACCACATGCCGCTGCAAAGGCACTCAGATGTTCCTCTGGTGATTGTCTTCCATCTCTATTAAATTTGGGTAAATTTTCCCTTACATTTTTAGGCAAAAGATTCAGGTTGGTCCCTAAATTTATGCGTCCTATGGCTGCGCCCCAAGGCTGGGCCATTGGAAGAAAACTTATGGCAGAAGGAAAGATAGTACCAGAAAGAGTTAAGACTTGACAAATAGAGAATGTAGATGGTTTTGGAGGGATAGGAGGTCTACTTCTAGATTTTCTAACACAGGTGGAAATATAAGGAAAATATAGGCTTTACAATGTTTAAAAAGTAGAATCTTCAATTCCTTCTCTTCTCAAAGACCTTGTGTACCTTCTGGAAGCTAGCTTATGACATACTAATTATTAACTTCGATGTTGCTCTTGATCTTTTCACACTTCAGGGGTTTCAATTTCTTGTTTCATTTTTGGCTTGTCTTCTTCTTTGCCTTAGTAACAGCAATCTTATATTATCAGCCAATTCTTCTTTTTTTCCAATATTCTACTTGCCAATCTATAATCATCAATATTTCGATGAGAATGCCAAGCAAGAGTATTTAACTGGCTAATTATATCTTCTTTTTCATCTTGAAAACCAAGATTAGGTTGTAAAATAGGAATTATATTTTCATGAGGAAGCACCATTGTTGCCTTATATTAAGGTGACCAAATCAATTTCGTTTCCCCAATAGAGTCACCAAGAAACTGTTGGTTAAAAAATTTGTCCTTATATAAAAATATTTTATTTTGACTCCATACCCTTCTCTCAAGAACAAATAAGTTAAACAAAAAATGGGTGAACTATCAATACTAGTTCCCCTCTAAATTAAGGTATAGGTCCCTTTAATATTTTCAATGAATTTAAATATATGGATACACTTTTAACCAAAAAGTGCATAAAGGCAAACTAACATCCATACATCATTATGTTATGAATGCGAGATTTTATAACAACAATAGGTAACAGAATACACAAATTCTATTTTTAGTAACAATTAAATAGATAAACGTATATATGTTGAACCAGTAAATGATAAAACACACATAATAGATTTTTTTATGGAAAAGTAATTACTATATGAAAGAAGATTTCACATAGAAAATCCACATTCAAATACTCAAACTCACAGATCTAAATACTCAGTAATTAATTCTCATTTTCATTCATAGATGAAAAATGTTTTAGACAAACATCACATATATTTGTAAAAATAATGGTCCACTTCTAAAAATTTCTAACTCCTTTTATTTTTTTTGTCTTCTCTCTGTCCTTCCTGCTTTTTTTACAACCAAAAATATATATATTGTTGCCTTAACTCATCCATTTTTTAAACTAAACCAAAGTGAAAGTAACTCTGACCTATACGGGACTTAGTTTTTACAAGTTCAATAAAGATCAAGTTTCAAATAGAAAAGTAACTGAATAACTGAATAAAAGAGACTATGTAAGTAAAATTAGTGCTGAAGTGACGGACTAGGATCTTCAGATTTGTTGTGTTCGATGGGGTAGACACGTTGAGTTTTCTAATCCTGATTTGTTGTAACAAACTCCTAAATTTTGGAAAGATTGTGAATACTCATGTGTTTTATCCTTGCTTTCTAGATGTTTTCTTTCCTCTGAACTTTCCCCATCTTTTATGTGTACTATGAGAGTGTGTCGATGTAGCAACAAAGAAGTGACTCTACCTTTGAAATTTGAGAGAATTTTTTAGTTGATAATCTGTCACTTTATTTAATGAAGTTAATCTTTTCCCTAAAGGATTGAATCACAGCATTGATGTCCTTCTTTGGTTTTCCATCATCTTTTATGTAATTGATATCAATGCTCTATAGATCATGCTAAATGACTGAATAAATTCAGTTATTTCTTTGATCATTTTTGTGATTTTTAATCATCCTTGTTTGGATACTAAATTTCTCCATTCAACATTTTTCTTACTTGCATATAATATATCTACATCCAGTCTTGTCAAGTTCTTTTCTAACAAAAACTTTGTTATCCCATATTTTTGCACTTATCAATCTGATTCATCATGCTAATCCATTTTCCTTCTTTTATCCACAAAGCTTTTTGAGTCTTCAAATATTCAACAATGATTATGGTCAGCTCATTTACATTCTTTAATTTATGAATGTATTTTGTAACTTTCAAGATGATGCCATCCAACCAACTATCAAATACTCTGGTAATCATTTTGCCTCTATGTATCTGATCTAGCATCCTTTAATTGATAGGATATTTCAGATCAAAAGACATGGGCATTTGGGAAATTGGTTGTGGATCTGAACTATGAATGGTGTCAATATACTCTGCCATTGACCACACAGTCTGTTTTAACTCTCTTTTATCCTTTTCATCCTTCCAAGTTATATTGACTATCCTTTTAGTAGATGTTTTTAGATGATGCACATCAGTGACATGTGATGCAGTCCCAAGGTCTACCTTTTCAACTATAAAATCTTGAATTGTAGGGTCTTGGATTTCTTCATTGGTTCTTGGCTGGGCTATCTCTGCATTCCAGTTCTTTGTGTTTGGGTCAACATCTACTCTGAATGTTGTTTTTAACTTTTTAGATTTAGGAGCTTTCCCTAAACACTTACCATATATTTTAAGGGTAAAGAAAATGGAACTACTTTCTTTTTATGACTAATTGAACTTTCCATCCACTTAGGTGTAGAAGTCGAGGCTTCTCTGTCAAGATTTGATTGATTAGAAGGTACAATTGAAACAATAATCAATTTGATAGAATTAAAAGGAATCACTGTTTGTTTATTTTTACTAACCTCTTCCACCATTGGTGAATTAGACTCTTTATCACCTTTAACTTCTCCTAAATCCTCTTCAAAATTCAAACCCACAATCACTTTTTCATAAATTTTATTCTTCTTCTTGCTTTGAGTCCTGGACCTGGTGGCACGAGGAGGTAGGGTAGTTACAAGGGCCTTCTCAGATTCTTTGATGATAGGGTCCCTTCTAGTTTTTGACTTGGAAGTACCTACATCACAGATAGCAATAGGCTAGTTAGATGAACTTATTGGGAATGGAGATTCAATTATTGTTGTACATTTTTGGGAGACTATGTTTTGAGTTCCTCCCATTTTTTGCTCTCTCAGCCATTTTTCAATTCTCCTTGTCACTGGAAGGGTCTTGACCTCAATTCTATCTTCCTCACTTTTCTCCCAATCAATTTCTAGAATAGGTGATTGTTTTCTTTACTCAAATTGTGGATCAGTCACCTATTCATCATTGTCAATAATTCTAGAAATGTCCATGTTTAATTTAAGGCTAATTATCTGTCCTAGGGAAAACTTGGACCACAGTCTTCTTCTAACTTCAAATTCATCTAAACAATCCTCCCAATAATCCTCTAATTGAGGAATATGTAAAAATCATGTTCCAAGATCCAAGTTATCTCTGTCAAAACTTTTGTTGTCAAATTGGGCTCTAGCTGTGAAGTACTAAAAATTAAATTTCTTAAGATCCAATTCTAAATTCAAAGTTTTAGATGTTGTCTTGCATGAATAATGTCCAAGTTTAATAGGGAAAGATATACCAAATTTATTCTTCGTTGGGATTTTTTTATCTACATGTGCTAATTGCCTATAGACTTCTATTAGCACAAATCTGTCAAAGACATACTTGGGTAACCTCAAGGGTTGACCATCAAAACCCCCAACTCTAATATAAGTGAACTTGAAAAATTAAATGAAGAAACTACCATAGATATTAATTAACTGCATAGCTTCACTAGACAACCTCTTATTAATGTTATTTGCCAATTCAAAAGTCATTCTTCCAATAAAAACATCATTAATTCTGCTATAATCCTCATAGTAATTATGCATTTGTAACTGTGAGTAGTAATCATAAATTTTACTGTCTTCAGCCAAGGGTGCATGAAGTAACCCTACCCATTGTCTTGTAGAAGCCAAGAAATAGAGGAGGTACAAAGACATATAAAATTCTCTATTTCCCAAACAATTACTTAAACCCTGATACAAACATTCAGCTACAATTTCTACCCAATCCAAATATTGTTCTCCTTGGAGGATCACCTATATGAAGAAGTACATACAGTCATCCCAATAATATGCATGAGCATTACCCTTTAGCCTGTGTAGTAATATTATGATATCTTGTACTTTTGGAATCATATGATTTATGGTTAATGGTCTAGGTAATCTTGAACCTCTTTTTTGGAATTTTAGAAGCCAATTTCTAGCAATCACGCTCTTGTAAATTATTTTATTTATTGAAAAGTAGCCATAGGAAGAAGTAATCCTAAGGTCAGAGTATGGTTCCTTGGGAGGGATTCTCATCACAAACATTAGAGTTTATATGTTGATATGTATTAGAACATTACCATCTGCAGTCCTGATGCACCTATTTTGAGATTCATATCTATTCATGCATTCAAGGACTAATTTAGGGAATTGGATAGCCATGGGAAAGGCTGCAGCTTCAACCAAACCACTTTCTATAATTTTTTGTATCATAGGATTTGACTAGAGAATTTTTAGCCCTTTCCTTAAAATTTTCCAAATCATATTGGACCAGAGAGGTGTCCCAAATTTTAGGAGGAGAACATATGAGACTAGGACCATGCTCATAATCAAGACAAGTGGATTTCATGGCTACATGTTAGAGAATATAATGAAAAGAGAAAGTTTTGAATTTTTAAATAATGTTACAAACTCAAAAGGATCCTTCTTTACAACCAAGTAAAGGAACCAACTTACAATAAGAGCAAAACTCACCTTTAAATTTGCCTAAAATCTCTACGAATTTGAGAAATCAAATATCTTATACCACCTATGTTGTTCTCCTTTGTATTGCCCAATATACTTATTTGTTAAATTTGAATTATTCTCTCTTGATACAGATATTAACCAACTCAAATAATTAAACTGAAATAATACGTGCTAAACATGCTTGATAAGACACGCATTTTGACATATGCATTAATGGCAAGCATTTTTTTATGTATAATTTTGATGAATAATGATTATTTGTAACCTCGTGAAAATTCAAAATTTTCCGCTTTATACTGAGTTTTGGATATATTCTCCTCTAAAACTCCCACTAATTTTAACTTAGAGAAAGCCTCAGGGCGAGAGGAGAGTATAGTCATTGAACCATTGAACCTAAAAACTTTTGAAAATTGTGGTTCAATTTCAAGGTTCAATGATACGAAAAGAAATACAGATACCGACCAATAGTCACATGATCTTTCCAGAAACTTCAAACTTTAAGACATTAAACCGTTGAATTTTTAAACTCCACTTTGTAGGTTCAAATGGTAAGTTCAATGATAGGTTAAACATGATAGGTTTAAGTGAAAGGTTCAAATATACATTAATTTATACAAAGGAACTGAGCAAACATGACTCTTTTCAAAACATCGATATTGAATTCTTGAAACATTAAACTCTTGAACCTTTGAACCAATGAACTCCGAGAAAGGTTCAAGTTCACTGAAATGTTCAAAGATATACTTGGAAAACATGTAAGGACAAATATCACTTTGAGAAGCTTTGAACCATTAAACCCTTGAACCGTTGAACTTATTAAACTTTTGAACTCCGAGAAAGGTTCAATTCTTTAAGAATTTACACACAAAAGGTGATAAACGGTTGAACTTCTTTTATGACAAAATTCATGAAAAATTGAATAAGGGTGACTCCAAAGGTAACACACATGAATATAATTTAATTTTAAGGAGATACTTTACCACCTGTTTATTTGTGCATAATGTGTTTGACCAATATTGTGCATGTTTATCTCCATTTACTAGGGTAGTTTAACGTATACTCGATGTGTTTTGATCAATGACTAGAGTGATATTGCATATGTTTTTGGATTCAAATATGTGTTGGATGTGTTCAATTTCATAAAATTAGTGATGCTTATCAGACTCATTCCCATCATGATAAAAATACTACTAGCATTAAAGTGCTTCTTGATTTCTCCTCAATCAACATACTTGGATGTTGGTTGTTTTGATATGGCTGACTTGTCTGACATTTATTATTCTTTGTTTTTTTTATCGTGACCACTTAGTCATGTAATGTTGAGAATATGATTTATTTTTAATGCTTTATTAAAACACATAAAGTGATATCATATTGGTTTAAAAATCATGATTAAATGATTGGTATAGTCAATGACTTAGCTTTGAAAAGTTTAACATAAGCCATATTTAAATAAAGGTTTATCTTCCCACCATGTATTAAATTAGGAAAGTTAATCATTATGTTTAAAATGTGTTCAAATTAACATGAATTTCTTATGATTAACACAATATTTTTTTTATTGTTAATCTATTTGAAACCTATAATTGGGTGTTGACTTGTATGGTAAAGGGAGATGGAGAAATATAATGGAAAGAGTAAAAACATAAGGTATGGTTAATGGAGATGATGTAGGCCACAACCCTATGATTCCACCTAAGGATATGGAGGGAGTGTTGAAAGGGTGGAATGGAAGAAAACCTTCCATCCATCATTGTTACTACCCAAATTTAATTTGAAAGGTGTTACTAGAAGTTGTGATGAGGTTTTTATGGTGTATAGAGGAAAAAGAATGAAACATGGCTTAAAATAGGAAGTAGATAGGAGAAAGGGAGGGAAAGTGAGGCTCTAAAACTCAATTTAAATAACTCAAAACTATGTTTGAGATTACCTTTAAAAGTAAGTTATGTATTTTCATATTTTTACTTTAGAAATCATAAATTGAGTTGTTTCCAAAACTAGGAGTTATGTCATTTCATTTATGGTTAATGGAGATGATGTAGGCCACAACCCTATGATGCCACCTAAGGATATGGAGGGAGTGGTGAAAGGGTGGAATGGAAGAAAACCTTCCATCCATCATTGTTACTGGAGATGATGTAGGCCACAACCCTATGATGCCACCTAAGGATATGGAATGGAGTAAAAACATAAGGTATGGTTAATGGAGATGATGTAGGCCACAACCCTATGATGCCACCTAAGGATATGGAGGGATTGGTGAAAGGGTGGAATGGAAGAAAACCTTCCATCCATCATTGTTACTACCCAAATTTAATTTGAAAGGTGTCACTAGAAGTTGTGATGAGGTTTTTATGGTGTATAGAGGAAAAAGAATGAAACATGGCTTAAAATAGGAAGTAGATAGGAGAAAGGGAGGGAAAGTGAGGCTCTATAACTCAATTTAAATAACTCAAAACTATGTTTGAGATTACCTTTAAAAATAAGTTATGTATTTTTATATTTTCACTTTAGAAATTATAAATTGAGTTGTTTCCAAAACTAGGAGTTATGTCATTTCATTTATGATCATGTATAAGTGTAGACACTATAAATTTTCACACTACAATTATGATTTCTAAAATAACCCCTAACCACCTTGAGACCCTCTCGAGACCAATTTAACCTTCCAACCCCTAACAGAGCTTACCCATAGTCAGTTTGGCTAAACTAACTAAACCTAACCTTTTACCCATTTTTACCTTTCACCCTCAACCGTCGATGGTCACCCTAATCATCAATGGTCAGGGTCCACCTCCTTAACAACTAGCATACAAACTCACCCACCTTGATTTTCTAAAAATAACTCATCTAATTCCTATTTCAAGCCATTACATACATGAGTTATAATTAGGAAGCCTAGTTCACATGTTTTTGCAACTCTCTTACCTTGCCTATAAGAAAAGAGGAGGAAAGAGGTGAAAATAGATCTATAATTGTTATTAAGAGCTTATGCATCCAAGAGTTTCTTTTTTAGGTCAATCATTATCATCAATCCCGTGAACCAGCTACCTCGTTAGAGAGTCAATTCGTTGCTACCTCTCCACCAAGTTCTTAGGTACCATTACTCTATCAAATTCAAGCTAGATTCCTCCAATAGGTCTATTTCCCCAACCATCCACCTAATCAACTTCTGGTAAGACAAGTACTTATTTCTTAGTATTCATTTACTTTATTTCCATTTCAAAATCAACCCAAGTCTTACCCATCACTCAAAATCCATATTTTAGATCTCATCAATTAGCCTTTTTACCAACCCAAATCCAGACATAGTAATCATCAACAGTTGACTCAACCACCAATGGTCTATCCAACCGCTAATAATCACCTTAACCATTCATGGTCACCTTAACTACTGATGGTTAGATCAACCACTGATGGTCATTGTGGTAGTGAAAACCAATAAGCTAATTTCACCTACCTACCTCCAACCAAATCTAATACTTTATGTTCTTGCCTATTCACAGACGTTTTTCTAATTTTTTGAAGCACACCCCAAATCTCTAGCACTAGTATTGATTAATTTATCACTAATTTAATCATTTATAGTCTATTTTATTAATGAGCACTCTTATGTTACATTTTAGTACCTTTTGATTATTGATGCAAGTACCTTCTACTCTATTTTATAAGCTTAATTATTTAAAATGTGTGGATTGACAACCCCTGAGGAAGCTTTTGCTTCTAAAATATAGCTATCGTTAGGTAATCCACTCAACTACTTGTCTAATAAGTAATTTTTCTTTAGTGATTTCTTATATTCAAGTCATTTTCCCAAGCCAAAGAGGAGCTCTTCACAATCTTTTAATTTAATGTGTGCATAATCAAACAAGTTTTTTAACCATACCCATACTCAGTTTCTTCTCCTTTCCTTTTTTAATAATAAGCAAGAAATTCATTAAAACATTCTAGCATGCTCGATGGGACCCTTGTGTATCTAATTGGGTTCTTTTTTTCTTGTATTCTCTCTCTATTCTATGCTCATTAATGAAATCAAAAATTTCTTTTGGGCTTAAAATTAAGTGCATACATTGACTTCTTGAAAGTTTAGTTCACATAGCTTAACTTAAAAGGCAAAGTAATCTATCATAGCTTCACTCTTTGTTGCACACATTAAACCAAACCACTTTCACCAATTAAACACCAAACAAACTTGAGACAAGGCCCGACTAGGATTTCATCACCTAGCGGTAACCTTACCCTTTCTCGATGATCCTACTTGGAGGTCATTACCAAGGGGAGAACCAACTCAGCTCTCTAGTTAATTATAATCTCTGGATATCAATATATATTGGCTAAGCACCTGACACCTTTATCACTATATTATGTGAAGTGAGGGGGTAGGCACCAATATTTAACCACATATTGATTCCAATACAGATTCTTTTTTAGCACCTAAACACAACCTGAAACCAACCTTAGACTTCCTCTCTAGTACCCACTCTACAAACCAATTTTAGTCACACAACTTCTTAAATCATAAGCCAAAAGTGAGATTAATTAAAATGTTAGGGCTTAACATATCTTTTAAAGTGTGATTTTATTTTGTTGATCTTTTTTTGCCTTCTCTTTGTTTGAGTAGTGAGGTTGTTTGTGCTTTCTATCTCCCCTATCTCATATGGTTCTCACTCGTCAATAGCGAAGAGACTTTATGGATCAAAACCCATCACCAATCCAACCTACCTCTTCTACTCTTCATCCATGAACTACATTTTTGAACCAATAGACTCTCCTCACCCCTCAATAAGTTTTACTTTTCCTTAAGAGGTTCCTCAAAGAGATGCAAAATTTCACTTTCTTAGATAACAATCATATGGCCTTGCAACATTATCTTAAAACCATGTCTTATCATACCTCAAATTTATCCCTACCTAAGGATATATCTTATGGCATGCCTCTCCACCTCATGAGGAGTACCTCTATTTCCATGGTTACTACCCAAGCTTCCTCATCAACCAACAACCCCTTTGAAACTACCATAGAGAACCAACCAACCCAAACTACCACTGCCCTTATACTTCATACTCCTAAAAACCACTCCTTCACAATAGGATTGCATACCTCTAGCACTACCAACCTTCCTCTAGCTACCATTGACCCATAAACCACCACTTTGCTCCAAAGTCTTGTGGTGTCCATACCCTCTTCCTTACCACTGATTAGTACAAGGGTTACCACTCTTCCATCGATCACCAACCCAAATGCCACTCCTATCCAACAAGCACCCCTTAGACCAAACTTTGGCTACATCCCTAATCTGCAAGAGCATGTACCCACCACCTAACCACCTAGCTCTACCTACCCTTATGTATCTTCCACCCAACTATTGACATCCACCTACCAATATGTGGTAGCCTCCCAACCTTCTTCCCACTATTAGTATGTCTCCCAACCATCGCAATAGCACACATCTTACAACCCTCAAGGTACTCAACCTTAAGCAAACCTAATGAAGATACTTATGGATAAGATGATGACCTTAGAGTCATCTATTTTGGGTGCCCACAACATCTTATCGTATAACAAAATTTGTAATGCGGCCATCCATCCATCTGTACCTATTAGGCCATATTCTCCCCAATGGGAACTTCTTAAGTTCTCTAAATTTCAAAGTAAGGAGGATCCCCAACAGCACCTTATCTCATACCTATCATGATGCCCTTCTTCTCTGCACCTTCCCCATATCCCTAGCCGGTCTGATATTAGATTTATATAGTGTCATACCTAAGCACTCCCTTTTCTCCTTCACCCAACTGACTCAAACCTTCTTGGACTAATTTTCAATCTATATCTCCAAGAAAGTTTCTATCACCGACCTCTACTCTATCTATCAATTTGAGGATAAATCCATTACTAATTTTTTAGCTCATTGGAGGAGCCTAATTAACCAACTTTCCTTCTCCCTACCTTAACCCAAACTCATAGAGCTCTTTGCTCAGGCATGTGCCAAGTATATCTCCTCTACACTACATGTCCAAAGCTTTTGAACCTTTGATGAGGCTTTTACCATGGCCCATAAGTTAGAAAACCAAGCCATAGACAAAGGAAATCCAAAGCTCAAGAAAAATAACTCAACCTAAAAAACAAATGAGGCCTCTTCCTGTAAGTCAAGCAACTACCCAATACCAATACCAAGAGTAAAGGAACTATGAATGCAATTGTCTTTAAATCTGCTCCTCCACCTTTTGTCAACCAATCTAATTCCTCTAGTTCCTTAAAACAAAACATAAGGAACCAAAACCAAAACAACCAAAATTAATTTACTCCACTTGGAGAATCCTATGCGTCCATCTTGGAGAAGTTATTGAAATATAACATCATTCAGCTTCCTCCTAGCAAACCTCCTTATAAGTTTGACTCTTCTCACCCTGCACTAGTTGGTATAATGATAATGATCTATGTGCCTTCAATCAAGTGATAGGACATGATGTCAGTAGGTGAAACACCTTTAAGAGCCTTATCTAATCCCTCATTGACAAGGGGGAGCTTACATTGGAAAACCCCAATGCACTGTCTAAGTAAGCCCTTGATATATTTAGGAAGCCCATCCCAAACCATGATCCTACCAAAAATGAGATAAATAATGTTGAGTGTTCTCATAACACCCATATAGTTAATATGGTCCTTATTGCACTCATTACCGAACCACCTAATGCCCAATATTTTGATTCTCCATTGTCTATTGAGATAGTGGAATTACTTGCCCTTCCTTTAAACACTCAAACTAAGAAAATACCATCCTCTCTCCCTCTAATTTTTAAGGTATTGGAGCCACTAACCTCCCTTTTAACTAATATATCAAAATAACTGACCATCACTGCCTCACCTTCCCCTTTAACTACCAAACAAACCACTCCCCCTTTAGAAACCATTCCCAAGAAGGAAATCCCTATGTCTACCCCTCCCATAGAGGAATCACCCATCCAAGCCTTACATCCTTTGATTGAGAAAAATAATGAGGTTACCATCCTGTGTCTCTGCCTAGGGACCTATTTTTAGGTCTACCATTTAGAGAATTAAGCCAACCTACAAACCATTCTCTAGGCTACTATAGAAATTGGAATTTATCTCCAACCTTGACATAGACTGAGCCACCTTCTATCAATAATTAGGGCTACCTTATATCATCAAGCAAGAATCTCTAACCATACCTTTAGCATACTAACCCACCGCTTTTGGTATCCAAACTTATACCCTACCAATTGAACCCATAACAACTCTTACCAATCCAACAAACCCTCAGCCATCTAAGACACCTAAACCACAAGTGACCAAATATCTTTCTCAAACCAAACCAACCAAACCCACCAAAAATCATGGTATCCTCCCTAAACCAATCCTTAGTCACCCCTCGATGAAGGTGTAGCTTGCCTCACTAGATCTAAAAACCAAACACTAAACCAAAGCAACCAAAGAGGAGAAACCACACAAAGGCTAGAAGGCCTATATTTTACCTCCCTCAACATTTCCCTCTATTCTAGGGCCTCATCCCTCTACCTTAAGCAAACATCCAATCACCTCTACCAAGACCCTACCACCTCTTTTGGTTACACCTTCACAGTTGCTCTTTGATGCACCTCTTTTCACCACACCAACAATACCTAAGCTACCTACCTTGTAACCTTCACCTCTACCTCATCTACCTCCTTGCATAAATCAAGGTCATCCACCAAGTTTACTACCCTACCCAAAACACCTACCAGTAAATCTATCTCCAAATAACCTCCCACTTTAACCATCAAAGAAAATACCATTACACCTTTAGTTGAATCCTAATCAACCATTTTCCATAGTTTATTAGTAACTTCGTGTTTAGCCTTACCTCCCCTCAGACCCTTTGACCCTCTTACTTCTAAACCCATCTGGTACAATGCCCACCATATGTGTTCCTATCATAGGACACCTAACCATGACATGAAGAACTAAAAGGATCACCAAACCATTATCCACTAGCTCTATGATGAGGATGATCTATTAATAGATAAACATATTATGATCCCCATACCAATCTAACCACAAACCATACCTACCCAATGCTCACCTACTCTTCCACTCTCACCTTGAAGTGAAGATGAGTCTAACCAGTTTACTACCTCAACCTCACCTTCTATCCATACTATCAATATGGTCATCAGATCATAGCAAAAAAGATAAGGGGAAGGCTAAGGTGTCTATTCCTTGGACATACCCCTCTTTAAACTCCCAACCAACCTACACTGAACCTTTTCCATCCTTGACCAAACCCAAGGTGTCTATCTTAGGTGCCTCCTAATCTAACCCCTCAGAATCCATTAGGAGAGCTATCTTCATGCAACCTCACTAGACCCCAGTGAATATGAGCTTGTATGAGTTGATCTCTACCTCTCCCCATCACTACCAAACACTAATAGAGGCTTTGCAATCCATTGAGGTCCAACCTGAGGACCCCAATCTCTAGCAACCTTTGTTGGTGCCCTTCAAATTTCTAACCTTGTTACCTTCAAGGATTTAGAAATACCTTCCATCCATCCTAAGCACCTAGATCCTCCTCTCTTTATTACTGATTACATCAACCAAACTTGCATCAAACAGGTCATGATTGATGGGGGAGATAGCATTAACATCATCTCCTCTCATGCCTACAACCAACTCAACTTTCTAGATAATGGCATGTCTGAATCTTTGGTCATCCTTTCTTCCTTCAATGATACCATGGCCACTACCCTAATAAATATCATCATCCATATCCATTTAGGACCCCACATGCTCCTTAAACTTTTTTATGTTGTAGAAGGTGATCTCTAATACAACATCTTATTGGGTTGACCTTAGATTTGTTCCATTGGTTGTGTCCCTTCCACCCTTCCACCCTTCACCATTACATTAAGTTTGATCATGAAGGCTAGGTCATCACCATCCAAGCTGACCCAAGTCCTTTCTCAACATGTAATATAACCTATCACCACAACAATGTCTTCATACCCCCATTCAACACACCCTTAATAGCTAAAATCCAACCTTCAACCACCAAAGTAGATACCATACCCCAATCTACCAATGAAACATCAACTAGTTCCTCTATACCTTTACACCAAATCCCCACTATAAACCCTTTGGAATCCACCTTCCATCACCTTTCACTGGGGAAGTATCACCTTCTTGCTCTTGATGCTTCCCTTGCTCCTCATGAGTATGGGCAACTCACCAACCAGACAGGATATGATCCCAATATCGAGACTATTGTTCCCTTTAGACCTCCCCATTATCAAACCTATTTTTTCTATGGGGGACTCTACAAATCCATTAGTACTTCCACCACCTCTCTTCCACCCCAACCATTCACTAACAATTTTTCTTACCTAGATAAACCAAGACATACCTCCATTGGTGTGCTTGGAAAGGCTTCAATCTTAGGCAGTATGAGCATGGCCTACATGAATTGGTCACCATCAAAACTAATAAGCCATATGAGAAGCATGTACTTGGTTTCATCTTACCCAATAACAAGAAAGCCAAACAACCTGTCGCTACCATTATTGATGAATATGACCCTTCCTCATTGACCTCACTTTCACTTGTGTGTGAGGATGATGACATCATCCCACCTAAATTTTTTTCATCAACATGATTAGTATCAAAACCCTAAATTATTAAAATGAGGGGGTGACCATAACCATCCCTTTGACTCATCCTAAGATGATAAGATAAGACTCTCCTACCATTAACACTATTCAGTGCCAAGATGATGATTCTATTCTCACCTACCTTGGTGCCCCAAATTCCTCCATCCACAAATCCCTTCCTCCCAATACCTCAACCATATTGAATGAATACACCATGGATATCAACTTGGGTACTCTGGACAACCCTTGCATTGCTAAAATTATCCAATCATTGAATGTTAAGGAGCTTTGTGACTTTCCTTCTTTCTTCCAAGACCACAACATAGCATTCACTTGGTCTTATAGTAACATGCCTAGAATTGACCTTGTCATTGCTACCCATAACATAGTCACTCACTGTGATGCCAAACCTATCAAGCAAAATCTCTAATGCATACATTCTCACATAGCCTTTCTCATCAAAGAAGAGCTTCAACATCTTCTATCCATCAACTTTATTCAACCCCTTGACTACCCTCAATGGGTCTTGAATGTTGTGTTTGTTACCAAAGCCATAATGGGACTATGCATTTGTGTGGATTTTTATGACCTCAACCTCACCTACCCCAAGGATGACTTTTCTCTATTGAGTATCGACCATCTTATTGATCTTATAGTTGATCATGAGATGTTATCTCTCATAAATGGGTTCTTAGGTTACAATTAGATCATATTTGCACTTGAAGATCACCATAAAACCACCTTTACCACCCCATGGGGAACTTTTTGGTATAGAGTCATGCCCTTTGGACTAAAGAACATTGGTGCAACCTACTAGCATGCCATGACCTATATCTTCCATAACCTCATCCATAAGATTATCAAGGACTATGTGGATGACCTTCTAAAAAAATCCAAACTCTAAAAGGATCACTCGAGTATTCTTAAAGTCATATTTGAATGCCTTATCCATTACCATGTCCACCTAAACCCCAAGAAGTGCATTTTTGGGGTCTTGTCAGGAAATCATCTCAGTTTTATTATCTCCCCTTGTAGAATCAAAGTCAATCCCACCAAAATCAAAGAAAGCCTAGACATGATTCCTCCAACTAACCTTAAGTAACTTCATAGCTTGCAAGAAAAGCTACAATCCATTCATCATTTTATCTCCTAACTTTTTGATTGGTGCCAACCCTTCCACCACCTTCTAAAGAAGGATGTATCTTTCAAGTGGAATAATTACTATTGAAGGGCCTTTTATTCACTCAAAAAGTACCTTTTGTCTCTATCTATCTTCACCCCTCCCAAGGATGACCAACCTTTCTACCTATATATCTCTACCACCAACCATTCCCTAGGGGCAATGTTGGCTCACCGAGATGAACAACATATAGAGCAATCTATATACTACATTAGCTACATGTTTGTAGAATATGAGACTTGATATACCCATACTAAGAAACTTTACTTATATTTAATCTTTGTGGCTACCAAACTTTGCCATCACCTTCTTAGCCATAAAACCTATGTCATTACCAACACTGACCCACTCAATTACATGCACTCCAAGCCATACCAAAACTAGCATATGGCCAATGGATCATCCTCTATAGAGTTTGATCTTGAGTTCCTTCAATATAATTCAAGTCATTATCGACCAGTTAGCCAAAGCACCTTTAGCAGACAACCAACCTCCTCCTCTTTAATTCCATGATGAGTCCATTGTGGCCCTCTCTTAAGTATATTTCACCTATCAAGCCACCATGTTCTTTGATGGATCAAAGTGTCAACATGGTGGAGGAGTAGGTATCATCCTTATCCCCTTTGATAGTAAACCTCTTCCCTTGTCCTTCAAGCTTGATTTTGAATATACCAATAATATGGCTAAGTACAAAGCCCTAGTAGTAGGCCTTCAAACTACCTTAGTCCTAGGAGTCAAAATTATCAATATCTTTGGTGTCTCCCAACTTGTGGTCAGTCAAATCAATGGATCTTACTAGTTTATGATGTTCTGTAAAAGTATAAACAACTAGTTGACAAACTCTTAGCATCATTTTAACACTATCGCATCCAGTCAACCTTGTAATCTACCAATAAGTTCATTGACACCATGGCTTCTCTTGCCTCTTAGATCTCATTTTCACCCCCAGACTCTAAGTTATCTATCATTATCCATAGGCTTACCCAACCTTCTTATGCCAAATTAGATTCTCCCACTATTTTCAATGTGGAGAAGACCCAAACTAACCTTTAGTATTAGCAAACCTTTGACTATCTTAACCTTAGCATAATTCCTTCTAGCCTCTCTAAGAATTCTCAATGATTGTTTATTCATAGTATCTCACACTATACCATACTAGGAGGTATCCTTTATAAACATAACTTTGATGACCTCATCTTTCATTGCTGCATAGTAATGAAAACTTTCATGCTATCAAGGAAATGCATGATGGTATTTATGGGGGGCACTTTAATGGCCTCATTTTAGTTAAGCACATCCTTCATCATGGCTATTATTAGACTACCCTTAACCAAGACTATTGTGCTTATGTGAAAAAGTGTGTCAAGTGTCAACAACATGTTAATTTGCATCACGCACCTAACCATGGTCTTCAAGTTTCTACCAATTTTTGGCCCTTATCATAATGGGTTCTAGACCTTAATGGTGAAATTAACCCCCATTCCTCATAGAGACACCATTCTATCATCACAGTGACTAAGTATTTTACCAAGTGGGTAGAGGCTATCCCTCTAGTCTCAACCAAAGCAGAGAAGATTGTCAACTTTATCAACCATCACATCATCTATCACTTCATTTTTCCTCATAATATTATCACCGACAATGGTAAATCCTTTAAAAATAAGAAAGTCTAGTGTTTGTGTGACACATTTAGCATTAAGTTAAGTATATCCTCGCTCTATCACCCTCAACCTAATGGATAGGAAAAAGCCTCTAAAAAAACGCTTAATAACATACTAACTAAAATGGTTAATGCATCTAGTTAGGATTAGCATTTTCACATCCCCTTTTCCTTATGGGCATATCATACTAGCATTAGGACCCCTACGAGTGCTACCTCTTTTTATCTCATTTTTGGAGTGGAGGTCATCTTGCCTCTCGAAGTCCAAATCCCATCTCTTTGCATATATTTGAAAGAGCTTATTTTTTAAGATGATTATCATTAGCACCATTTAGCTTAGCTCAAGCTACTTGATGAGCATTATTTATCAGCCCTTACCCATCTATATATCTATCAAGAGCATTTCAATCATTCCTATAACAAGCACTGTAAAGCATGAGAATTTAATATCAGAGATCTCATCCTAAAGGAAAACCAACATGTCACTAATATGGAGAAAAGCAAGTAGGTCAAGTTTGCTTTCAATTGGCTTGGACCTTATATCATAACCCACAAGTATGGGTCAGGAGCTTACCAATTGTCTTCTCTCAAGCGCCACCCAGAACTTGAGCCCCTTAATTCTTTGCATCTACATCCATTTTTTTGTTAAGAAGGATCAAGTTCACCTTTTGTGTAACTTAATTTCATCCCTTGATATCTACCTACATTCCATCTCCTTATTTTAGGGGAAACCAATTAAAACCAAATCATGTGATTATCTGTCACCATCATAACTTAATATTGAATAGTGGGTACCATGGCTCTACCCATGCCATGGTTCTCATGTACCTTCCACCCCTTTTCAAGATAGATGCCCATGATCATTATCACCTAAACCTCTTTTACACTTGATCAACATTCTTGTGCTTTTATTTTTGCCTTCATAAAGGTGAACCACTAATCTAGCCTAATCAAGTCTATGTCAAGAAAAATAAAATCAAAATAACAAATTTTTTATCACTACCAATCATGTTTCTTTCATAGCATTCATAGACTACTCCCTTGAAAGACAATTATTGAACATTTTATTGAAATTGCCAAATATAAGGTAGACTACTCCCTTGAAGGATAGCTATCAAAAGCATCAAATAATGCACATAAACTTAGACCACTCCTTTGAATGATGGATTAGTAAGATATTTATCCAAAGCAAAGCAATTTCTTGGAAGCTTCCCACATCGATCAGCTTCTCATTTATAGCAATAAATCAAATGACCCAATTTCATAACCAAAATAATCTTGAAAGTTGTAGTCAGCTCTCAAACAACATAATAATGTAACAACTACAATTGGCTCTCACAAGTAGACTTTTTGCATTGATTAGTCTACACATTTTGACATAGACTTGTTTATCCTAGTTCTCTAGACACTTACAAAAGAGGCATGCTAGTTTCGCAATAAGGTTCCATTTTCACCCATCTTCCCTTCACTCACTATAAGCAACGGATTTTGAGCTTAATTACCATTATGTGATCAAAACACGTTTTAACCAACTAATGAATGCTAATGCAAAGCATTTAAAGGGCTTAAGTTTATTAAGCCACTCCAGCTTTAGTTTTATTTTTGTCCTTGTCAAAGAAAAAGCATCATGCCCTCCTCTTATCCTATCATGGCTCATTGGTATATTCATTATGACGTTAGTCTCTTGATTATATTATTTACTCTCTTATCTAGTGTTGTTAATTACCTAACCTCATGTGCTTTATCCTAAGTAAGATAATGGCAACCACAACCATGTCAGGCATATCTATGTGTGTCATAAGGATAATCATAAACATAAACATAACCATACTAAACATGATAATCACATCCATAAGAAATTAAAATGATCAACCATTTTCCACCACATGCCTAAATATAATGAAATCCAAATGCTCATTTCAATTTAGCATGTCCTAAGCATAACCATAACTCAAAGCCATCTCATGCCTAGCTAATCACATATTAATGTCTACAAAACCATAACATAAGCATAATCCATGATCAAATATAAACATCAAATTAAAATAATTAAACATCAACATCAAACTATAAACCATCAACATGAGCATAAGTAACCATAACATACATAAACTTGTAAGTCAAATAGCATAATAATGTATACAAAGTTGATAGGCATGACTTTCTCTCAAAAATGTACATCTCACTGCATCGGCTCATAGGCCAGAATAAAAATGATATACAAAATGGCATAATCTATCTATATCTATACCCCAAGGGTACCACTACCTCCTAGATCACCCTTGGATCATGGTGCCTACCCACCTATTATGTTTGTCAATCCCACATCTATCCCTATCTATCTAGATATAGACGTTACCCGCTACCTTAGTGGTACCACCTGCCAAGATGGTTCCATAATTACCCCATCAAGGCTCATTTGGACACTATGTTAGAATAATATCCTCTTAATATTTTAGCTCCTCTACTATAGCTAAGTATCATGTCATAGTAATAAAATCCAATGGTGCTAGCGATCATACTATTCTTCCTCTTCCTCTCTACCTCAGAGAGTCCCTCTCTTTGGTCACAAAGCCTAGAGAGGTCCTATCCTAATCCCTCTCACTAGTGACAATATGAAGTTGACCCTATAGTGTGACAATTTAGCCCTATAACATGGCCACCTATCCATGTAATAAATGTACCTATCCTTATGTAGTGGATAAATCTACCCCTGCCTATCCATCATGGCCAACCAGATCCACATCCATCAACCTCACACCTCCATCATCTCCACCAATGTTTATAGCTATGTATATGTATTGGTACCATGACATTTACCCATCTACAAACCCAACATCATTTATCCATGCCCTAATTGGTAGATCCTCAAACTCTAGTAAATTAGGCATAGGATGTGGCTCTAGTAGCAAAATCTCATAATCCTCTTGCCTATACCTAGGGAATAAACCTAGGATGCCCTATACTAGGACAAACTATCAGCATACCCTATCAAATGCAATCATCTCTACCTCCCCATCTCACATACCAAGTATCCATCTATAACTCTATAGTGACAGTGTCTACCTCCTATAACTTGGCCATATTAGAAACTGGACGTATGTACTCCATGTCATGATCTCTACCTCTTTCACTAAATGTATTAAAGTCAACCCTCCATCGCATGAATTCAAACTATGTAAAACTTACCCATGGTAATCTAACTAGTCTCAACACCTAGATATGCTCATAGGCCCAACAATGTAAAACCAGGGTGATACTTATGCCATACCTCCTATGGGCCCTAAACCCCCAAAAATCCTTTTATATCTGTACAAGTAAAATAGGTACATAACTAAATACCATCCACCCTAGTAATAACTTAACCAAAACTCCTAATAGTAAATATGCAAACCTCCCATTGCTCGAGTTGGTAATCCCAAAGCAAGTGACCATAATCATGAGCATAGTCATGAGTCTCCTCTCAATTGAAGCCTATAGTACAAATTATTGCACCTAAATCTTCCATCATGCCATCTGAATTGGTCACTCTCATCTCTGTATAGTAGCTCAATATGATCATCCCATTCCTTTCACTCTATATGGTATATCAGATCACCACAAAGTGGAAGTTGAGTAATCCTATGCATGTCCTCAGGCAAGATGGTCATCTTACTAGTCATAAGTAGGAAGGTGTTCATAGCAGGATCCCATCTCTCAATGAGTGCTAAGACCATGGATGCATCTCAAGACACATGTTCATAGTACCTCATCACTCCTAGCCCCACCTCCTCCATGTGGTCCTAGTCAGTTGGGGTGATCCCCTACTAGATCTTCATAAAGATACATGGCATGTGGTCATACATCTGTATCTATTTCCCCACCTACACCAAGTCAAAATCACAACTTAGTTACCTACACCTTTATTGTCTACCCTACCCTTTAATTACCTACATTATTTCCTTATTCCTCTTAGCCACCTACCTCATGCCTTCTAAGTTGCTTTCTATAATGTAAGACGTACCTAGCAACAATCATCTTGCCTTAGCATTTAAATGCTCTCCATACCTCTCTTTAACCTAGTCAACCACTGATGTTCATGGTGATCATAAATGATCAGGCATGCTCTATTCTAAGGGTATCAATTGTCAACAATTAGTTTGACTACTGATGGTCACTATGGGTATTTCGATGTTGGAACACCCAACTTTAGCTACTCCTAAAATCTACCCAACTAATAGCTAAAACAACTAATGGACTAACTTAAACACTCTACCCACCCCCAATCACCAAACCACCCAATCCATTCCTAGTTTCACCCATCAAATTACCCAAATTTTACATAAACCCTACCTAACGCAAAGTCAACCACACCCAAATCTCCACCCTACCCTAACCTCCCCACCTAGTGCAATTACCAAAATCATGTTAATCTATCAAAATCAAGACACCCCTACCTCATTTCATGACCTCTATTATGGATTTAAGTGTAGACTCACCCATATTTGTTCTCACCCATGTGTTCCCTGCATCTTGAATGATGCCCATGATCCACCTCAGTAATCTAACAACCTCCAACTTAGAAATCATACCCTCAACAAGCACCTTTAACACAAAACACCAAAAACTAGAGCATAAAGTAAATAGAGCAAACATAGAAAATTTGGTAAAAGTGATTCTCTTTTCAATTTTTACCCCATGTATTTTTAGGGTTTTCACCCTAACCATCCTTGGGGCACTTGACCTTCAACAGTCAGGTTACCCTACTTTTTTGGCTCTTACCTTTTTTAAGCCATCTCTAAGTAGACTCAACATCAACTCACCCACCCATAAAGTCTACCTTCTCCACCCACCTTGACCACCTTGTCACCTCATCATTGGGCCATTTTGGCCCCATTAGTGTATGTTTTGTAACACATTTTACCTAGTATTTTGATCGAAGCAAAAACAATACCATGTTGACCAACTTTTAAACTTGTGCTACCTCGAGCTCACCTAACCTGCTTGTGTCTTCTTAAGATCACTTCCTACCTCAAATACCCATGACACTTGCATGTTTGTGTTTTCATCGAGATCACTTCATGCCTTAGATACCCATGGAAACATTAACCTTGTCTAAGAGACTAACAGGTGTACCCAGTCACCATGCCTAATTGTGGCCATGCGATATACTGGTCACTTGTCCCTTAGCACTGACCTTAATTGTTATCAATTATGGCAACCTTGTCTTTGCATGATCTTAGATATCACACCTTACATGCTTATTTGCATTTTAGTGCCCAAACTAATGTTCAAATTCATCCACCTTGTCAAACTTGCACCTGATTTTATTTTACCTCATCACCTCCTAGTTTGAGGGGGAACACCTCCTCCCATACTCAGGGCAATCAATAAACCTTTGAACAACATCAATTTTTATTTTACATCTAGTTGATTCTAGGCCATATAACAAAAAGGGGTAAAATGTGGACTGCCAAAAATCCACACACTTTGATTCCAAATGTCAAAATACCCCCTAACCACTTTGAGACCCTCTCAAGACCAATTTAACCTTCTAACCTCTAATTGAGCTTACCCACAGTTAGTTTGGCTAAATTAGCTTAACCTAACCTTGTACCCATTTTTACCTTTCACCCTTAACCATCGATGATCAAGTTGATCGCTAATGGTCACCTTAACCATCGATGGTCAGGGTCCACCTCCTTAACAACTAGCATGCAAACTCACCCACCTTGATTTTTTTTAAATAACTCATCTAATTTGTATTGTGAGCCATTACATGTGCGAGTTATAATTAGGAATCCCAGTTCTTGTGTTGTTGTAACTCTCTTGCCTTGCCTATAAAAAAAGAGGAGCAAAGAGGTGACAATGTATCTACAATCATTATCAAGAGCTTGTGCATCTAGGAGTTTATTTTTTTAGGTCAATCATTATCAATAATCTAGTGAACCAGCTACCATGTCAGAGAGTTGATTTTCCACCACCTCTCCACCAAGTTCTCAGGTATCATTACTTTGTCAAAATCAAGTTAGATTCCACCAATAGGTCAACTACCCCAACCATCCACCCAATCAACTTTTGGTAATATAAGTACTTATTTCTTAGTATTCATTTACTTTATTTCCATTTTGTAATCAACCTAGGTCTTCCCCATCTCTTAGAATCCATGGATCTCATCAATAAACCTTTTAACCAACCTATATCTAGACATAGTAACTATTAATAGTTGACTCAACCACTGACATTCTATCTAACCATGGATGGTGACCATCGATGGTCACCTTAACCATCGATGGTCACACCAACCATCGATGGTCACACCAACCATTGATGGTCACTATGGCAGTGAAAACTAGCAAGCTAATTTTACCTACCTAGCTCCAACCAAATCTAATACTTTGTGTCCCTACCTATTCATAGATGCCTTTCTAATTTTTTAAAGCATACCCCACTCCCTAGCACTAATTTTGATTATTTTATCACTAATTTAATAATTTATAATCTATTTTATTAATGAGCACTCTTGTGTTCAATTTTAGTACCTTTTGATTATTGATGCAAGTACCTTCTATTATATTTAATAAGCTTAATTGTTTAAAACGTATAGATTGATAGCCCTCAAGGAAGCTTTTGCTTCTAAGATATAGCTATCGCTAGACAATCCACTCAATTACCTATCTAATAAAAAAGTTTGCTTTAGTGATTTCTTATCTATAGGTAATCCTCCCAAAGCTAAAGAGGAGCTCTTCATAATCTTCTAATTCAATGCATACATAATCAAATAGGTTTTTCAACCATACCCATACTCAGTTTCTTCTCCTTTCTTTTTCCAACAATAAACAAGAAATTCATTAAAATAATAAGTATTATGGAGTATATTATAGGTATTTCAAACCCTTACTTAACTCTAAAATTGATCATTGTATCAATAATTACTCATGCATAATCTTGAGTGATGGTTTTTCTTCATTGTTATATTATGTGTGATGTGTTTTTGGCATTATTGTGTGATGGAAATTTTTTTGTTATAATGTTTGAGTTAAATATAAAATCCTAGGTGTCCTACTTAAGGAAGGAATGAAAGGAGTGATTTAACCTTGTGTGGTATGCATGAATGGTTTTAATCTTGTTAAATGGATTAATAAGTCTATTGGTTTATATTTGATAGTAGGTTGTATAACCCTGGACTATCAAGAGCACATTTTGTGACTATTGTGTTGTTTTTTGCTTAACATTTGCTTTACTTGATTGTGTACCTTCTCAAATACTTAGTGGAAATAGTGGAAATGTGTCTCTTTTCTATTACTTATATGTGTGCACTTGAATATTTTTATCTCAACCTTCTTGTGGGATAGTTATGCCCTTGGGTTGATGGTTTGGATAGTAAGGATTACCGATGAATGGGTTTATTTTACTCATGAATGGTTGTTTATTATTTTATAAGACCTTTTTATTGTTCTTTTCCTCCTCTAAACATTAAGTATAGGAGGAAGGCATTATGATGATTGTTTTTTTTCTCTACTTGAATTCTTAATGGTAATTTCATAATGTAGTAGGTATCTTGAGTGATTTGACTATTGTGTTTTTCATTTGTATAATCAATATTCTATAATGTAATTGCTGATAATTTAGACTCCCAGGCCAAATTTCAACCCCTATAATCAAAAACTTTCTCATGAGAGCCCTTAAATATTATACATGGTGATATTCATGCATTGTGATGTCTCCATTGGTCTCTTTTGTAAGCCTTTTAGCATTGTTCAATGTGTCATTGTATGTGTTAGAAACTACCTGAGAGATCCTCATGTTATAACTATTTTGGGTCTTTAGATGATGTACAAGTTGTCATGGTGGTCCTTGAGTGAGTGGAGGGGTGTCAAATGTCCTTTAGTCCTATATAATGTTCAAAACCTTATTTGATAACATTAAGGTTATTTAACAAAAATAATGGTATTTTGGAGAGATTAAGGTTGCTAGTTTTCATAATAATTGTTTTAAGCCACTTCCTATGGTAGGAGATTTGTCAACATGATTTAGGGGTATCCAAGCCTCATTTGAGTCATGACATGAATTATAATGATGTATTCAAGGTCATTCTCCATATTTTATCTATCAAGTATGTTTCAAGCTCAAATTAACCCCTAAGGTCATCAAATGATTTTTAAATATGTTATGTAATCTAACCTTCATCTTATAAGCCTCTATAAAAAGATATGTTTTGATGTCACATTGAAGTGAAGGGTCTTAAAATATATCCATGACCACCATAGTGACATTTTATGAATGGTTTCATATGCAAAAGGCCTCCTTTTAAGGATCAAATGATTTCTATCCTTTAAAAGGGCATCCCACATGTTGAAAATCAATCTCTAACTTCCATCCATATGTATCATCTATTTGAAACTCATTTTGCCTCCTCTTTTCCCTCCCTCTACCCTCCAATGGATTTTTAAAGTTTTAGACCTAGAAAAAATATAAAAAATAAGGTGTTTTATAGGGATTTGTAGGCTTATACAGATTGATATGATTAGGTCCATATAGAGGGAGGTCAAACACTTCATGAGTATTAATGGAAGTTATCTCAAAGAATTTTCATGGCCTAAATGTGCAAGGAAAGGAAAGAAAGGTATTGGAGTTCCCATCAAACCTTTGGCAAGCTCACAAGGGCTAGATTGAGTTACTTAGTTCAATTCGTACAAGAGGATTTAAAGCCTAAGATCTTAGCCAAAGGTGGGTCCCCTAAAAGGCTTGAAATCAATGGAATTTATTCATAGATCCATCCCTTAATCTTTATGAATGGCTTCTAAGACCCCCGAGTGGTCTTAAGCCCTCTATAAAACCCCACAGGCCCTAATACAAGTAGATTCATGAATAGTTTAAGCTTGTTGTGTGGATAAAGCATGGAGGAAGGTATAAAAGTGTATTTTTAGTGTTTTATACTCCTCTAAGAATGTCCCTATGGTACTTGTAAGGGTATATCAACCCATAAACCCCTTTGGTTGGTAGAGTTGCAGGTTATGTGATAGATTTTTGTGTTTCATAAAGGAACAGAACATGAAATAAGATCAATACATAGTTATATTCTTCCTCCATGTTTATCACACACTCCATCATATCACCACTGATAATATCAAACCTCCTTTAATCTCTCTCAATGCTCACCATGTGAATGAGGAAGGACAAGCTTTAAGTTTGTTTTCATAAGTAGTCCATCTTCAAGTGACAAGAATGATTTGAGGATGTGGAGGATCTCTCTCTCAAAGAAAAAAATTTCCTTATAGCCTTTAATACCAAAACACATAAACTAGCTTCAAATTTTCATTCATCATCTTCTTAGTAGAAATTAAGGTTTCTTAGCCTGGTTTAACTTTTTTTTAGAGCTCTCAGGTTTCTTTTTCTTAATTATAATGCCTAATCCACATATCCAAATACCATATTTTATTGAATATCCAACTATAAGATACTTAAGGCTCAATAAGATGGTCTGAGTAAGAGAAGGGAAGTCATTATGGTCTCATTGGAATGTCTATCCATACTAAAGATACAAGGCCATTTTCACCTCATAATGGGATATGGTTTCCAAAATCCAAACTTCAAAAGGATTATGTAAAGACACACACAAAAAGCTATCATCTCTTAAATCAATTGAGGTCTAAAATAATGTAAAGGATACCTAAATAAATCATTTAATAGACCTAGAAAACAAGGAGGATTTGTTCGGTTAGAACCAAAACTTCATGTTGCACTTATATGGTGATCATACACTTTGAAGAGGCGAGCTTAAACTAACACTTACTAGTCTATCACTAGAATAAAGGAAGTATGCATATGGAAAGTTGAGAATGAGGTCCTTAGTCATGTGAAAATTAGAGAATGATGGAGACCTACTCAATCTTAATTAAATATAACAATGCTCTCATAAGGTGATCAATGCATCAGAGGAGTTGGATTGACTTATTCTACAAGCTCAAAGGTTCACATGCATATGACTATAGCTACAACATTGAATAATCACTAATAGAGTGATAAGGTGAAGAAGGTTCAGGGGTTAGAAAGAGTACCAATGAAATTTCAACATGTTGGTGGCATTCAAAGAGACTAATGAAACATCAAATCATCTCACTTCCTCACTCACATTTCAAGAAGCTCAAAGTTTCATCTAAAGACTTGACTATAAAAGCAGGGAAAATTTAGAAAAATATCCCATTTTAGGGTGTATTAAAGTATATGAAGTTCAAAAGGATTAAAAACTTCATAATAATGATGTGAACATTAACAAATGGAGAGAATATTGTCATGAAGAGAAAAGTCTACTCTCTCACACAGTCAAAAATGCAGGACTTGAACCTACAAGCAAGATCTTTAGATAAGGAGGTAGAAACATCAAGAACCTCACATAATGGTGAAGTGAGAAAAATTAATTAAGTCTATTCATTTCTTTTATAAGGTTAGTAGTCTACTTTAAATGATTTATCCCTCTAAAACATTAAGATTCTTGACAGGATTTTAGGCCTAGTAGGCCTAAATAGGCATTCACAGGCCTGTTCATAAATATTGAGTACATTTTCATGTTTGGAAGTGTTTGAGAGTTGAAAAAACATAATGGGGAAGTAAAGAAGACATAAAAAAGTTTCCAAGGTGATAGGAGTCTCAAGTTGAGGAAAGAAGGCACTAAACCAATCAATTAGGGTTGCACAGGCTTAGTTATTCTTAAACCCCAGGCAAGGGGATGAGAAGTATGAAAAGATAAAGGTTGAAGGAAGTCATATTCAAAATGTATTAAAATAATATTAAACATTTCATATGATATTATAACCCCATCATCAATTGTATAAGGAGAGAAGATCCTAATCGAGGTCTTTAACACCAACTGGTCAAACATGCAGGCATGGCAATGGCACTCAAGGCAAACCTACAAGATAATGATGCAAAGATGGTGGTTTATGAATATGAGGGAAATTTTAGATGGTATAAATAAGATATTGAAGGGTGATATAGTTATATTAAATCCACATATACATCTATATTGCATTCAAGGTCTTGTAACTCAGTCTAAGCCTGTAAGGCCTAAAGCCCTCCTTGAACCCTCAAGACCCCATCTCTATCTTAGTGACATATCCAAACCCCAAAGAATCCTAAGGTCATAAATAGGTGTGTATTTATGATATATACCCTAAATATAATGTTTGGAATAGAGGAATACAATTAAATAGTCAAATTTGGTCTTATCACCCATCTCAAGCTCTTTTTCCCTAATCTGCCATGTCAAACTTCCAACTCAAAAACTCACATCTCACATGACAAGGTGACTCAGGCCTAGTGCTCTTAAGGGGAGTTGGTTACCCCTATTAACTTATTATCTATGGAGGAAAGAGTTTTAGATAGGACCTCAATTGTATTAACAATCACTAACATCGTAACCTACATAGAATGCTTAACAAAGAATCAAGGTCTATTGACTTTAACTTAGTACTCATCATGAAAAGTGCATGGGACTAGTATTAGTTCAATATTTTTGAGGGGGCATATGGGATAAACATCCATAGAAAAAGGTTTTGGTTTTGAGGCCTATACTCTATGAACCATTGTTAAGATGGTAGGCTAGTAAAACCCTGAATAAACCTTAATAGAGACTCGATGGAGGAAAATTTGAGACAAATGCACTAAAATGACTTGAATTAATCTTAGAGACTCTTGGAACTCATTATCCACTCTAATAATGTCCCATCCATGGCACTAGTTTATGCAGACCTCCTCAAAACATTATTTTAGCAAGGTTTAAGGGTAAATACAAGGTACAGAGCTTGATGAAAGGTTTTATACCATGGAGGAGGGTAGTGTGAGGCATATTTAACCTTTCCAAATCACAAACCACTCACAATTATCCCTGGAAAATCTTCTATAAGTCTGCACCAAAGGGCCAATCCAGAAAAGCAGTAAAAAGAGACCTAGTCACCTAAATGGGGTAGAGTTGTAGGCGTATATTTCTTGGAAGGCACATTTCATGGTATATTATGTTATTTTATATCTGAAACAAACTCATTCACATATTTTTAATATTTTATTTAGTTATTATGATCACCCAATCAGCTAACACTAAGAGACTAGGCCTAGTTGCCTGATATGCCTACTTGGTCAGCAAAGGGAGATGTTAATTGGCATAGGGGATACTATGGAGTAAATTTAATTCATAAAAAAAAAATTAACTACCTCATGTATGTGATTAGGCCCATTTCTAAAACCATCATGTAAGATGGAGTAGTTTCTTAAGCCTAGTCAACATGCAAGGAGAAGGACAGGCTGGTTAATGACCCATGAAGGTTAATTAGACCATGATGCCACCTTTGTAACTACCAAGAAAGGGAGTACTTAACCAAATTTTCATGGACATGATTTGAATGGGTTCAATCAAGGCTGAATTAGCCTCCACTCATCCATCTCAATGCCCAAAATGCTCATTGAAGGACATCCACTAGCCAAAGCAATGCATGGGAGAGTTGAAGGAGCTATAATTGATCTTCATATAAATTATAACTATTTTTTAGAGTGAATTATGGTCATCATGACCTCTTATCAACACTTACACACCAATATTCCCTTATTTTACCTTCTCTTCTCCTATAAATTGAGGCTTGAAGGCCATTGTACTAATCCCTCAACTGGGTATGAGAAAACTTTACCTAAGTTTGTACCTTGCAAACCTCTTGAACTAATTAAGGATTGTTTCAAATTTTATAGTATTGGTTTAGTGTGTTTGTGCTTTTTTTATTTTCATAAGTGGCAGGTTGATATCCCTTTGCAAGTCTTTGCCTCACCTATTTGCTAGTACATGGTTCTAAATAGGTCACATAGTGTGTGAAGGTGTTAGTGGTTGAGCTTAAAGTGTAAATTTGATTGGTAAGTGACTTGAATTAGACCTTCCCTTCATTACCCTCATGCCTTGTTCATCTAATATAGACTCTATGCAAAACATTGATGCTTAAAATCCTTGAAGAGAGTGGTTTAGTTTATGTATTGTTCATTAGTGTTGTTTTAGGTCAGTTAGAGTAGATGCATCATATTGGTGCATCACCTCTAGTACCATAGGTTTCCTTTCATGTTTCTCTCTCCCTTTTCACCCCAATAAGTTATTAGGTTTATTTATTTGATCCTAATTGATGAACCAAGGGAGATAGCCCCATAAAATAGAGGTTCAACCCATCCATAGGTCACCCACAGCCTTGGACTAATCCCATGTTACCCCAAACTTGGAGAGCTTAGAATAATCTTATCCTAAGGGTGTAGTTTGGTGAGTTAACAGTAATATTGAGGTTATATAATGTAATATAGCTTCATAAATCTGAATTGATTGTATTACTATGAGATAACCTTTTATATTTTTTTTATTGTGGATATAATAGAAGTGGATTTTATAACTTTCAAAAATTGTACTTTAAGTGATTAATTATGTGATTTATGTTTTCATCTTCAATTTAAACATCCCTTGTGATATTTTATAAAATTTTGTTTTGGAAAAATGATGAATTATTTAAATCCTTTATGATATTTATAAACTTTTGTTTTGTAATGGTGACTTATTTTTAAATAAGTCATCAGTTTTCAAATTGAATAAGACTAATTTATAAAAAAAACTTTAGAAAAAATGAAAATATATAAAAATACACTTAATTAGGCTTTCCTCTAATTTTATTAGCATTATACAATCCTTGTAAACTTGATATATTTTTATCAGTGACTAGCATGATGTCACATATGATTATAGATTCAAACACATGTTTGACATGTTCAGTGTCACAAAAGTAGTGATGCCTACAGGACTTGATCTTGGCATGATCAAAGATGGTAGTAGTAAATCACTTCTTAATTTACTCCTTAATAAATGAAATTGGTTCTTGGTTGTTTTTATATGGCTAACTTGTTTTCAATTTATTATTCTTGGTTTATTTGATTGTGACTACATTATCATACAATGTAGAGAAGATAGTTTATTTTTAATGCTTTGTTAAATAGCATAAAGTGAAAACATCTTGGTTTAAAACTCATGATTAAATTATTAGGCTAGGAATGATCTCAATAAATTTGGTGCAAACCAAAATCATATTCATGTACTTAAAAAGAAGAATAGAAGATGGTTGTTCATTTCATCTTCCACAATAACTATTCATCTTCTACAACAAGACAAAAGTTATCATACACCTAGGATAAAATGAGTATTATATAAAATAATATTACATCCTCCCTTAATATCTAAGGCTTATAATGAGACCAAACATGTCTCTGAATTTCTCAAATGTATCTCTCCTAGGTGCTTTTGTTATTATATATGTTGTTTTGTAGTAGGAAAATGTAAAAATGTTACACTATTATCGTCCACATAATGCAAAATCAAATGGAATTTGGTGTTGATATGTTTGGTTCAGTTGTGAAATACTATATTTATTACCATTTGAATTGATAAAGTGTTATCAATTATGAGTGGCATTGATGAAAATTATTTTACGTATAAATCTGTACGAATCCTTCTAAACCATATTATTTCTCTAGTTTCCAATGAAGTTGCCATATATTTTGCTCTTGTTAAATAAATCATTGGAACAAATTATTTCTTTGACTTCCAAGATATGATTATTGTTCCAAAATTCATTATGAAACCTGAGGTAGGTTTATGATCTTTAAATTCATCTACATATTCAGAATCAGAATATCCAACTAGTTTCAAGTCCACAACCTAGAGTGTTTGAACCCAGAATTTTGTATTCCCTTTAGATGTCAAAGAACTCTTTTTGTTGCTACCCATTGAATTTTTCTAATTTGTTACATGAATCTATAAATAACACCAACAACAAAAGAAATGTTTGGTCTAGTTGTGGTTACATATATAAAACTTATAATGAGATGTATATACTTAGATGCATCTAAAAATTATGTGATATCATCTCATTTCAACTTAAAAATTTGTTTCATGGGCGCACTGAGAGGTTTACATTTTTCCATTCCAAATTTGCTCAAAAATTCACCAATGTACTTATATTTTGTGATGAAAATTTACTTAGGTTTTTTAATCACTTCAATACCCAAATAGTAATAAAAGTAACCTAAATCTTTCATTTAAAAACCTTTTATCAATTCTAATTTGATTTTTGTATTATAATTTTCATTATTTCCTATGAGGAGAAGATCATCCACATATGCAATTATAAATTCAACTATTTTGTCAATTGTTTTGAAAAAATGTTTTGCATCTTCAAATTCAAAACACTTGGAATTCATGCTCAAGAGGTGATTAATGACTTTTTCATACCATGATATTGTTTTGGTGTTTTAATCCATATAAATATCTTACTAACATTCACACTTTGTGTTCTTGGTCATCAACTACAAAGCTTTCTAGCTAATTAATGTAAACTATTTCTTTCATAAGAATTGTTGACCAAATTTGACCCTGTAAGTTAAATTGAGATCCCTATAGGTAAAACATTGATATTTAGATGTTTTTATGGGATTAGTATAATGTCATTAAATATTTCATATCTCATTTTGTGTGATTTTATGTGTATCTAGCCTTGGTCTTAGTCATTTTAATCATTGTCCTTTTGAATCATTTTGGGTGTCAATATAGAGTATTAAATGAGTTGTATGACCTCCTTAGGAAATGTGAAGGTTTAAAAAGGTGATATAATACCCCATGTGTCCTAATAATTCTTAATCAACTATTTCTAACTAAAAAATGGTAGTTTATTCAGAAGAAAGAGCAGTTTTCTTGGGAAAAGAAGAATTTTCTTGAGGTGTATAGTCTTGTATGACCTCATAATGATAATGGCACTTCAGTAATGTATTTTTAACTTCTACACACTTGTTCTACTAATTATTTTGATCAGAAACTCCAAGAAACTGAGAAAATTGCTTCTCTCTTCTTCCACTAGGCTTGGCAAGTAAGAATGGCCCTCAAGTTTTTAGATGGTACAACCAACAAGAGAGGTTTCAGGAAAAATGATCTAGGGTGTGTCTTATACACTCATTCAGCTTCCATTTGATGTTTTTTTTTAGAATAATGGTGGTCTGTGCTTTATGAACCATTCTTAATAAGTTGGCCTATCTAATTTGCTTGTCAATCTGTATACCCTATAGGTTTTGCTTTGGTTTGGAGAAGTATGTATAATCCAACTAATGATATTGATTATAGATGATTTTAACTCTCTCATCTCATGATTTCCATGCTTATTTTCATGTTTGTCAAATATCTCATGGGCTAATTAGCTCAATTTACAAGTTGATGTTTCAGGTGGAATGGTAGTCAAGTTCACTACTTACATAAGGTTGTATTCTATGAAAGGGATTAATATGAATAGGATATGGTGTTTTCCATGTTTAAATTCCATAAGGACTACCTCACTTCCATTTTTGGTCTCATAACTCCATGTTTTGATCAAACATCGAGTCCATTGTCATACTCAGTCAGCTCTTTAACCAATTTCACTTGCAACCATGTTGAATCATATGTGTAGAACCTATTTATCTTGTTTATGGAGGTGTAGTGTAGGTCTCAATATGTTGAAATGTATTTATAAGTAGGAACAAATAAATTAGATCCTCTAAGAGTGTAAAAAGGGAATGTGGCAGTCAAACACAATACACACACACAACTTGCCATGGACCTACACCTGTAGGTGTCATGGAAAGAGAGTGTCACATTGAAATGATGTTATTTTGACGTGTTATAAATTTTCACAAGTTTAAGGGGATTCATTTTAACATTTGAAGGAGTTAAAATGATTATTGAAGGTCTGCACCCCACATTCACTGCCTAAACTCACTTATACTACCTGCATACAACTCAAAATGCACCTACATGTGACCTAAAGAAAGATGACATATGTGAAAATAAATAATTGAATGGTATTTAGCTCCAAAAGGTTGAAATATTAATTTTTAAGAGGTTAGAATGAGACTAGGAGTGATCAAATAACCAAACACCTTGCACTATTTGAATATATTCATTGTTTGCCTATACATCAAAATGTCCACCTATAGGTAGTGTTAACAGGGAGCCAAAGAGTCATTTTAAGTATTGAAACAAGTTATGGAACCCTTTCCTAAAGTCCTATCATGATGAGGAGACCCTAGTATACATGACTGTAAGCAACAATGGGTTGAGGAGTAATGTCTAAGTGTTACCAATGCATAAGGATGAGACAAATGGGTCAAAAAATTTATTAAATGACACTAAAGGACTCTAATTAGGTTGTAAACATTGTAATTCAAGCTAAACCATGCAATACATCTACTTGTATGATGCCTTGAAGCCGACATAATCAAGAATTTATACTCAGCCTTGACTACATAAGGAGTATATGGAAGGATGGATTGATGAACGGATATGAGAACACATAAATAAAAATAAAAATAGTATAATGGCACCATCATGATGGTTATATAATAAATAAGGGGCTCTAAACAAACACCATACAACCTATATCCCAAACCTTATAAATAATAAATTAGTCCATAAGTTTGTCTTAAGATTCAATGTATTTAATGGGTCTAGAGACCTTATCAATGACTCAAATATTATGTAGATCATATTAAAACTTGGAGACACCTCTCCAAAATTCACCTGGTCTAAGTAAATAGGGGAAGTGCCCTCTGTTTTCTCTTGAATAGAGGGCACTCCCCTTATGTACAAACCCTCCAGTCTTTAAGAAAAGGAGATAAAAGGATGAGCTAAGAGCTGGTTAGACATTTCAAGGAAATCTTAGAAGTTTTATAACACCTATAAAAACATGATAAACCAATCACATAATAAGTAACCTCAATATGGTTCTCTAAACCCTCAAGTATGCAAATAGGCATGTTAGGCAGGGTTTAAGCCTAGTGACTGAATGAGAGGTCATTTTCATTTCTAGTTGTAGTAAAGAATTATAACATATTGGATCATGTTCATAGGGTCATTTTAGATGTGTAAAATCCTCCAATTTGTAGATAAAGCATCAATAGTTCATTTTTGAGCTCAAAGATGACATTAGGCCTGTGCAAATGAGAAGACAAGCTCGATAAGGTAACTTTGAGTGCTTACATATTCTCTAAGGTTGTGTATGGAGATCCAAGGAGTATGGAGAGGTTATTAGGGGTCTTAAATTTTTATCTAGTGGAAATTTTTGGTAGTACTAATGTCAAATATTTATGAACAAAGCTTAAGGCAAAAAATGGCCTAAAACCCTTACAAACCCTTGGAAATAACCCCATGAAGGAAATAAAGATGGAAAGCTACTCTAATGGACCATAATGACAAGGAAAGTTGTTGGAGGTTGTAGGGGACTCTTTCAAGATAATCCTCATCCTATTTAACTATACTAAATTATAAGGATCAAGTACAAAATAAGGTATTTTTTATCATTTTATGTGTTTTTTAGGTTCTAGAAGGAGTCTAAAGATGCCAATTGTTGGTTCAAAATTATACACCTCTAGCACTCAACCTTGCACACATAAAGAGAGTGAAAAAAAAATATGGAAAACCCATTTAATGTGTCATTGTAACCAGGGATGAGTTTGACATAATGACTAGACTGAAACATAGAAAATGATTGGGAGCCACCTATAAATGGTATGGTCAATTCCCTACTATTTTTGGCTCTGCCTAAACCAAGGTGAGAGGATGTAAGGGGTAGATTCACTCACATGAAGGGATTATATGACTCAATCTTCATGGGGATGGTTAGTTCAAAGAATTACAAATCTGACTGAATAACCAAGCTTGCTCAAGCCACCTAGCAAGGGTTTTCACACAGAATGAGTAAATATTCTAGGCCAGACAGAAGCTACTAAATATAGATATGGATATAACTATAACTAGATATGACTTAGTCTTCCCTAATATGAGGGGTGAACTATGGAAGCAAGAGCCCAAAAAATGTGATGACTGGAAGGCTAGACAGGAGGTATGGAAGATTCTACAGAAAGTGTTGGGGTATAAATAATCCGGAAGCACACAATTGATTACTAAACCAAGCAACTTAATATGCAGAAATAACCAGAATCACAAGTAACTAGAACTCAAAAATAACACATGATATGAGAGACAATACACAACTTGTATTAAAACTCTTGAAGAAAAGAATACAATAAAGAAGATGCCACTTCTTCTCCACCACCTCTTCAGAGGCTTCCCACACCTCAAGTGAACAGTACTTCTCTCCTCAAAGCTCTCTCTTAGGTCCCAACACCCAACTCAAACTCTGAGTTGGTGTTCACCTTATACCCGTGCTCCACGCACACCACAAGTGCTCCACGCACTCAACAAGTACACAACCATACTTCAAGTAGATCTCCCCTGAACCTGCAACAACCTGCACCTCAATAGACCTTACTTATGGAAGGAACTCCCTTGCCTTCCTCTTTGCTCCATCCGAGTACACACCTGTACTCCAAGTAGATCCTGCCTGATTCTGCTCCCTATTGTGTTGTTGTCCTATCTGATCTTGCACACCTACAAATCAACCTGGTTCTACACACCTGTGAACCTTGACCTTGCACACACATACACCTGCAAATCAACAATCTTACTTACCATGCAGATCTCCTATAAAGGCCATGCTCACCTGATGACCAAGATCATACATACATGAAGAACCCTGCTGATTCTCTAATCCAGCACCCACACACCTGGTACTGTGGCACTAGAAGGAACACACCATAGCTCTACCTCACACACAGAAGGAGCTTATAATATTGCTCTCTTACTCTCTAGCATGAGTTTACAATACAACCATGAGTCTATTATATAGATCTCATCCAAACAATAATTAGACATCTAATTACAATAATTAGATCCGCAGCTCTCAGTCTAAAAATAGCTCTCATCATGCAAACACTTGGTTCGTTAACTGACTGCCTGTAATAAACTCACAGTCAAACCACACAGGTGACCGATGTCGGTCCCTGTCCGCCTAAGGGTCACCGACGCCGGCTGATCTCTGACCGACGTCGGTTGCATTCCTGTCTAATCCTGCCGACGTCGGTTGGCCAGACCAACGCCAATCTCTGTGACACTCCGCAACTCATCTGTAACCTCCTCCATGTCTACATCAGTGAAGCTTTTAGCTCCACAACCTAACAGAAAGGGAAGGTGGTCAGTTATTTGGAGTGTTTGCATGGCTTTAAACCCCATGTCACTACTGCCTTTTTTTAAAATTAGGTTGATGACAGAGTTACTCTCCACGGAGTCACTTTGAAGCTTACTGAGGACTTCATTGCTGAGGTCACGGGGCTTCACATAGGTGGTATTAAGTTCTCAAAATAGACCAGTATCTCCAATGCCACCTACAAAAAAAATTTGAAGACAAATGCAGAGGAGAAGCAACTGGAAAAGAATGGAGACTTCTTTGACGTGGAACAGATAAAAGGAATTTGGTGAGATGTGTTATGTTGTATCTGTGAGTACTTTATCCTTGATGGTAGGAATAAAAGAGTTCATAAATTTCATTTTGTTTTTCTCAACCACTTCAGGCACAAGGATAGAATTTATTTCCCTTTCTATCTACGTTTTTCATTGCTTCAAAGCTTGTATGCCCATAGGAAGAAGGAGTCTCGCCCCATTTTAAATGAAGGTCTGATACTTCTCATAGAGGGTTTTTGTAAAAATAAATTCATAGCTTTGACTCCTTCTGACAAACATAAGAGTTCTCAGTCTAAAAAGTGTAAGAAGGATGAGAATGTTAAAGGGATAGAAAAGGCAAAACCAAAACCTTCTAGTTCTCAAAAATAAATTGTAGAAGAAGATTTTGAGTCAGAAAGTACTGAAAGCTCTGAGAAGGATGTCCTAGACGAATACAAAGGGATGGATGTTGGGGAGTTTATCTCCAATTTGGATGGATATCTAGAAGCTAAAGGAAAATTTGAGAAAGGGAATGAAGAGGATACAACTGAGGGAAACTCAGATCAAAGCAATTCTGACAATGAGGGTAATCAGACTGTGTCCAGGGGAGGTGTTAAAGACAAATATATCTTAATTGATGATCCAATTTCTATGAGAGAGGAGGATCACATGGTTTTTGCTTCTACTCATGCTATGGAGACTGGGGGACAAGAAAAGGAGGACCCTGTTCAGCATGAAGACCCTATTAAGACTAGAAAGGAGGAACTGATGGATAGGGAGGAACAAATTGAAAAGGTTGATTCCCCTCCACATGAGATTGTAGAAGACATTTGTGACTCTCCGTAGAGGGAAACCAAGCTTTCCTTCTTGCATTTTGCCAAGTTCAATGCCAACTCTATTCTCTAAGTTGATTCTTGGATCTATAATAAAATAATGGGGCTGAAGAAGAAAGTGGAAACAATGCAACACAATCAGGATGTTGATCGAGCCATAATCAACCACTTGGAGGTGCAAATGAGAGATATCCCAAAAAAAAAAAACTTAAAGATTATGAGCATAATCTTATAATGCTCATCAAGGAAAGTGGAACAAATATGGAGTAGGTAACATCAAGCATCTGTGTTGTTGCAGCTAGCCTTGGTAAAAGAGCAAATGAAGAAACAATATCCTCAGAGGGTCCAAGTAAGAGGACAAGGTAGAGTTCGAGGAAGAAAGCCTTGCAAGTTGTTACTACTTCAGTTGCTAACTCCATCCAGGATACTACTACAATTGGGAAGGAGGTTGTCAAGATGATCATGGAATTGCAATAGAAGCCTAGGGTCTTCTTTGTTGGTTTTGTTCCTGTTCAGGTCCTTATTGCTGGTTTTTGTAATTGGTTCTTGTTTTTGGTCTTGTTTCTTGGTTCTTGGTCTAAAACTTTATTTGAGGTTGCAGGTCCTTGTAAAACTTGGGTACTTTTATTGGACTATGTTTGTGGTTTTAGGTCCCTATAAAACCTGATTTTGATGCTGCTCTTCAGTAGGTTTCAGGACTACTTTTCCTGGTGGTTATTAATGCTTTATCTTTTTTGATTCTGTTATGGGGTTTTGGAGTCCCTTCAAAACCTGATTTTACCGTAATCTAAAAACTTATATTATACATAATCTTTAACAATAAAGATCTATATAAGAGATTGAAATTTTGATCTTTAACACATAGAATGCATATTTATGCTAAGTACATAATGTTTATACACTTGTAGGAAAACAACACTTTAGTTACACAAAAGATGTGTTGTACGCAAGGTAAAATAGGGTAGGATAAAAACTATTAGTTAATATAGATTAAAAGTGGAGGGTTAACACATGATCACAAATAAGTTCAATTAAATTTCCATATCACCTCTACCAATAAATGTAACACTGACTTTAAACAAATGAAATTGAAACCATGCATAAATGAGATCCTTCCAAAACACCTCCTAATTGAATCCACAAGCCTGGATTACCCTTAAAAAGGCTATCAATACCCTAAATCTCAAGAAATAAAGGACTTTATAATCAATACATACTCTCTAAATGACTACCATAAAGATGAATACATTAGATCACCAATCAGTTAAGCATGTAAAACACATCATTGTGCTTTAACAACAGAAAGAGAATAGAAACCATTGGCAAATTTCATTTATTGATTGAAATGAAAATGCCTATAATGTGTAGTTGACAACATAAAAAATGGACACTATGCAATAAAATATTGTAACAAAGGAGACGTGTGATGCTCTCAAAGCTTGCTAATGATTTTACAATAGAAACCAATTTGGGACCAGGAATGTTACACAATGAGAACTATTTGAGGCTATACTCTTGACTCAAAATTTTAACCAACGTCATAAAGGGGCATTTCACCTTTACTTATACAATTGAGCTAAGCCTTAGCATATTCCTAAAGATGCTCCAGCTGGAATATTCCTTTTCAAGGCTAGAGTCTATTAGACCTTGTAACAAACTTGATTCCTCAGACTATGCACGTGATCCTATGATGATGGTGAAATTGGTCCTCCACTAAGGTAAAATATTTATTATTATCCACATGGAATACAATCCAATAAGAAATAAAACATGCCTTTGTCATCTTGCATAACAAATGTAACATCCCTTCCCTATATACATGATCATAAAAACTCCATTAAAAGGGATGTGCCACTAACAGGTGGAGTACAATGGTTTCCTAGTAGGAAATGAGAAAAGAAAAGGGAAAATAAAGGAAAAGGAAAGTTAAGAGAAAGGTAAAGTGGCGCTAGCTCAGAAGAAACTTGAAAATTTTAGTTAAGCACTGGAATCAATCTGAATGATGGAATATGTTGCCAACCTATTTTTGTACTTGATATATTCATCAAGTATGGGGGTGATATTTCCATGGTCTGGGCTTGCTTGGTATTTAAATTTGACTCTATATTCTTCAAGATAGGAAATAGTTCATTGAAGAGTGGTTTACTTTCATCCAACAAGTCCTTTGAGTTGCTCATAGGATTTCTCAAGTGAAACCAATTGTTTTTATCTTTTGGATATCAAAGGATTATTTGGCACAACAATGAGGTTCTTTAGAGTAGCACACGCTACCTCCTCCCCCAAATAAATTATACCATCAAGGATCACCATCTTCCTCAGCAAAACCTCTATCTCCTTTGTGGTAATCTTGAGAGACTATCCATCTCCTTTTAAATTGAAGAGCCTATCTTTGAAAATCATCAAACGATGCTTGATCACTATTTGATATTCCTTTGGCTTATTCTGGTCATTTGGAGAAATGATCTTCTCTACGATCAAAGTATTCATCCTCATCCTACAAATATCCTTTGCCTTTCATCAAGCTTATTCCCATTTCTTAGTGTTTTCCTCATAGAAAAACATTTGTGCATCACACTCCCTTTTATTTTCCACTATGTCATTCAAGAATTTGAATGTTGAGTGGATTATTTCCTCAACCCTAGTGCCCAAGTATTGTTTCTCATCCTTTAGTCTCTAGGGCATCAATCTAGTTGGATTCGAGTGATACGAGGGAAAGGTGGAGATAATCTAGAGCTATGCTAATAGTTGGATTCACTACTTTAGGCTCACTCAAAAACTTTTTCAAGTACTAGCTCATACCCTGATTCTTTACCTTAAATTCCTCAATGGTGGCTTTGTCCTTATCCATCCTATGTGCCACCATGTTAGCCAAGACTTGTGAGCTATGTTTCAACTCATTCCATGATGGCTCCCCTAAATTGTAGATATAGATTGTGTAAATTTTGAGGGGAACATCTTTTTTTAATACATCAGGTGGAGGGATAGCTATCTTAACATTCCTTTCTCTCATGGTGGTCAAGGTGGTTCTAGAATGTGTTTTGGCCTTTTTAGGGGGCTTGGCCTTATATGCCTAAGTGATCTTCATAACATTGATCTCCCATATTTAACTTGTAATATCTCTTTTTTATTTTACCTACTCTTTGATCTAGATAAGGGGCCTAGTCTAAAATCCCATCAAAGTTGTAGACATTGTTGATGGCCTCAAGATAGTGAAGGGTGGTGTTGATGATGTGTTAGATGTAGTGAGTGCCACAGGCTTGGGTTGTGGGCTCAATACAAATTTCTCATTGTATTCATCACTCTCCTAATTCTTGCCACCTTTATCCACTCCATACTCTTTTTCCAAGCATGGCTCTATCTACTCCAAGACATCAAACTCTAACCTAGGTTAATAACATTCATTGAGCAAATTCTCAATTAAACTTCCCTGTTCAATTGACTAGCTGGAAGGTTGTGCAGCCACTTCACCTTATTTATTAACTTGGGCTTTATTCATGGATGAGGCTATGGTGATGTCCTTGTTACCTTTAGGCAACTCTTCACTAGTCATAGCCTCAAGAACCTTATTATGAATTGGGTCATGAACCCTAATGTGAGGGAGAAGACATCATAGAACTTCAATTGAAGTGAATTCTCCTAAATAACCCTCCTCAACATCTTTATTAAAATCATCTACTTCTTTATTTATTTTTGTAGGGGTAGGGGTACCCATTTTCAGGCTTATTCCCCCACCTTCCTTTGCACTCACCTTCTATTTTGGTGCTAGACCCGACACCTACAGAAGGGAAGGAATGCCTTTTGGTACATCTAAAGCCTTTTGTGAGCCTTCATACTTAGTTGCCACCTCAAAAATACTGGCACTTTAAATACTCTGGTCAGGCTCTTCTTTGGATTTATCATTAGATTTATTTAATTCTTCAATTCTACCCTGATCAGCTTAACCTAATGGTTGGGTGGTGACATTGTTGACAAATGTCTCTATATCTGATGAAATAGTTTCCTTTTCTTGAGAGGCCTGAGCTTGTATGGCTACCTCAACACCAACATGTACAACATCATCAAAAGATAAAGGGTCATTTGAGGTTAGGATGTCTCCATCATTACCTTTGCTCTCCACAATTGAGGTTCCCTTCTTTGTAAGTAAGCCTATTGTCAGTACTTTCATTGAGGTCTAGGGCCTTTCCCTATGAGTTTTCTACCTATTCTTCACTTGAGGAGGAGTTAAGGCATGTTACTTATTCATTACTTTAGCAATGGGTCTTCCCTCATTTTAATCCTCCTCCTAACTCATATCCCTTATCCTTTGGGAATATGAGACTTGGTCCTCCTTTCTCTTCACAAGGACCTCTTTGGATGGTAGGTCTTTGAATGTAACCTCCTTCTCGTAAGCAGTCCATTTGAATGTTGTAGCACTTTATGGATTCTCTTCTACTTTGGATACTCCCCTTGATCCTCGCCTCCTCTTTCTCTTGAATATAGTATTAAGGAAGGGGCAGTTTCCACATGTTGCATTGGTGGAGTAGGTGAAATTATAGCTGGGTTAGCCATAGGGATGGTCATTAGAATGGCTGGCACTGTTGGGGCTCCCTCTCCTGAATTGGATAGGGGGTGGCACTTGCTAGTATAACCTCCCTTGTAAGAATTTTATCCCAATTCTCTACTAAGATTTTTATCTTTGAAAAATATAATTCAACCTTGGATTATGCCACTATTATTTTCTCCACATCTACTAGCTTGATGAACTCAATATCACCAAGCTTGCATTTACTCTTACCTTTTATTATTGATGGTGGAGCCACATGGTCACCATTGTATCTTAGGAGGAAATACTTTAGATCTTTTAACTTCCTCAACTCTTGGAGGTCAGGGGACTCATATGTGTCAAGGTTGACCCCATGTTCCTTCAACTATTTGAAGGTTCTCTTTATGATTTGAACTGATCTCCCAGGGATGGAATCATCCTCTTAAACATTAAAATCAGCTTAGGAGATCAGTTGGGCTTCAATTTTGTTTGTGTTATACATTGAAGATAGTGTCAGTTTGTCATCCACCATGTCCTTGGGGATGGGAGTAATTTTATATGCTATAAACTCCTGCACTATGAGCCTCATAAATTCTAATTTCTAGAAATCTTCCTCGATGGTGCAATCAGACTAGATGTCCTCATAATGTGATTGATATAATATCACATTAGTATTCATGTTTACCAACCACTTGATGTCATAATTAGGTCAATGCATCATCTTCTCAATTACATATTGGCCCATCTCTTGCTCCAATCACTTCACCTTGGTGAATGAAGGACATGAACAATACCCTGTTACTATAAGAAACATTAAGGGATTTTTGATCTTCTTGGTTTCTTCCAATTCATATGGTGGCACCATCTATCAACTCAGCTCCATTATTGCCAACTTGTCATCTAGGTACCTTGGTAGTTTGTGTGGGCACCCTGAGAAAACACTCACCCTAATGTATGTGAATATCCTAAATTATATGTAAATTGTGCCATATTTTTCAATTACTTCTTTGACCATCCTTGACATTCTATTGAGGCTTCTTAAAGGAAAGAAGATGCTCATCATAATGTTGAAGAATTAGTTGTAAACCCTATAAAAGTTCTTCTTGAAGTCCTCCAAAGTGATTTTTGGATATATTTCATAGATCCTCATTCTATTGAGGCTCTTGATGAGCCCTTGGAATGTCCTGTTGTGCACTAAATTGTACATCAAATAAGAGGGCATGTAGAATGTACTTATAAATGCTTATTTTTAAAGAATTATAGCTTAGAGATGCATCATATACCTATGTAGATTGTCACTAAGTATGGTAGCCTAGTCTACTTCTTCTACCCCTCTGGTACACATCAGAATCAGGAACATCCATGGCTCAAAATTTTTCACTGTGGGCACCCCATAAACCCTGGTGGCCATGGTGATGACATACTAGGCTAATTTATTAAAATCTTCTAGCTTCAAATTCTTGGAGACCTTTTGTCTTTTCTTGGCCAGCCAACAAGAGTTCACAATATCCCAAATTGCCTTATCATCCTTCTCTACATACTCCTGACATTCCTCTAAGGAGAGTGTAATGATTTTTCGTTGGGTGCAATTCTAAGCATGGTGATAAGGGCCAAAGGGGTGAAATATCATACAACCAAATGGCTACCATCAATAACAATCCTAATGTCTAGTTAATATGCTCGAGCACATGCAATAATGAGTTCTAGGTATGGAACAGCTAGGGGGAATGTTTTTGTAAGGGCGATGTAACTCATGCCAACATTAGTAACTACTAAAAGGGGGTCTGGCCACTATAATACATTCAATAAGGCCACAAAATCTAACCCCATGACATCTATATCCTTAATTGAATCCAAAATTGAGATAATGTTTCCCTTTGTTGAGGTTGAAGACATCACCATCTTCCCTAACTTTCTAATGCAATATCTTAATACTAGACAAACCCTTCACTCAAACAACCCTCAAAATACCTCTCTAATCCTTCCAAATAACATAACATAAGGAGAAAATAAGACACTCACTATTATTTTAAAGGGTTACACACACTAAAATCTAAAAGTTTGTTAAGAATTTTTCATAATCATGTTCTTGTACTGCACTTAGCTAGGGCACACAAATAACTCAAAGGCACGAATGCAAGATCTCAATATAAAGGGTAAATTTAAAATGAAGACAAATACATTAGTTATAATCCTTTGCATTCCAAGATTAGGGTTGACATTAATGCTTCAAATCCTAATAGCTAATCACCAACCACTCTCATTAAATGCTTTTAGCCTAATTTGAAAAATATAGGGAAAATATAAATGTTTCTTTTTTATGCTAGGTGATCCTCCTTACAACATGTGGAACCATACGAGTGGAAAATACATCATGATACCTTTTCAAGCCTTTAAGGACTTATGTAATTTTTCACTTGTTATTTTCCACTAGTGCAGTGGTGCAATATGCCTCAAGCTCCTCATAAGATGTAAAAATGTCATGTGTCATAATCTATCTTCATAAATTTGAGCATTCAGGCCTTCGAGGATATTTTAAACTTTCTACACCAAGAGTTAAGTGGGGTGATTTTCAAGGAGGGCCCAAAATATAAAAAGCCTCAATAATGTGCCACATGTCCAACTTAGATGTAAGTTCAGACTCTCAGCCATATTTTACCTTTTGCACTAGCTCTCTTCATTCAGGGAAGGGTGCAAGATCCTTCTGACCCCTGATAATATTCATATAAGTCCCCTGAGATAAACACATGTCCTTCATTTAGTTCATCAGGTAATTTCTCACCTTAGTCATCAAAACATGTTAAGTGCAACTCACAAAATTCATCTGAGGCCCCAGAACTCTCTTCTTAGAACATAAGGAAACAAATCCATGCACAAAAAAAGGCTTGGCTATAATTTTATCTTCTCATTGTGAATTGTCCTACCATGAGACCTTCGATCGAAACCTCAAAATTCCTTCAAAGTCATTGAGAGTGTCTTCTATCTTTAGCAAGTGCCACTAGGGAGTTTTGAAAAGAGTGGAGGAATATTCCCATTTGGCAAAATCAAGATACTGGACACAATTAATTATGAACATGTATTTTAACCTTTTGAAGGAATATATAGAAATAAGACTGAGGAAATTGACTAAAACATTGACACTCATCCAATATGGACATGGGATTTTTAATAACAAGGGCCTAATTGCTCCAGTGCAATTTTGGGCACTAACACCAATCACATGGAAGGAAAGATTGAGACTTAGATAACTCCCCATGTCTATTTCATGGTTCAAAACAACTCTTAAGTGTTCCTACAAGAAGCTTCAACTCAGCCAATCAAAAATGGTAAAGTGAGCATGATAGTGAGAAGTGTGAGAACTTCAAGTGAAATTCTATTTAAGGTTTACCTAAGAAATATAAGTCCATGAAGGGTCTTTCCAAGTGTCATCCACTCCCTTGTATGGATTTGCATGAGAAACTGAATCCATTTTGGAAGCCAAGTGAGCAAGGTGTGTTAAAGAGGAGTTTATTTGACTATAGGCAGTGATGGATCACTTTTAGAGGAATGCATGTGATTAAGAATAAAAATAATGCATGGATAAGCATGTCTACAACCCTTCCCTCTCAATCTGATCATTATAACTATCTTTAGTCATTTTTTGGGCATTCCAAAAGGGGTGAATGATGAAGATAGTTTTTTGAGATAACAAAAGGAATTTCATGCCACATTTAAAGAGTTTCATGCCTTGGATTTACACTTTTACTTTATAAATTTACATGATCAGTTTCACATTCTCTTCTCATGCACATGTAACTCCATTTCTCATCTTGACACTTTTCCTTGTTACCTTTGGACTTCTTTCTTCTCTTATCTCTCTCAAGTTCTATAAGAACTAGCCATTTTGACCTTTGTAAAGCATGTTCCACCTGAGTAGGGTGAATCCCTACTCATTTAGATACCATGGATAAATAAAGACTATTGATTTTACCTCATCTATGAGTATTCATAGTGTGTTCACTTGAATGATTGATCTTGCTTAGTGATGATTATTTTTTCCTTAGAATTGTTGTCTCATTCTCTCACCTATTTGTAACTTGAAAGATTCTTATTGTAGGTCATGTGAAGTGATCTAAAAAGTGTCAAGACTGAGTGAGTTAGTTTATTTAATAATGCCATTCTATGCCTCTTGTATAGTCATCTTATCCTAAACATTCATCATGACCTCATAATGAAATACTGATGTGAGAAGATTTAGATTAGAGAAGTGTATGCCTAGTTAGTATCTTGATCTCATGTGTGACATACAGATGGTTGGTAGTTATCAATTAATTTGGTGTATCATCGCCTTTAGGATATTTTAGTTTTAGTTTTCTCTCACTTTTCTTTACAATCATAGGTGTATTAGTGATCTAAAATTTGTACATCAAAGAAGCTATCCCTATCTAGAGATTCACCTCATTATTAGTTTACCCACAACCTAAAGGTGTTTCAATTGTGCCACTTGGCTGAGGAGAGCTGAGACATCTCCTCAAAGGGTACAAATCCAAGTGACAATAGTTTTTGGCATGCTTGGTGGGACTCATTATCCAAGAAGTTGAAATATTTTTGGTGTTATCTTTCAACACATCAGCGTTTGGAGGCATTTATCCAAGCATCAATGTCAACACTGAAGTTACATCAGCTGGGCAAGCAGCCCAAGTTTTATTTTTGAAGTTTGTTGGTAATTTTTATTTGTGTTCTTGCTTCTTAATAAATTTCCATGGCTAGTTTTAGTGTTGAGTATTGTTTTACATAAGTTGATGATATATCTCAAGCTTATGGAATTCCCTATCAACCTTTGTATGATTCTTGTTAGCCTTGTAATGATCCTTACTAGCTTCAATATGACCCTTATCAACCTTGTCATGATTTATATCAATCTTATAACCAGCCTTATCAATATGTTTTTCCTCCTAGTCAACCTAATCACTTCTCAAATCAATCCATTTCAACTTTCAAGAAAATCTATTCGGCCATGAGAGGTACATGATAGAGCTTGACACACAAAGGGGATAGGTCAAGATGTTCCTAGTCATCTCATTCATAATGTGAGAGATGCATTAGAGTTGGTTAAAAGAGAGTGTGCACCTATTGAGAGAGAAAATTGTCAAAGTCTCATAAGTGAGATGCTAGATGTGAGTGGCCTGGTTTCATCCTTAGAAGATAAGCTAAGAATTCATGAGTGGTAACCTCACCAAATCTATCAACCCTAATATCCACCTCCCTAAGATTGTTATCAGTTCTACTAGACCCCTACTCATGAACCCAATCAATCTTATCAAATCCATCTTTTTCCCAATCAACTCGAAGAGAGAGTTGGAAAGACAAGCCTTGTTTTTTAATGAAACAATGATAGGAAGATTGAGTTAGCCAATAAGAAGACGTATCATCCCATCTCATTAGCAAAGGAAGTGGAATCTAAGCTCGCATTTCCCTCTCCTATTATATCCCAACCTTAAGAAGAGACTTCTAGATATGAAAAACCAAATTATAGACAAGGTGGAGAATCTAATCCTAAGGAGATCCCAAGTTTATTGAACACTTCATCCACTCCTCAAATTGCATCATTACTTCAAGAAGAGACTCATAATCCTAACATCCTAATATAGAATAAGGTATTGGAATCATGGGGAAAAAAAGGGGATAAAAGCCTACATAAATAGTGTGAAGTTGAGAAAGAGCTTGATCCTATGCAAGCCCCTCCCACCCTTCCTCAAGAGAACTCTTATTTTTCATATCATCCCTATTGTACTCCTCATCCTCATGAAGATGCCTATCAACTTCATGAAAGACTTTTCCAAGAGAACCAATCCAATCAAATTGAAGAGTTAGATTCAAGAATGAAACTATTGAGTCAAGGTAAGATGGAAGGTTTAGATCCAAAAGAAGATCATATGCCTAAACACACCCCATCTAACCTTCTTCAAGAGAGTGCTCAAGATGGATCAGATTTTAATGAAGTGATTGTTAAATGGAGAGAAGAAAACCAAGTTATTTTATTCCAATATTTGCCTCCCCCTCCTCAAGAGCTCCCAAAAGGATCCCCTACAATTCATTCTCTGTCTGATGTTGAATTCTATGTTCCACCTCCACCAACTAATTCATCTTATCCTCACCCTATCACCCTTTGACTTGATGGACCTATGGTGTGGGAACCTAAAGAGGAGAATTTAGTTGATAATAATTTAGAACTCTTGATTGAAGAAAACATAGCTCTTTGGCAGCCTCATTAGACTAAGTCACCTAATTACAAAATGCCTATCATTGGCATCATCAAGAAGGAGAAAGAAATTAAGGATCTTGCAACCATTGAGAAGTAAATTTAGGTTATAGAATTTGATATCCAACTTGAGATCCCTCAAGAGGTTTTAAATGTTGAAGAAGAGGTGATTTCTTGTATTAAATCTTCTTAGTGTGTTGATATTGAAGAATGTCTTCCTTGTGTCAAAGAAGAGGAAATCATCATTGGTTCTTCCATCACTATCCAAGATATGAAGAGTGGGAAAGAAAACATCTCTAATCATCCTTGGGATGACTTTTTTGCAAATCATTGGAGCAGGTTATACTCCTCTTCAAGGAGGTTATGATCTAGTCAAAAATGGAGAAGGCAGCTTTGACACTCAAGTGAGTATGCAAAGAGGAAGAAAATTTTCAAATTTGTCCTTTTAAAAGGCATATGAATTCCATAATGATATTTTTAAAATCATCAAAATGGGCTATCATCTTCTCAACTAGTTGGGAGAAACACATCAGCTTTTGAAGTCTCAATCTTCCAAGGAACAAGAAACTACTCCTCTTGAAGCCATGCCTACCAAGAAGATACAATTGATCATGAGATGAAGAGTGGACAGCGGTATGAGGTATGTGTACAAATTAAAGAGGAATATATTTACATTGGAGACCTATTTAAGGAGAATATGCTTGAAATTAGATCAAGTGAAGTGATAAGGAATAGGTCTGATCTAACAAGCATCCAATCCAAGGACCAACATGCTTGGCACTATGATTCATTTCATGAAGAAGAAGATTCAAGGAATTTTCATTTTGATCTTGGAAATGAAGTATGATTAATTTCCATTTATGAATATTTTTTGTTTTTCTATTGTCCCTAAGTGTTTTGAGCACACATGTGTGTCTTGTTAGTGTGTTTGGTTTACTTTATGTGTGTCCTTTATTTTGTGTGGTTGAGGTGTTTAGTTGTCTTGTCTTGGTAAAAGCCTTGTTTTCAAGTGTTAGGTCTTCTTGTTTTGTTTCATAATTTAGATGAATCCTTAAGCCTATGGATAGGATAAGGCTATTGATCTTTAGTAAGCAGGCATACTACCCCTATGAGTCACCATTTTGTTGACCAAATTTGACCGTATAGGTCAAATTGAGAGCCCTATAGGTAAAAACTTGATATTTAAATATTTTTAGGGGCCTAATATAATTTCATGAAATATGTCATATCTCATTTGGTGTGATTTTATGTGTCTCTATCCTTGGTCTTAGTCATTTTAATCCTTATTTCTTTTTGAGTCATTTTGGGGGTCAATATAGAGCATTAAATGAGTTGTACATCCTTTTTAGGAAATGTGAACATTTAAAAATGTGATGTAATTCACTATGTGTCATTAAAAGTCTCAAGTAACCATTTATAACTAAAAAGTGGTAGGTTATTTAGAAGAAATAGCAGTTTTCTTGGGAAAGGGGAGTTTTGTTTAGGTGTACAGACTTGTATGGCCTCCTACAACTGATGACACTTCAAGAGTGTCCTTTTATATTCCACACACTTGTTATAGTGATTATTTTGATTATAATCTCTAATAAACTAAGAAACCCACTTATCTCTTCTTCCACTAGGCTTGGCAAGCAAGAATAGCCCTCAGGTTTTAAGATGGTACGGCCAGCAGGAGAGGTTTCAGGAAAAATGCTCCTAGGAGTGTCTTCTAAACTCAATCAAATTCTATTTGATATTTTTTTGTAGAATAATGGTGGCTTTTGCTTTATGGACCATTCTTAATAAGTTGACCTATCTAATTTGCTTATCAATCTGTACACCCTGCAAGTTTTACTTTGGTTTGGAGAAGTTCATACAATCCAGATACTAAGATTGATTTCATATGATTTTTACTCTCATATAATAATTTCCACTCTTAGTTTCATGTTTGTAAAATATCTCATGGGCTAATTAGTTCAGTTTCCAAGTTGATGTTCTAGGTGTAATGGCAATCAAGTTCAATACTTACAGAAGGTTATATTATCTGCAAGGGCTTCATATGAATAATATATGGTGTTTTCCATATTTCAATTCCATAAGGACTACCTCCCTTCTATTTTTGGTCCCATAACTCAATGCTTTGATCAAACATTCAGTCCATTGTCATACTCCATCAACTCTTTACCGAATTTCACTTGTAGCCATGTTGAAACATGTGTGTATAACCTATTTACCATTTTCACAAAGGTTTAATGTGGGTCTCAAGATGTTGAAATGTATTTATAAGTAGGAATAAACAAGTTAGATCCTCCAAAGAGTGTAAAAGGATACTGTGGAAGTCAAATACATCACATACACACAACTTGCCATGAACATACACCTACAGGTGTCATGGAAAGAGAGTGTCACATTGAAATGAAGCTATTTTGACTTGTTCTAAGTCTTCACAAGTTTAAGGGGATTCATTTCAACATTTGGATGTGTAATGATTATTGAAGGTCTACACCCCATGTTCACTGCCTAAACTCACTTATATTGCCTATATACAACTCAAAATGCACCTAGAGGTGCCCTACAAGAAGATGACATATGGAAAAAGATGTACTTGAATGGTTTTTATCTCCTCAAGGTTGCAAGCATACATTTTAAGAGAATAAATGGGACTAGGTGTGATCAAATGACTAGGCACCTTGCACTATTTGAATATACTTTCATTGTTTATGTTGACGTTGTGGATTGCACCCTTGAAAGAAGGCTAGGCTTCTCTTTTCCACACGGCACAATGGATACTCCCCTCTTGCTGTGGGTTTGTCAAAAATAAGGGGAGAATCTCTAGATAAGGGCTAGCTCCCTTTGATGCATCTCTGAAATATTTTACTACTACTGCTAATAATGGGGGGGTGAAAAGGGAATAGGATATAACTGAAATAAAACCTATCTAAACGGCGATGTACTAAAATGATTTATCTACTTAGCTTTGACATACACTTTACACCAAGAGCAAGCTGATATACACTTCATTTGAAATGAGAAACTCTTTTGTATCAGTGTCTAATAAGGGTTCCTCTGGAGATATAGGGAGGAAGAACTACCAAAGGTGTTCTAAGACACACTATGGCAGCCTGTTCACATGCACCTATACTCTATTGTGGACACTACTGACATGCAAAAGAAGAATTCACAATACACTAGACATGTTGGAATCATTCTGTGAAAGCATGAAGGAAAATGACTTAACACAAGACAAAACCATAGACATATGCAAAAGTGCAAACTCAAATGGAGGTAAAAATGCTATGTCTTGATTTAAGGTAAAATCCTACATAGATTTGCCATACAAGTTGAGAGATATCTTCCTCTCTTGAGAGGTTACAATATAAATAGCATCAAGTAAAAGACTTTGGCACTTTCTAGAATAAGCAGCCCATGTTGCATTGAACACCTAGGGAAGAGGAAATTTGTTGATGTTGGTGTCATCCTTCTAAAAATGTCCTAAAAAATCCATGTTGTGGATGTTGCAGGTCTTGACGTTGATGCTCAAACCACTTTAAATGATATTGTGAAATCATGGGTTGCTTTATCTATTTGAATGGCAAGGCTGCTCTTTAGTCAAGTTCACGTGACTATCTACTCATTAATGCAAAATGAGGAAAAAAATGGCCATTCTATTTAACGCCCATGCTCCCCTTGGTGGCCACTTGGTAGAGACTATTTCATCCATAGCAATAACTCCTTGTCCTGACACTTTTTATGCCACTTGGACTATTATGTCTGCTTCTGTGCTTGGCTTTTGCCTTTTTCAGCTCTAAGGCCCTCAGGGCTATCTTTTGTCATTTCTTGGCTCTTCAGGCTCCTTTCTTGGTGGTCTTCTCATTTTGGCCTTAAGGCCTTTGAATTCTTTCAAGTTCATGCTTATGAATTCTTTCAGCTTCTTCTCCAAGTGTCAATCCATTTCCATGCATGATCCCATCAATAAGCATTTGAAAATCAATAGCTACCTGATTACCATAAAGTTGACATCCACAGGCCCGTCACCATTTTGAAAGCTAATGGCTATTTTTTTGTCCTAATTTTGATGTCTATGGGGACGTCACCAGACGTCTAAACCTCTAATGGCTAGTTCATCGTGCTAAAAGTGATGTGCTCAGGCACATCACCCCTTTGGTAATTTCTTAAGCCTTTTGCAATTGAACCTTCCCAAAGGGAAGGTATACCTTCAAAAAACTAGAAAAGGCCCCCTTTTTTTGTCGTTGCTTGCCCTCCACAAGGGCACTTGTCTTTTGGGATCCTTCAGGCTCCTGAATTCCTTTAGATAAAATGTCTAAAGGAATTCCTTCAGACATTTTGCTCAAAGGAAAACTTTCCTTCAAAGTCCTAGCCCTTTCTTTGTAAATTCCTTCGAACAAAATGTCTAAAGGAATTCACCTTTGTTTTACCTTTGGATTTTTTCTAAAGGAAACTTTCCTTTCAAGTATTTTACCTCTCTCTCTTGAAAATGTGATTTCAAATGTGTTCCTTCCCTCTACAAGGGCACTTTGGGCCCAAAGTGTCCTTCGGAGCTTTGTGAAAGTCCCATTTGCCACTTTTCTACCCTCCACAAGGTAACTTGACCTTCAGAGTCTTTGTAAAAGACTTGCATTTCTTTGAAATGGCCTATTTCCTTGCCAAAAAGGCTTGTCCAAGGTAATTTTATGAAGCGAAATGAGGCTCGATATCAACCCAAAAACTTACAGGACTCAAACTATTTTGTGGAACAGGCCTACGGCAAAAGAAAAAACCATGATTGTATCAAGGTGAAGGCATCAACGACTGGGACAGCAAGGAAAGAAAAAGGAGACCAATTTTTTGGACTGTAGGACCAAGAAATGGTCAATAGTTTGCTTGTGCATCAAAATGTCCACCTATAGGTGGTGTTAATAGGGAGCCAAAGAGTCATTTTAAGTATTGAAACAAGTTATGTAACCCTTTCCTAAAGTCCTAACATGGTGAGGATACCCTAAGATACATGATTGGTATGTTGAGTGGGTAGGTAAGGAATGAGGAACCTTTCAGAGGTTAGATGACTGAGTTCAGGGACATTTTCCCTAAAAGGTGAAAATAGAGGTCTAGGACATTTTTCCAAATTCATATAAAAAGGTTACAAGGACTCTTTTTGAATTTAAGTGGCTATGTCTTATAGTCTCCACATAGAATAAAGACTTTACAAATTTTGGAAGGTAGAAGATTAGTGGAAACTGATTGTTGGGGACCTAAAAGTTGCTATTTGATCACTAAATTTATTCATTGATATCTAGAGGATTAAAATCTTTGAGTGACCACCTATTCAAAAAATTTAGTCTATACCATATCATATTCACACCTATAGGTGTGACTAACTACAAGGTTATTCACCTACAGCCAAGGGTCAAAATCCACATCATCCATTGCAAGGGCTTAAGCATGAAATCATCAACATCAATTTAAGGAAGATGATTCTAATGGATCAAGAGATATAAAACTGATATGGCACATGTCCCAAGATGAATTCTCACCCACATGCTTCTATTTGTTCCAATATAGTCAACTATGGTTTACTGTAAGCAATAGTGGGCTTAGGAGTAATGTCTAAGTGTTGACAGTGCATAAAGATGATAAAAATGGGTCCGAACAAATATTACATGATCTTAAATGAATCTAAGTAGTTTTTAAACATTTTTATTCAAGATAAACCATTTAGGACATCTACAGGTATGATACCTTGAAGCTAACACAGTCAAAAATTTGTACTCAGCCTTGACTATGTAAGGAGTATGAGGAGTATGTGGAAGGATGGATTGATGAGTGGAGATGAGAACACCTCCATCATGATCATAATATTTTAATGGCACCATCATGATGGGTATAGAACATAGAAGGGGATCTTAAAAAAAACCATATAACCTATATCCCAAACCCTGTAGATAGTCAATTAATCCACAAGTATGTCTTAAGATTTAGCATTTGAGGGGTCTAGAGACCTAATTAAAGAATAAAATATTGTGTATATAATATTTAAAACTTTGAGAATCCTCTCCAACATTCACCTATTCTAAGGAAATATAGGAAATGCCCTCTATTTTTTCTCAGACAAAGGGCACTCCCCTTATGTGCAAACCCTGTAGTCTTTAAGAAAATGAGATAAAAGGATGAGATAAGAGTTGGTTAGACATTTAAATGATGTTTTTTAATTTGGATAAAACTTGGACAAACATGATAAACCAATCATAGAATAAGGAACCTCAACAAGGTGCTCTAAACCCTCAAGTATGTAAAAAAGCTTGTTAGGCAGGGTTTAAGCCTAATGCCCAAATGAGAGGTCATTTTAATTTATAGCTATAGGAAAGCATTATAACCTATTGTATCATCTTCATAGGGTCATTTTAGATGTGTAAAATCCTCCAATTTTTAGATAAAGCACAAGGAATTCATTTTTGAGCTTAGAGATGACATTAGGCCTGAGTAAATGAGAAGACAAGCTCAATAAGGTAGTTCTTACATCTTCTCTAAGGTTGTGCATGGAGATCCAAGGAGTTTTTAGAGGTTATTAAGGGTATTTAAATTTTCTCTAATGTAATTTTTTTTGTAGTTATAATGTCAAATCTTTATAAACAAAGCTTAAGGGCAAAACATGGCCTAAAACCCTTGCAAACCCTTGGAAATGACATGAGGAAGGAAATGAAGATGGAAAGATATTATAATTAACCAAAATGACAAGGAAAGTGGTTGGATGTTTTATTGGAATCTCTCAAGGTACTTCCCATCCTTTTGGAATATATAAAATCGTATGAATGGAGTATAAAATAGGGTATTTTTGATAGTTTTGTGTATTTTTTAGGTTATAAAAAGAGTCTAAAGATGCCAATCACATGGGAGGAAATATTGAGACTTAATATAACTCTCCATGTCCACTTAATGCTTTATAATAACTCATAAGTGTTCTTACAAGTAGCTTCATCTCATCCAATCAAAACTGGCAAAGTGAGCAAGATAGTGAGAAGTCTGAGAACTTCAAGTGGAAGCCTATTTAAGTTGTACCTGGGAAATATAAGGCCATGGAGGGTCTTTCAGAGTTTCATCCACTCCCTTTTACATATTTTCATGATAAACTAAATCCATTTTGGAATCCAAGTGTGCAAGGTATGTGAAAGAGGAGTTTCTTTGACTGTAGGCAGTGATGGCTCACTTTCAAAGGAATTTAGGTGATTAGGAATGCAACCAATGCATGTAGAAGCATATTTATAACCCTTCACTCTTATTCCAATAATTATACCTATCCCTAGTCATTTTTGGGATGTTACAAAATGGGTGAATGATGAAGACAGTTCTTTGAGCCAACAAAAGGAATTTCATGCCACATTTCATGCCTTGGAATGACACTTATACTTTTTAAATTTGCATGATCAGTTTCACATTCTCTTATCATGCACATTTAACTCCTTTTCTCATCTTGACACTTGTCCTTGTGACATTTGGAATTCTTCCTTCTCTTCTCTCTCTCAATTTCTATAAGAACTAGCCATTTTGGCCTTTGTAAAGCATGTTCCACCTGAGTATGGTGAATCCCTACTCATTTGCATACCATGGATCAATAAAGACTACTAATTTTACCTCCTATATGACTTTTCATAGTGTGTTCACTTGAATGATTGATCTTTCTTAGTGATGACTATTGTTTCCTTAGCATTGTTATCTCATTCTCTCACCTATTTGCAGCTTGAAAGCTTCTTCTTACAGGTCATGTGAGGTGTTCTATGAAGTGTCAAGGTTGAGTGAGTTAGTCTATTCAATAGTGCCATTTTAGGCCTCTTGTCTAGTCCTCCTAGCCTAAACATTCATCGCAACCTCATAATGAAATACTGATGTGAGATTATTCATATTAAAGAAGTGTATGCCTATTTAGTCTCTCGGTCTCATGTGTGACATGCAACCAATTGGTAATTATCAATTAATTTGGTGTATCACCACCTTTATGATAGTTTAATTTCAATTTTCTCTCCCTTTTCCTTTCAAGCATAGGTATAGTACTGATCTAAAATTGGTACATCAAAGGAGCTAGCCATATCTAGAGATTCACCTCATTCTTAGGCTACCCACAACTTAAAGGTGTTTCAATTGTGCCACTTGGATGAGGAGAGCTAAGACATCTCATCAAAGGATGTAAATCAAAGTGACAACATGAATATTTAGAAAAGTAGTTTTTTCATCCATATTATGAACTTTCCATCCATTTGGTGTTGTTAAGGCCAACAAAGCCTAAATAGTAGTCCTTTTCATTGCTGGTGCAAAGGTCTTGCAGCATATCCCTTATTTTTTATAAAATCCCTTTGTGATAAGCCTTTTTTTTGTGTTTTTAAAGTGAGCCATATGATATTTATTTATTTTTAAATGCCCACTTTCAACCAATGTGTTTACATCCGATTAGAGGATCAACTAACTCTTAAGTTCCATTTTATACCGAATCATCATATTCACTTTTCATTGCTTGTCTATATACATCAAGTTTTTTAGTTTGCTTGAAATAAGTAGGTTTTGAATCAAAATCAATATTGACTTCTTATAAATGGTCATCCAAGGTAAGTTTTTCTATCTTATTTTGAATTTATTCTGGGCACTTGTCTATTTTTTGTGTAACTATATGTGCACTTTGAGTTACTATTTTTCTAACTTCATCAATTTTAAAATATTTCAATGTATGTGCAACACATTTTATTAGTTTTTTTTTTAGTTTCTTGATGAAATCATTGGTGCCTCATTTTCTTGATCTGAAGCTCCTTCATTTTTTGAGTTCACCTTTAAATGAATTTTTATTTTATTCCATAGTGGGAGTATCATTTTCAGCTATGGTAGTAAATAGAGATTCAATTGTTTCCCAATTAGAGGTCCCTCTTTCACTATTTGGAGCCTCCATGTCAATCTCCTTCAAAATATCAAATTTTACATATTTCTCAAGTCAATTCAATTCTTAAATTATGCATGTTGTGTCCTTTGTGGTTTCACAAAAGACAACATCTCTTGTGATAATAAATTTCTTTTTTTATCATCATATAGTTTGTATGCCTTTGAGGATTATGAATATCCTAAAAGGATGTATTTTTTACTTGTGTGGTCTAACTTATTCCTTTTTTCCTTAGGAATCAATGTGTAGCAAGTGGATCCAAAATCCTAAAGATTCATATTGAAGGAAGATGACCACAAAAAAAATCATATGGAGTATTCATTTAAATGGTTGTTGATGGTGATATGTTGCATAGATACACTATTATTTGAGTTGTTTTTGCCCAGAAATGTAGATTTACCCTTTTAAAATACATCATTGCTTGAACCATGTTCATCATGGTTATATTCATACTCTCAACTAATCCATTTTTTTAGGAGTGTATGGACTTAGAGATGGTGTTTGATCCCATTTTTCTTGAGATACGCTTAAAATACCTTTGATTTGAATTAACCACCATTATTAATCCTCTCCCAATACAGGATTGTGCTTCATTTTCAATCATTATTCCAAACCTTTGAAAAGTTTTGAATGCTTCTAATTTTTGTTTCAAAATTTATATCCAAGTCATTATACTATAATGATCAATGAACAAAATGGATTAATTATGTCTACCAATAGAGAGAAGTAATAGATGAAAAATTCAGGGTGAATCAAGTACAATTTCCTTTCATCTATCCATTTTGAATTTTGAAATGGTTCTCTTTAATTTTTGGCTAAAATGTAACATTCACACTTCCCATTTTTTTCAGGAAAGGTAGGAAGACCCAAAATACCATTATTTTTAATTTTATGAATGTTATGATAGTTGGTATGCCCAAATATCTCATGTCAAAATAAAACTTCTAAAATTATCTTCAACAAAAATGAGTTTTGACAATTTTCCTTTCTCAAATTCAATCAAGATGAATGCATTGTCACATTTTATTTTGATAGTGACTTGTCCATTCCCCACCAAAATAGAGTGGCCTTGTTTTAAAATGATAATTTAGGAAGGTGGATAAAATTATGGAGAGTGAAATATAAAATCCCCATTGACTTGAGTTAAATTACTCCTTTTCACTTAGGGAACAGACATGTTTTGTTTTCCAAATACACTAGACCACATATTTCTTCATGAAACCTCTCAAATAATTCCCTTCAAAAATTCATGTGTATGGCACTAGTATATAGGACCCAAACATTATCCCAAGTTGAATTAATAGTGTCATTATTGACTTCATCTAAAATAGAAATCACAAATTCACTTGTTTACTAGGCTAAGTTTGATTTTGAGGTTTTCTTGTTTTCCTTTTCTTATTTATGTTTGTGATTGTAGACACTATTTTTTAATTATAGACACCTCAATATTATACACTTCTAAAATACATATCATGGATTTACCTTCATCTTTTATACATTTTCCACTGTCAAAAATTTCACATACACTATCTCTATATGCCTATTGCTTATCTCTTAGTCTGACCAATGTTATTTTGATGAGTCAAACCTTCTATCAGACTCAAAATGTTATAAACCTAATTATCATTTATATCTACAAGTTATGGACATGTGCCTATTTTTTAGCTTTTATGACACTTACGTTTCAGTCAGATGCCTATGTTGATGTAAGTGTCATATCCCAACGCAAGTGTCAAGTGCCCTAAATTCATTAAATTAGAAAATGAAACGTATTCCTATGGTCGACCTAAGTGCTTTAACGTGAGATATTCTTTAAATAGATATATATATATATATAAGATCAACCTTCATTCATTATACACCTAGCAACTTCTTACCTACTCATAAGGCAACTTACTAAATGCATTAAATTAATATCTCAAGAGAGAAAAAATTACCTATTTTCTCATATTTCCATATCATTCAGAAGAACATAACATGTATAGGTCTGAAGTAATGAATGAGAATTCCATGAGCCACATTTTCTAAGTTACAATCTAGGTTACTCTATATACTTATCACACGTTATATGATACACACACAATCCAACATGTAGGGGAGAACTACATAAGTCTTAGACTCTCTTTAGAGTATTGGATATGTAGGAAATTCTCATTGATAGAGGGGTATTTAAGGAAGCTCAACACTATGTGCCCACTAACCCATTTTTCTCATAGCCACTAAAAAGATAAATAACTAGGGTTTTATCATTTGACAAGGAGTGACAGTCTATGACCCATATCTAAATGCACTAGAATGAAGGAAAAATGGAACCCAAAATCATCCAAGTGGTTGTATCCAGTGTCAATAGTTCTTTTGTGCTGGACACCTACATCCAAGTCAGTCAAAATCATTGACGTAATCGACCTAGGTAAGTGTTTATAGCTATAGAGGTATAATTTATAGAATTAGGTGACTAATCCAAAATTTAGATCCAATCTAATTTCTTCATGTTCTAGATCTAGATATGTATTAGCATTAGAACTAGATAATTACCTTATTTGAATTATCATTGCAATATCTAGCATAATTTTACTTTTGATTTTTAGTATATCTCAACATAATAAATTAAGTATATCTTTATCTGAGTTTTACAATTAATTGGCCTTCTTTAGAGATAGTCTACCGTCCTTTTGCCCTAGGCTATATCTACCCCTTTAACCCTAGATTCCCCCAATCTATATTTTAGGGTTAAAACATTTTGGTGAACCCATTCTCTATTCTTATTTGAAGCAAACATTAAATTGCATTTAGGGTTTCTTCTTCTAAAAAAAACTATTTTTAGATTATTGTATTTTCTAGGTCTTATTTATTGCATTATCATAACTTAAGTAATGTTTGCTTCTCTTTTTCCCTAGGCATTGTTCTTCTCCTCTTTGTGGTTGCATCCAAATTTGTAGCCTTTGCCAACATTTTTACTTCTACTAATAGCTCTAGGAAACCTCATTTTTTGGATTGTTGGTTTAATATCCCCGATGACTAATGTATTGCATATGATGATCTTATAACATCTAAAAAAGTGGTCAATCCTCCTCCTTTGCTTATAACTATGTTAATTAAAAAACTAATGATGAAAATGCAAGTTTAAATAAATATGTTGACAATCATAACATGCTTTCATATGGTTATGAGTGTGATTATACCCCTCTTTAATCTAAATATGAGGAGCCTAGTTCTCTTGTTTCTACTATTTATAATAATGAAGGGCCTAAATTGTTACAAATGATCAATTTTATTAGTCATCACATAAAGATGATCCAATACACATGCAAGAAATTAGCACATATGATGTTGAAATTAGCAATGTTTCATGCAAAAAATCTCAAGATGAACCAAAATTTAATGCTTCTCTTCCTTTTCAAATGATGTAAATAGTGAATAAAGTGAGTGTGTGTCTTCATTCCAAAGTAATGACACTGTGGAAAATCTTGTTCCTTATTTACATCACTCAAATAAAACTAGTTAAATTAATTCTCTTCTGTAAATCTCAATTACACAAATGCATGTATTACTTCTCTTCCTATTATTTGAGGTTGGAAAGATGAAAATGATTATATTAGCCAAAGTAGTGGAGACACGTGTTCTTTTACTTTTATTACAATTTAAAAGAAACAACAAAACATATTTTCCAAATGTTTCCTAATGAAATAATTCTCTAAGAAAAATAGCAATGATGAAAATGTTAGTTATGCAATGTTCCTTTCTCATGTAACAATGATGTACCTAAAGTAGAAATTGATATTGCATATCCTACCCCTTTGTATTTTGAGTTAAAAAATGAAAATGAATCTTGCATATTTCCTTCCAATGATATTATTTCAATCTAAATGGAAAACATTCCTCTCTCTCCCTCTTTTACATTTTTTGGTAAAAATCATGTTGTAATTATAGACAAAATTAATGAAAGTACATCTTTTAGCCATATTACATGTAATAACAATATAAGTACCCATGCTCTTTGAAATAATGATATCTCTTTAACCTTTGTAATATCCAAAATGAAATAATGATCTCTCTTGAATCATCATGCAATGTGGATACCCTTTTACATAATGTTTACAAACCACATGATGATCGTATCCTAAAATATAATGATGGTGGTAAGGAACTTATTATTCCTAAGTTCCATATTAAAGAATTTTTCAACCTCTTTACCAACACCTCCTAGTGATATGTTATCTCTAATGATTACCATGGGAAATTTTCAAAAACAAATGACTCGTCTTAAGTTATAATTTTCCTCCCATGAGGCTAATTTTAATGATAATATCTTAGAGGACCAACCCCTTACTAAAGATGTTTTTTTATTATCCATGTCCTTCCAATTTTATCATGCATGTGTTCTCTTATTTTGATGTGAAAGGAGATCCTACAAATCATTTTGAATAATATATACACACTTTTGAAAATTGAGCTAAATATGGAAGCTTGTTATTAAAATATTTCCATAGAAGTTTAGCCCAAGAAGCTCTTGATTGGTTTTATACACTCCCATATGGTTCCTTATCAACATTTAAAAAACTTGAGGATGTATTATTGTCTAATTTCCATAAACACACAATACCCAAGCTACCATTGGAACATTTGCATACCTTAACTCAAAATGAGGATGAATCCCTGCAAGACTATGTCATTAGATTTAAGTATATCGTGTATTCCTTAAACTACACCCCCTTGGATTTGGAAGTATAATTCATATTTAGAAATGGTATCTTTCTCCACTTAGATAAATGGCATTGCATAATCCCTTTACTTAATTTTATATTTTATATCAGTAAGTGCATAAATATGCATGTGCTTTAACAAATACAAAACCATAATTACTTATTTTCCCACCAAAAGACAAACATGTTACAAACAATAATTTCAAATCAAATAACAAACCCAAGAAGGGCCATGAACCAATTCAAAAACCTTCTTCATAATCAATAGTACATATCAAATAACAAACTGTAAAGGTATAGAATAAAATAAAGTAACATACTTACATAATACTTCCTACAATTAAACCATATACCTCTACAAAAAGGCAACACTTAGTTTGATTGGTACTAAGATAGACCACATGATATATTTCATACACTATTGGCTAAATAGATGATAAAACTTCCTCCTAATTCTCATTACCCACCACATATATTTGAAAAGGTTAAAGGATAAAACTTTTGTACTTACCATGGTATAAACAGGCACTGTGATAATGATTGTTTTGCTCTCAAGTAAAATCTTACACATTTGTTGGATCGGGGACTTATTACATTTTGCAAAGATACATCTAGATCCTTTTCTCCCACTTATTTTAGAGGTTATTATAAGAGGGTTGAGACATCCCATATTGATCTTTTTAAGGAACACATGGTTGGTTAACCTTTACAGAAGATAACCATTAGTAAAAGTCCCTCTCCTAGTTTGCCCTCTACCAAGACTGATATTTACCACACTAATCCTAAAAAGGAACCATTAGTTGATCAGGCCCCTAATAGAGGGACATGTGGAGGGGCATACATACATAATATATTTGGGTACCTAAACTAACACATACAGATTCATGGGGCATTTCTACAAATACATTAGCTATAGTGACAAGCAAAACCAAATGTTCCATTACCACATGGTCATTATAGTCGAGTTTTCTTGTTTTCAACCAGGATTCATCGCATATGATGATTAATTCATTATCACTAAATTACAAGTTTCATTAAATTAAAATATTTTATACTACCATGTAGTTTATCATATATAAATATCCATTACACAAAACAAGTGTAAGTAACGTATACACAATGAATAAAGAACTAAAATTACACATTCATGAGAAGCAAAGATACTAAATATGAACTTACCAAAATACCATAATACAGTTCCTAATTTTACAATGCACACATATGGCACATCTTATTTGATACATGTTACATATTTACCACTCCTGACAGATTATCACCCTCATTTTGAGATCATAGGATAGTCTTTTATTTTCAAATATTCTAAAAATAAAATAAAAATTTAAAAATATGTTTAGCATTTACATGTTTTATTAGTGTCTTGGCATATATGTTTTTGGTTCCATATTGGTAGATAGCATATTATTTATTTTTATATATGCATGTGTTTCATGCATATTTTGAGTGTGATACAAGCATACACAGGTACATGATTTATGCACTTCCGTATGTTGGGTCTTCCCTCTACCCATGTCATGTGGACATTGGGGGAATCCACTTATTTGATCATGATACACCTAAGTTATATCATTATATGATCACTTTACATTATCATGCTTGATATTATGTACTTACACATGCCTTTATCCATTCTTATATCTTTCACAATGTACTTGATATGATATGTACTTACCATTTTTTCTTGACACATATATCTAGGGACTAGTATGATAATTTTATGTTTGTTACTTAAACTTTTCTTTTATACACTTCTTTGAGTGTCTTGTCTTGATTGTTTGAGCATTTGAATATTATCCATTGTTTGAGGCCCCCATGCCTTTGTTTGCTTCTTTGACATTTAAATATTACATCATTTTTTGTATGTGGACATTTGAATATGTCATTCTTTCTTTTTTAGACATGTGACTAAGTCATGTCTCTTTGATTGTGTGGCATTTAAACATGCCCCTTGTTGCGGTCTCCTAAGACCATTATATTTTGATTTTATTTTGAGTACTCTTGTATGTGTGCTAGATTGATTTTTAATCTTGTACTATTACTATCTAGACGTTTCCATAATTTACATCATGTATATTAGGACTTGATGTGATCACATTTTGCATGATTTAATTATATATCTACCTAGACATGTTCCTTCTATAAGCTACAAGGTTTATACACAAATTATATAGTTATCTTATCCTTTTGAGGTAAGGTGACTACCAATTTTTAATTCCCCTTACCTCAAAATGGGGGCATATTAGTGGGAGCATGCCATAGAGGCATGGCTTCCACATTCTTCACAGATTTAGATATACAATGGGGGTCTGTTTTGAAAATATGTTCTTCATACTTATACTAGTTTTTACTTTCAAATATATAATGGGGGTAAATTTTGAAAACATGTTCTCCGCATTTACACTAGTTCTTAGTTTCATATTATAATAGGGGCATGTTCTAAAAACATGTTATCCACACTTACATAGTTTTTAAATTGGCCAAATTGCATAGTTATATGATTCAAATACACATTTGTGGTAGAATTGTATACATTGGTACCATTGTGATACACATTGTTAGCATGAGACATCTAGCGTGCATATGTTATGAAAAGACACCTAAAATTTATAAAATCAAATCAACATTTAGATTTCAAACACTTTTATGGATTGTCATCACCCACCTGGTTGGATTTTTACAAACTGTATTTAGCCAATCTATTGTAGTAGTAGGTTCACTTTTGATATGATTTAGGTGATTAAATCACTCAATCTTTCCAATCTTATAGGTTGGACTTGATTACATCATCCAACCTCACCATTTTTATAGTGTGAATTGACTTGGTTCAATCACACTCACCAGGTTATGAGTATGATTGGGTTGCACAATTGAGCTAATCTCAACTACCAAGTGGAAACTCACCTTTTCTCCAAAGTTGGGAGTATGTGTCCTTCAATCTTTCTATTTATTTATAGATTTTATATTTTTCTTAATCATAGATCTAAAGATTCATAATGATACATATCTTCAAATCAAATTGCTAAAAGGCAAGGCAGTTGCATCGACACACGTGTGCTCCTAAACCTTAATCTCTTTCAATTTCAATCATTTCAACGCTTTTAATTTCATATTATATGCACCGATTATATATTGTAACATTCTCTTGGTTGCAGGTCAGTCTCTAGAAAGCACTCAAGTTGGGCTCAAATAAAGTCAAGGTGTGTTATAAAAACCAATGTATTTATTTATTTTCTTTTAGAATAGAAATTTTATTACTAGATTAAAGGGGAGGAAATGTAGACACTATTTCTAAATTATATAGCACCTTAATCTTGTACACTTGGAAAATACATATCATGGATGTACCTTCAATTTTTAGACTTTCTATTACTAGAAGGCTCACACACACAATGTCTTTATGCCTATTGATTATCTCTTAGTTTGACCAATGTTATTATGATGACTTCAACCTTCTATCATGTTTAGAATGTTATGAACTTGCTTATCATTTATCTCTACAATTTTTAGACTTGTATTTTTTTTCCAACTACCAGGACACTTGCATTCCAATCAAATGCCTATGTCAATGCAAGTTTCCTATCCCAACACAAGTGTCCAATGCCCTAAATTCATTCAATTTTTAAATGAAATGTATTTTTATGGTCAGTTTAAGTGCTTTAATGTGAGATATCCTCTAAAGGGATTGATATATATACAAGATCAACCCTCATTCATTCTACACCTAGCAACTTCTTACCTACTCACAAGGCAACTTACCAAAGGTATTCAATCAAGCACTCAAGTGAGTAAAGCTTCCCTATTTTCTCATATTTACATATCAGTCATATAAATAGCACATCTACAAGTTTGAAGTACTGAATGAGCATTCCATGAGCCATATTTATCAAGTTGTAAGCTAGGCCATTCTATATACTTGTTTATCCTACATTGTGTGATGCACACATAATCCAACACATAGGGGAGAACTACATAAGTCTTAGGCTCTCTTTTGAGTATGAGTTATGTAGGTAACAGTCATTGATAGAGAGGTCTTTATGATAGATCAATACCTTGTGCCCACTAACCCATTTTTTCTATAGCCACTATGAAGATGAATAACTAAGTTTTTGGTATTTGAAAAACAACGACATTCCATGACCTAGATTTAAATGCATTAGAGTGAAGGCAACACAGAACCCAAAAACATGTAGGTGGTTGCATCTAATTTTAACAAGTATTTTTTACTGGACACCTACATCCAAGTTAGATAAAAGCGTCGATGCAACTATTCCAAGTCAATGCAACTATTTGCGACTACATATGTATAATTTCTATAATCAGGCGAATGATCCAAAATTTAGATCTAATCTACTTTTTTCATATTCTAGAAACAAATATGTATAGCATCATAGCCAACTAAGTATCTTATTTTCATTATCATTGAAATCTAGTATAGCTATATTTTCTATTTTTAACATATCTTAGCATAATAAATTTAATACATATTTATCTAATTTTTGTAATTAATTGGCTTACTTTAGAGATAGTCTACTATCCTTGTTCCTAGGCTATCTCTACCCCTTAACCCTAGATTCCCCCAATCTAAATTTTAACGTTAAAATGGTGATACGCCTCAATTTTTCTTATGTATTTTTTCTTTCATGGGCCTCATGATTATATTTTTTGATAGAACATTTTTTAAAAAAAGTAACTATCATTTTTTTATTAATGTTAACCATTATTTTTGTCAATTTTTCCTCCATGTCCCCTATTTTTTTTGCTTGCCTTCATTTTTGGAAGACAAGGCCTTATTGGAAGAATAATCCTTTGAATAATTTCATTTTTTGTGAGCATAGAAAATGCTTTCACCTATGGCGTCAGTCTTTCTTCCAAAAATATTTTCTCTTTCAACCATATTACAACCATTTGATCAAAAGTGAGAGTCTCCAATTTATTATTTACTTACAAAGGCTCCAAATATGTCGATTATGTAGGAAGAAGTGATTTTATGAACATCTCTCTCTCTCTCTCTCTCTCTCTCTCTCTCTCTCTCTCTCTCTCACACACACACACACACACACACACACACAAGTAGAATCAACATTATGCTTGATAGCTCATATTTTTTAGGCCAAATTCATTACATCATTATTTTTTAACTCAAGGTTGATCAATTTAAAATGCAATTTTATGAACAAAAATCTAAATGAGAATCATACAAGTCTTTCAAATTATCCATAAATTGATTCCATAATCAAGGCCAATGCTTTTGAATTATTTTGCTTCTAGGATTGTGATTCCTTTACTTCTTTTAGTTCAGTTGGTTGTGGATCCCATCACAAATTTCAAACCAAAAATCATTACAGATAGTTGTGTTCTCCACTTGTCTAGACCATTCTAATCAAGTGTCCTTCCCAATTAGTGTTGTGCCAACAATTGTTTTTATTGGATGTATTTTTGCTATGAAGGAGATGAAAAGGTTCATTTTCTCTCCAAAAGATTTCATTGTTTATATATAACTAGACCAATATACCAAATTTCTCGATATGCTCACCCTTCCTATATACCCAACGATACGTAGAATAAGCTCTTCATTTTTATATTCCTGGCAGTCGTGAAAGATACATTAACTTAAGTGAGAGCATAATGATACATATTATTTAGGTAGTACATGAAAAGTATTTTTTCTCTTTATGACCTGCTTAATGAGAAGTCCTTGTACGAGGGCATAACAACTGTTTATACTCAGAATTTATTTATTTTAAGATTTACATATAGTGATAGCTATGAATGGGTAATGGAGGAAAAATTTTAAAAATGAAGTTTTATCCTTATTTCTCCCTAGTGATTTATATGGATGATGACTCAAACACCATTGTTTCAACTATATTAGGCGATAGATTCAGTAGTTTGAGTGCAACAATATTACTCAATAGACATGAACCAAATGCATCATTAATACTGAATGTTGGGTTTTCAAAATTTATTTTGGTTTATAAATTTGAAATAGTTTTCACAATAATGACTTTTTTAAATAAGTCAAAAATCCTTCAAATTGATTTTATAAATTTTTATTTTGGAAAAATGATAAACCTATTTTTTAATAAGTCATAAATTTTTAGATTGAATAAGATTATTATTTTTAAATGAAAATATATAAAAATAAAATTATTTTGGCTTGCATTTGATTTGATTAGCATTGTATGGTCCTTCTTATGGACTATGGTATCCTATTTACAGGGTAATAGTTTGTTGAATGTAAATAATATGTTTCAACTGAAACACCAAATTTTGACAAGTGGATGTAGTCCTCCAATGCTTCAAGGCTCTTATTTTACTATGTCAACACTTCACTGATGTCGTGAATAGGTCATTGAAAGCTAGAATGTAGTGTCAAAATGGTGAACACAACAGTATTTTGTAGTCTTTTTAGGGAAAATGTCAAAATAATAGATGAACATAGGCTATTCAAATAAAATAGCAACCATTAAATATAACACCAATCAATATGCCAAAACACATACCAATTCACCTTCAACACTTGACCAAATGATTGAATGAGATAACATTCTCATGGAATATCTTAATTATAATTTGAAAACAAATCAAACACCACCCACAATTTTGTGCAAGTTGTACGACTAAAAATTAGGGAGGATAGTATGAAAATGCCTGAGAGTATGGTTTGGAATTAAAACTTACAACTATTAAAAATAATGGAGGATAAAAAAAATTAAAATAGTGTGAGCTCTGATACCAATGTCAAGTTAAGAATGAGCTAAATAGATTTGACAATAAATTTGGTACAAACCAAAATTTTATTTGTATATTCAAAATGAAAAATAGATACAAATATATAGCAACAATATGGTTGTTCATTTCATCTTCTACAATAACTATTCATCTTCTACAACAAGATAAAATGTATCCTACACCTAAGATAAAACTAATAGTATATACAATATTACATAAACAAGTGGTTTAGTCAATGACTTAGCCTTGAAAAGTTTATTATAAATTATACGAATTTAAGTTTTATCTCCCCACCATGCATGAACACAATAAAGTGGTTTAGTCAATGACTTAGCCTTGAAAAGTTTATTATAAATTATACTGAATTTAAGTTTTATCTCCCCACCATGCATGAACACAATAAAGTTAATTATTGTTTTTAAATTTTATTTGGATTAATACAGAGTTGCCAATGATTAACACAATCTTTTTTAAAGTGTTAATTAATGTGAAAGCCCTAATTGAGCATTGACTTGCATAGAAAAGTGAGATAGAAAAATAGAAAGGGAGGGGGAAAATAAGGTAAGTAAAATGGAGAACATGCAGGGCATAGCCTTGTGAATCCACCTAAGTATATGGAGGGAGTGGTGAAATGGTGGAATGATGGCAAAAATTCCAGCCATCATTACCACTACCAGAATTCACTCAACAAGTGTTACTATAAATTGCAATGAGGTTTTTATGGCATGTGAAGAAATAAAAAGGAGACACAATAGAAAATATGAAGCGCATACAAGAAAAGGAGGGATAGGGAGACACTAATACTCGGCTTGGACAACTTAGAATTGTGTTTGAGCTTGCATTTCGAAGTAAGTTGCGTATTTTTTTATTTTTACTTTAAAAAGCACAAATTGAGTTGTTTCCAAAAATAAGAGTTATGTCATTTCATTTGATGATCATGTATAATTATTTTTGAGTAATTTATGAGTATTTAAAACACTGGGTTAACTTTAAAATTGATCATTGTATCAAGTAATAAACATGCATAATCTTGGGTGATAGTTTTGTTTCTTTATTGTATTATGTGTGATGTGTGTTTGGCATTATTATGTGATGGAAACAATTTTTTTCTAAGATTTTTTTTAAAGCATAAAATCATAGGTGTCATTCTCAAAGAATAAATGAGAGTGATTAGATTGTGTGGTACTTATGGATGGTTGTAAGTTTGTTCAATTGACAAATAACTTTTGTTGGTTTCCATTTGATAATGGGTTATGTAACCTTGGACTATCAAGAGCTTATTTTTTAATTGTTGTGTTATTTTTTTTTAACCTTTGTTTTATTTGACTATGTACTTTCTCGACTACTTGGTGGAAAAAATATATTTTTTCTATCGTTTATATGTGTACATGTGTATCTTGTTATCTTAGCTTACTTGTGGGACACGTATGCCCTCGCACTAATGGTTGGGGTGGTGAGGCCCACTAATGAATAAGTTCATCTTACTCATAAACGGTGGTTTGTTGTTGTATAAGACCTTTTTGTTGTTCAATAAATTATGATGACTATTTATTTGCTCTATCTAAATTCTTAATGACAATTAAATAATGCATTAGGTATATTAAGTGATTTGAGTACTATGTTCCTTATTTTTGATTAGTTTATATAATGTAATATAGTTTCAAAGTTATGAATCGATTGTATTAATATGATATTACCTCTCGTAAAAATATCTTTTAATGTGGATACAATATAAGGGTATTTTATAACTTTATAGAATTGTATTTGAAGTGATTGATCATGTGATTTAGGTTTGCATCTTCAGTTTAAATATCCATTCCACGAAAATTTTAGTGGCCTATAAAAAAACTTTGGAGGTTTCCAGGTGAATCGGTTTTGAAATGGTGGCAAATTAGTTTAGAATATGTTTAATTGTGCAGGTGAATCAAGTGATGGAACAGGGCGAATCAAGGTTTTTTGCATTAAAAAATTACCTAAACACAAATCCAGTTACATATTTGAATTCCCCTTAAAAAGTTATGTAATTTTAAAAAAATCATCACAATCTGAGTTCGTATGCCAAAGTTATAGCCTCAAGAAGCTGGGGGAGTTGACACTGTACATGCAAATGGTTGTCTACATTATGTTGATGGTCGTCTGCATGTACGATGTCAACTCCCCAACTTCTTGAGGCCATAACTTTTGCATACGGACTCAGATTGCGATGATTTTTTTTTTTAAATTACATAAATTTTTAAGAGGAATACAAATATGAAATAATATTTAGATTTAGAGAAGTTTTAGATGTCATTTTTCCTTTATCCTACAACCTATCTATTTTAGTTTTTTGATGCACACAATGATTTCTCAAACTGTACCGATGATTTAGAAACACAACCAAATTGTTTGGGACCATGTAGCTTCTTAAAATTGATTCTCTTATGATGTGATTGATGCTACAAAAGAGTTGGAGTATCAATGCTTCCCACTAGATCATCTTCACCATGCCAAAATAATAAACCAACGAAACCACATGAACATTATAGATCCTTCCCATTTTGATGCCCACCAGTAGAATGTTGATGCTTAATAATATAATGTTGATGTTCAATAGTAGAATGTTGATTCCTAATAGCAAAATGTTGATGCTTGACATTAAAACCCATATGCCCAATAACAAAATGTTGACGCCTAATAGCAGAATGTTGATGCCCAACAGGTAGAATGTTGATGCCTGACAACAAAACCCAAACATTTGACAGCAAAATACTGACACCTGACAACAAAATCCATATGGTTGATAGTAAAATATTGGCATTTGATAGTAGATGCAAATGCTTGACAACAGATACATAGTGGTGAATGTGCATAGATTGGCTTTTGAAGCACTAATGACATACGTTTATAAAAGAAAAATTATTTTAAAAAGTAGGTGAGTTGACCCTCAAAATTAACTTCCAACCCCAAAATTTAGGCGATTCCATGCTATCAGCTACCCCACAAAATCACCAAATGCCAACTTGGAAAAATAGAATATTTTTGTTTCTATATAGAAGGTATTGTTGCATTTTAGTTAATATGAAAGGGTTTAAGGAAGTTAAATTATGATAACATTTATGAACCAATTTTGGCATGACTTTGTGTTTTATTGATGCTTTCATAGTGAATGACAAGTCTACCTTGAGGTGATGAAATTATTCATCTAAGAATAGATGACAGAGTTAGTTTAAGATGTAGTTGAGCATTGTATAGATTTTTTATGTACAGATTTACCACATATTATTAGACCTATCGAAGCATAAGGAAATGATTTTATGGAATGTTATCATTGGATTATAACTTAATATATATTCTTGAAAAGTGGTGAAATAACTTGTTTAGTTATATGGTTTTTACTTCTGATTAGATTTCAATAATATCAATTAGGATGATCATTTAATCATCTTTTGAGGGGTCAATTTATACTTAGACTAATAAAGTTATTATTGTGTTATGTTTCTTACAAGATTCATAGAGTTGTTGTTTGTGTATACCCATATTTGGTACAATTCTTATTTCATAATATTTTTAGGAAACTTTTCATGTATAGATCTCAAACTTTGAATTAAGTTATTAGTAGCACGTTTTTCTTAATTTGTATGGTCTTACTTATTATATTTGGTTATGTGGCACCTCTATCTTATCATCTCCAACCTTGCTTGTTCTATTACAAAGATCTTTGGCCCTTCCTTTAACATTGGAGTCTTTTTAAGCCGTGGGTCAGTTCTGCCATTCAGTATCGAATATCGAAAACTCCCTGAAGATGGTTATACTAACCTAGTTCCACTTTTTATTTATTTTGAGCACATTTATTTTTAATGCTTTTATTTAATCATGTTTCAAATTATTTCGGTTGGATTTGCATGCCACTGGGTCCTTAATTCAAGTTTAGATACTCTTATATATAGAGCTACTGCAATTTATTTGGGAGAAAATAATGCATTATCAAGGGCTAGACAAAATTACATATTTCATCTACAGAAATATAAGACCTAAATTTGAATTTTACAAGGCTCAATTCACATCGACATGCTTGTACCAAGGGAAAGATAGGGAAAAAATGATCTAGATTTGTATTCACACTTACACACATACATTAACGGGAGAAATACGTTCAGGTTTGATCTCTCTTTAAATTATTGGAATTGTAGTACATCACTTGGTCTATCAATGGGGATTGACCAAGGTCAATCCAAATCAACTCTTTCACCTAACACCCCCATTTGATATTCGATTGCTTGTACATAACTAGGGTTTGAACATACAAGTGCACCTACATGATTCTATAAGTGTTAAAATATTGAAATAGACATTATAGACACTGGCACATCATCCTAGAAGAAAAGAATAGCTTGCTATGTGCATGGTTAGTTTCAACCACTACAAGTCAGTATCAATTGTTGATATTGACCGAATCCATTGAAACTAACCAAGATAAAATAGGCAGACATGAATCATGTACATTTGCATATCCCTGAGACAGAATTTAGATAATCAAAGCTCAAATCAATGTATCAAACAAACTAAGATCCTTTTTACCTCTTGTTGAACATTCACTACTATATATAACTTGTATATTTGAATATATTTTACAAATCATAAATAAGTCACTATTCTTTTAATATTTATCATATTAGGGTTTATTAATCCAAATTAGGTAAAAAATATTGGTGAACCCAAATATTGATCAAACCATCCTTCCAAGGTTTCATATTTTTTGTTTTAGAGTTTCAATTCTCATTTTTTATTTTAATACAAAAAAAACTTTCATTTTTTTTGTCCTAGAGTTTCGAATATGATCTCCATACACATAATCTTTTCACCTTTAGCCTTTGTCTCTCCATGCTTGCTTACTTATTTGGATTAGGCCTTTCCTATATTTCAATAGCTTGTTTAAGGCCAAATAAATCAAACATGGGGATTCAATTTAAAACCCCTAATAACTCTAATCACGTGGACTTCTTATAATCTAGCAACTCCATCCCTTGTGTGTATGATAATGAATGGACTAATACCCAAACATTTGTGATTAATTATGTTAGTTATGTAGATGATGAATATGCTTGTCGTGATTATGATTATGAGTATGAGTATGATTTTAATTATGAAAAACAAGAGGGTTGGTATGATAGTGAAGACTATAGTAAAGAATAAAATGAATACACTAATTTTTAAGTAGATGGGCCTCCTCCCACTTCTCCTTTGCAATCTTATTTAAATAATACACTAGAACAAGATGAGCAACATAATAATGAATACATGCATTTTCCCAACACACCCTATGAGCTAAAATGCGAATATTCTCTCTTGAATACACCACATTTATCTCTAAAATTTGCCACAATATTTGATTTCATTAACAATTATAAAATACATAAACATAAGCCCTGCATAGAAATGGCAAAAGAATGTGAAGAATGTGAAATTCCTTCTTTCTCTTTAAAAATAAAAAAATACTATGAACTATGTGAAATTCTTTTCTCTTTAGAAATGGAAAAAGAGAGATGGCAAAAGAATTTGAACAATGTGAAATTTCTTCTCTCTTTAGAAATGATAAAAGAATGTGAACAATGCAAAATTCCTTCTCTCTATAGAAATAACAAAAAAATGCAAAATCCCTTATACCTCTCTAGAAATAAAAAATGATACAAACACATGTCATGATTTTTTATCCTCTCTTGGAATACAATGTAAAAATATCTCTCCATATAATCCTTCTATTGAAACAAAATGTGATGACAATATAATTATAAGTAATGATACATCTTCAGAATGTGACTCTAAGAAAGATTATGCTACATGAGTATGATGACTTTTCTCAATTTGTCTATTATAAAAAAAATTGCCTAGACCTTCACCCATTCATAATAGTGTACCTATGGCAACTTACAATAATAAAGTTCAACCATTGAACGAACCTCTTAAGAATATTAAAATGCCTAAAAGCGCTCGTTCAGATCTTCATAATATTAACATGGAAAAAATTATGGATCCGAACACAAGTATAATATTAAACATTCAGGAAAACAATGATTTCATTCAGAATAATAATTACAATATAGAGCTTCCATATTTATAGGAATATGATCTCCTATAAATAAAGAGGTAGCTCTAACAAATCTTCCAATAATAATTATTCACACCTATAATAGTGAGTTGGTTTATTAACCAAATCTCACATACAAACAATAATGTTAACAATAATAATGTTATCCGTAACATTTACCTCCTTAACATTATTATCCCTAGTCGCAACCCCTTAATCTGAACATGGAGATAATATCATCCTATACTGCATTTGAATTATGAATCTGTGATTTTTCCAAAGATCACAAACCTAAAAAATAATTTTTTCATGGCTAACCAAAAACCAATGATGGTTTATCCCATGACTAACCACCAACCAAGTGATTTTGTTGGTTTACCACAAACTATTTCATATATGCAAATACATATTTAATTCTCATCATTTACTAACTTAGATGTATTACAAAAGGAAATATCAAAAGGGATTATCGAATAGAAATTGCACTTATGTTCTTATTCAAGCACACAGGCTGAAATAGAAACTATCACACCACACTGAAATCCACACAAATGTTAAAAATAAAAAGCCGCTAAATCATAAGTGACCTATTTGCTAATGGCTTACGAGAGACTTGAATGGCCTCCATCATGTGCCTCTGTCCTCCAATCAATGAAGTTGCCCAGTATAGGTAATCATCTGAATAATACCCTATTTTTTTGGTTCTTCTTCATTCTCTGAGTCTTCTTCTTCAACAATTGCATTGGCCTCATCCATTTTAATTTTACCACTTATGATATCTTTTGCTCTGACTTTACAAAATGGAGACTTATGTCCATTTTTCTTGCAATAAAAGCATTCTACTTCCTCTTTATTCTTAGAGGCATTAGTATACTTCTTTTTACATAAAGGATTGTTTCTTCCTCAATGTCTTCTTTTGATCTTTTCTCCTCGGTTAAGAGTGCATAAATCATATCATCTAGTGATTGGGAAGGCATTTGACCAAGAGCAAAAACTACATTATTGTATTTAGAAGGTAGGCTATTCAATAAGATAACTTTTGTGTCTTCATCTTCCACTGGAGTTTTTACTTCTGCAAGTTGTCTTAAGAGAGATCTTAATTCATTAATGTGACTTGACATTGTTGCACCCTCATTCATTCTCAATTTAAACAACCGCAATTTTAGTGTGAATTTAGCATTCACAACCTTAGCACCAAATATTTTACTTAGCAGTTCCTATATATCTTTATACTTCTTTTCCAAGTCAACATAATGTAATTCAGTGTTTGATAAATCAAGTCCAATAATGGATTTTGCTTTGTCATCCCTAGTTTGCCATTTCATCTCTAGTTTGTCATTCCAGCAATTTAACACCATATGTTGGTTCAATTTCTTTTCCACTCACAATCCCCTAGAGATTCTTATTCATCAACTGCATTTGTATTTTCACTTTCTATGTGTGAAAATTTGAACTAGTAAATTTGTCTAATGGAATATCCATTATGAGTGTCGATCTCAGTTGAAAATGCACCCTTACAAAAGCACTCAACTTTTAATTTTGACAACAAAAGACTTATTGACTCTTTGAAAGTTTTCAACAATTTTGACTCTACTATTTTAAATACTTAAAATGACTCACATCGTATAATAACTATTAAGACTTAAACAATACTCGTAATGCAAATGAATTTTGAGTATCGACAACAAAGACATGTGGATTAATCAATAAGCTATATTAACCTATTAAAAGAAAAACACTTTGACTTTTAAAAGATGACGACTCCATTTTATGTATATAAACATAACCAAATTTTAAACAAAAAACTAGACTTGACAATATTCTAAAATAAACTAGGACTGAATAATAATAAAATCTCTTAAAATATACCTAGACACTTAATAAACTGACATACAAAATAAACGACTTTGAAATTTAATTTATAAATCTAACCGATGGGCTATGAGGATTGGTCGGTCGGTTTGAGGACACTAAGTGCCAGATTGGCATATAGACTATCAGCGACGCAAGCTTCTAGGAAATGGCAGTCATTGGGTTCGTGTAGCTTCAGATCATTGAACAGATGGCGTCAATGTGAATACCTTTAAAAAGATGGTGCCAATGTCTCTGCAATGCCTTTTATCTCAAACAAATTGCTTCTCTTCTACAAGCCATAATCTTGCTAGACGAAAACCATGCAGCATGCTATGCGTCTAGGTTTTTTTAAAAAAAAATAGGAATTCTTTCCAATCAGTCTATGTGTATACAATAAAAAAATTGCCACGTCTCTCAGTTCTACGCTTTTCGTTTGGCAACCACTACATGTGTCATTTCTTATTCATGTAGATCTTCACAATATTGGATTAACTAGGCTCTAATACCAGATAAAAACGTTAGTTTAGATCTTCATAAGATTAACACACAAAAAATTATGGATCCAAACACAGGTATAATATTAAACACCCAGGAAAACAATGATTTCATTAGGAATAATAATTACAATATAGAGCTTCTATATTTATAGGAATATGGTCTCCTATAAATAAGGAGGTAGCTCTAACAAATCTCCCAATAATAATTATTCAAACCTATAATAGTGAGTTGGTTTATTAACCAAATCTCAAGTACAAACAATAATGCTAACAATAATAATGTTATCCATAACAATGTCTTCCCAAGAATTCATCTCATTAATGAATGTTTTGGGTGCCTTGCAACACAAAATGCATCGTCTAACCTTATATAGCAAAGCATAACAAGGTTGGGTTGATTCTAATGCTATATATGGGAACCCAATTGTGCATAAAAATTTAAATGCACCATTACCTCGTAACTTCATCATGCCTACATTTTGTATGTTTGATGGAAGAGGGGATCCTTATCTACATCTCTGAGATTTTAGAACTTTTATAGATAAATATGATAGTAGTTGGATTTTAATCAAAGTGTTTCCATAAAATTTAACTAGGAAGACTTTAAATTGATTTCACTATCTGCCTAGTGGATCTTTAAACTCTTATCTTGAGCTACAAGAAATATTATTAATGTGATACATTCATGATAAAGGACCAAGAGATAAATATGAATGATTACTTTATCTTCATCAAGGAAAATCAGAGCTAGTTTGTGATTACATTTTACGATTCAAGACTTGTATGCATAAATTGATATATCTGCAATTATAAATTCTACATAAGGAAGCTAAGACAACTATTTCACTTTTTAAGGAAAAGATTCCAATAAAGGAAAGTCAATGTCCTAAATAAAGGAAAAGCATAAATTTATAAAACAGTACCCAAAGTAAATAAACCTACCTTCAATAAATATAAACCACTTGAGTTTGACAGTGTCAGAGATCGATCACATGATACTCTACATACACATTGGATAAGAAGTTAATCACTTTACCTCCCCACTTTCATCGCCCTCCGCATTGGGTTGAGAAAGTAAAAGGCAAACCATCTCGCAATTATCATGGTATTAATGGACATCAGGGCAATTATTGTTACACATTGCAACAAAAAATATTACACTTGTGAATAGAGGCAAATTGTATAACATAGATCTGATATATTTGTCCATTGATTATAAATGAAATTAGTTAAATTTGTCCATTGTACCAAAAGGTGCATAACATAGAGGCAAAGCTTGCCAAATAGTGCAAAGGGATTTGGGGGAGATTGAGTGGTGAGGATTTTGCAATTTGAAGATGTGATGTGATAACATGTTGGATTTGACATTTAAAAAAAAAATAGGATTTATTTGATTTATGAAAGTATGAAATGTGCATGGACTATATTATCAACTAATTAATATAATTAATTAGTGTGATTAATCCGGATTTTATTGTTGGTGGGGTGGAGTAAGTTTATGATAGGGATATGATTAATTGGCTAAGAGATGGCGAATAGTGGATTGGCTATGGTTGTTAGTGCAGAGAGAAGACCGGTTTTAGATTTAGAGATAATATTAATGTGAAATTAGCATATAGTTAAAATTGACACAAAGTATCCAATTTTAGGTGTTTACAGTTGTTTTATATTCAATCATGGGTATGTTTTCCACAATATTGAACTAAAATATTTTAAGTTTGTTAATACCCACTATTTTATGGTTTCCATCCAACGGATGAAGCTTCACAAAGGCTTTGAAGTCATAACCTTTCTCAATAAGGCATGTAGAGAATATGCTTGACCCCCCCTCGTGTGTTCCATAAATTTCCATAATAGATGGCAAAGACAACGTTGATAATCTGCTACAAGATAAATACAATGCTTAGGTCCTTTGTAGATTACATGATGCAATAATGATCTGAAGGGTAAAATGAAAATACAATTCTTCAAATTCAAAGGTACAAGTCTTTGCACCTTTCCAACATCAACCTTAGTGACTAAATATGATCATCTAAAATACCATAAATTATTTAGTTGTGATATATATGCAAACAACTATAGATTAAATTTTTAAAGACCAATACCACAATTTTCAAAAATATTGATTGCACAATCTTGAAACCAAACAACACTTTGCATCCAAAGCAACCCCACACGATAACAAATATGGTCTTTGGACTGTTTTCATCAATCTTGGCATGTTGTTATCGATAGAAACTATTCATAAATGTATAGGCCTCATACTTAACTACTCATTCTAGGATATCTCTTATAAAGAAAGTAGAGAACAAGATTGTGAGTTTTTATCCTTCAATCATTTTTTATTGAAATCGTGATCTGGGCATCCACTTCCATTCTTCCCTTTGAAAAATGAACCATCCCTTTAGTGTTATCAATTTCTTCTTTCACCTTAATTTGGCATGTTATCAAGTTCCTCACCTTGGATTTCAAGTAGAGATTCATCCAATATAGTTGCTTTACAACCAACCTCATGTCTGGTTTTAATTCTATTTCTATTTTTCCTAGCAACAGGTGGAACCCTTTCATTTCCTAAGACCCCCGCAAATAAATGGCCTCATCTTTGAGGAGGTCGTCCACACTTTCTCTAATTTTGTGATGGCCCAATAGCTCATGTTAACTAGTGGGGGTGTTGGAAAGTTGCCATCTACTAGTGATTAGGTATTAACGTTGTTTTGAAGTAAGCTAATTCAAATCTAACATAACATGGGATACAACAATATTGTTTTGCAAATAAACAAGACCAAAGCAAAGACATACACAACAAACAATCATGTATAATAGAAATTAATTGTTTTCATTAAACTCACAAATCTATCCACATAATGGTAAACATCGGATTACATTGACATCTTCACAAACCACCATACCAGTGTACAAGACAAAATCAAGCAATTGATCAATGTGTAGGGTATCACATTTTGTTTTACAGATATTGGCTATTTATAACTTTTCACTATTCCCTGCCCTTTTGATTGAAGACAATTTTCAACATTTCCAACCAATCATATGATATCTCATTAAAAATTAGGGTTTCACCCTTTTAGCATCTATCTCACCCCTGCCAAATTAATATTAAAAATTAAATAAATTAAATAAGTTCACAAGTAGAGTTGATTAATACCAAAGGGGATTTTATAAACTTATGTCGTGGTTTGTAAAAGGGACTTAAGTGTTGAAAATATTGTCATTGATGTCAAAGAGTAATCGTGAATCTGATTGATGGCAAAGTATTTCGATAAAAGAATTAAATTAAATAAAAAATATTTAATTTGATTGAGGCAATTAATCATGCAAATAACAGTCATATCTTTGTGTGGAATCAAAGATAAATTATGTCTAATGGGCTTAAAGAGATAATTATGGCAAAGGTTTCATGGCAGTTTTTAAGGCTAAAATGGTCCTCAACCTTGGCCGACCTGATTTGGAGTTGTGACCATTCGAATGAACATTTTCATTTGAAGAGTCGTGACCTTAATTTGTGGGTTTTTGTGGGTTATAAATAAGTGCATAGCGAGTAGCAAATTTGTCTGTTCGAAAGTGGAAAAAATAAAAAAAAGAGCAAAAATATTTGAAAGCAAAATTTTGTGAAAATGAAAGGAAAAACCAGCAAATATAAGGCAGAGCATAGTAGCGAAAACACTCAAGTAAAGATCGAATTGAAAGGAGATAAAGCAGTGTTCTATCATCCGTTGTGTTAGCAACAAATCAAAGATGAAAAGTGATTCTAGTGAGAAGGTTGGTGCCTTCGTTTTGAAAAGATTGGTGTCTCTTGCTGAGCTGGTGCTTGACGAAAGGGGTTGGTGCTCCTGTAGATTGGTGCCTACAAAATTGTATTTGGGGTTGGTGCCCTAATAGGTTGGTGCCTACGAATATTTATATTGAGAAAAATTTCTCCATGGTTTTCCCCTGAAAAGGTTTTCACGTATACCTGATGTCACTTTGCATTGTGTTATCTTGTATTGTGATTTGATTGCTTTGAATATCTTAATTGGAATAAGTGTGTAAGTGTTAAAAAGAAAAGAATATCTAATACTGATTCACCCCCGTCGCCTTCGCCGCCCCCGCCCCTGCCCCCGCCCCCCCTTGCTTCCCTCACAGTATTACCCAATGCTCAACATTTAGCATACTTTAGGCCAATCCCATCCCCGTACATTACTCTGGAATGTGAAGACTGTGATGTCGCCTCATTTTGAGAGACTTTCATTCCCTTGGGGAATCGTGTTGCAAACATCAAGCATCTATGACTATCTAAGGTTTTGGATGTTGACAACACTTTCTAAGAGATTTACTTTGGAAGACCTAGTCTAATTTTCGAGGCTAGAAAAATTAGGATCTAAGTTAGCTTCCTTTTTTTCAGAACTCTCTACATCCACTCCCTAAGCCTTTAAATTCTGCAAAATAAGAAGAGGGTTATTTTTTAGGAGTGGTAGGTAGGCTTTCCTCACTTTAACGCTAAGAGAAGGCCGACCTAGGGAGGGCATGAGAAGAGAGTATAGAGTGACTCTATGCCAAGTGGAGCTATCTCTGCCTCTCTGCAAAGACAACTCTTCTCTCCCTCTCATCCCTCTCTTCTTCCTTTATCTAGGTTTTTTCAATAAAAATTAAACCGTAGTAACTAAAACAGTTTGAGACTTTAGCGGAATTAATATAATATTAATTCAAATTGGGCCTCTCATCCCTCTCTTCTTCCTTTATCTAGGTTTTTTCAATAAAAATTAAACCGTAGTAACTAAAACAGTTTGAGACTTTTGCGGAATTAATATAATATTAATTCAAATTGGGCCTAAGATGATACAAGCATGAAATGAGAAAGGTGACTGATGGTTCCTCGCCCTTTAACCCTCCATGTGCCACTTTGCAGTGTAGATGTGGTGAGCTAGGGCTAGGAGTACAGTTTTTTTTTTTTTTAAATTATGTCCCCTAAGATTTGCAGATGCTCTAGGTTTTGGGTAAGACGATTGACCCACTCAATATTTGAAAGAGAGGTATAGGAGAGGAGTGAGCATGGTGTGTAGAGGGGTTGCATCTCTACATTATGATAGCAATAAAGCCCCCCACTCATTCCCTACATTTCTCATTTACCTTCATCGCCCTTTGTTGTTTTTTATGTGATTAAAGAGCAAGAAGAGGTTTCAAAAAGATCATTAGGAGAATTAAAATGAAATTAATCCTTGTTTTATTTGATTTACTTAACAATGTTTTTTATATAATTGTCTTTGAAGGAAAAAATCTAAAAGTTTTGTCCCTGTTGAGAAAGGCCTTACATAGGCTTAGGGCTAGGACTCCTTATGTCAGCCTTATTCTTGCTCCTAGCAGCCCCATTTTGTCTCCCAAAAATTATTAGCTTGCTGTAACCTCTCAACATATATCTCGGATGGACTGCTTGGTAGATGCAGGTGTGGATATGCCAAACAGAGCACGTGGGGGAGATAAAAGGAAAGATAAGACGGAGCTTGTTTTTGTCACACTTTCCAAAAGTGAGAAAACAAGAGAAACCAAGGTGACAACTCAAGAAATGGAGCTAAACATAACTTTGTAAATGGCAAGATTTGAAACCCAGACTTTGTAAGTGGATTCATAGTATGTTGAAATTTGCACAAAGAAAATATTTGGGTGCAAGAACGTCTTTGACATGGCCACAAACCTGTCTACTACAGGGATTTTGTCAAATGCAGTAGGCATCTATTTGGTGCATCATTACCACAATGATCAGGGGAAAACTCTCAAACCAGCATAAAAAAATCAATGACGAAATTCTCAAGATCCAATATTGGACGAGGTCCCTAAAAGAAATGGTGATTAAACTGCCAGGGTGCTTGGATTTGGCTTTTCCAGATTGTCTGACAAAACCTTTCACTCCATGCTCTGGTGGACATTCAAAAGACGAGGAACTAATAGAGGTAGACTATACTGATGAAGATGGGACAAATTACTTATAAGACTTTGCAGACTGAGATATGACCTGCAAACTTTTCAAACCGTAATGAATACTGGTTTTTGGTAGTAGGCACTAAATTTCTACCAATGATGGTAGCAGTGACATGATCCTGCTATATAATATCAATCTTGGCACTTGTATTGGTATCTTTGTTTATCTTCTGTCTCCCTGAATCCATATTCATACGGTTAATGAAAGTTGCCACAAGAGAGAAGTATGTGTGAATGAGAGTGGAGAATACACACATGATGAGCAAGCTATGAATATTCAATAGTCCTTTTTATTCTGAAAACAGTGTCATAGCATGCTGGTATTTTTGGCATCTTACTGCTCTTCTTTTCAGTTTGATGGTGGTACTATGTTATGAAGACACTGCATTTTAAAATGAGAAAATGGAATGAAAGCTTGCATGAAGATTTTGCATGTGAATGGTCTGGCCAGTGTGACCCTGCATTCAAAACTATATAATCATTAAAAGAAAAGGGGCTCCTGCTATGTGTGATCATGCCTTTCATTGCAGACATAGGGTTCAAATCCCCATGAGACATGCTAGTGTTGAAATTGGTAAAATACTGCATCCAACCCTTGGTGAATGTGTAACCCAATGGATGAGGTCGGGTGCAAGTCCTGGATGACTTTGATGGGAGAGATACCCTTAGGTTGTTGCATCTAAGCCAAACGTTACCCAGCAAGGGAAATTGAGCAATAAATAAAAAGAAAACTCAGCAATCAAAAGCCATGACAAGTGAAATAATAAGCCATGATGTAGCAATACCCCTACTGAGCCATAAAGAAGGAATTCAATTGACACTGTTTGTCATAACAGAAATATTTCTATATTCAGGAGTTCTGCACCCATTACATCATTGCGTTGTGGATGACAAGTACTTAAAACACTAGCAAAACACACGTGCAGTTGGCATCTTTCCTAACTGTTGCAAAGCTAGCTGTACCTAAACATGGAGGAGCATAAAATGACGAAAAGAAGATTAGATTATAAATGATACAATATTCCAGATTTCCACAATTATCACCAACAATCAAAACTTCAATGACAATTAAAAGGTACATTCAAATGATGTCATACCCCAAATTCATCAAGAACTCAATAATTGATGCACAAATGTGCCTCCAGTCAATGTGACTTTTAGTTGATTTGGGAGATTTAGTAAGCCCATAAATAAACCATTTTTTCCAACACTACAAAAATTCAGCCTGGATAAATCCTTTGATGGGAATCTCCAAAGAACCTCTATATTTAAATACACAACTCGGATAAAATACCATTTTCCAGAGCCACTAGATTATTAAGAGATGGATACTTCAATTCTAGATAAGTTGCTTATATGCCAACACTGAGATTTCAATTTTTCAGAATAACCTTGCACTAAACTTCTCTCCACAATAAGTTCAGCCTAGGCCAGTCGGACAATTTTGTCATGTACCAAAAACCTAGAACTGAATAGAACCTGCCACGTTAAGCACCATAGTGAAGAAAAAAATCAGTACATCCTGATTTGAAGTAGCCTTGGAATGAGGGAGATCCCCCAACCAATACAATATGTTTACACCATAGGACTCTCAGATTCCAGGATACTACAGACCAAAATAACTACAAAATGGGTAAAGAAGCAATGCATACAGAAAGTTCAACATGAGAAAGAAAAAGTAACTTAACATGTACAAAAAATTACCTTGTTCATAACCTTGTCCTTTACGTGGCTTTCATCTGCACAGACCCCAGCTAACTCAAGGGCCTCCATGGCAAGGGGAACAACTTCCTTTTGCAATTTCTTCATTCTTAAGCTTCCATCAGGACTCTGCATTGCCATTATTAAGCAAGTAACCTTAGAGCAGGCAGGGTTCACAAATAATCATTAAGAACTGCATAATATGTTCAGAATCATGAACCTGGAAATTTATTTCACTTACCGACTTTAAGACTGACTTAATTATCTTTTTCCATTTCACTGGAAAGTTAGATTCTTTAGCACTTCCATTTGCAATTTCTACAGCAGCATCAATCCGATCACCTCTCTGACAGTTATCCATTACTTTGTATTCATTGTCAGGAGCTGCCAGAACAAATTCAAGATCAGTCTGCTTGATTTTCTTCCCGGACTTCCCTTTACTTCCCTTCTTACAATTGAATCTAGGTAAACCCTTAGTATCGGAATTCTCTTCTTTGGTATCTGATAAATCAGTCTCTTTTTGCCCTGTCTGACCTTGATTATTTTCAACATTCAATGAATCCAATAATCTGGATGTATTTTCTTTCCTCCTCTTCTTGGAACGTTTCTCTTCTCCAATCCTTGGGTCATCAATTGAATCAGGTGCACCAGCTTGCTTGTTATCATCTAGCTTATGTAAGGAATTATGAAGTTTTGCTCCTTCAACTTTCTCATGTTTCTCTTTGCTTTGTGTGTCCCCATTTTTTGATTGTTGCCGTGAAGAAAGGTTGTCTTCTAATTTATCAACAGAGAAGTTTTCATTTAAAGATGGTTTGATGGTTTGATTTGATTTATTAGCCTGAATTGCTCTGGCTTTTGATCCATGTTTCTTTCCCTCAGAATGCAGTAGCAAAGTATCCCTGCTTGTGGCTTTCACATTGCAAAGACTGCAGACAAGAAAAATAAAAAAGAAATAAGCAAAAGTATGGCAAGCAGCGGCATATCTTATATACAAACAGCAAATGATAAATTAAATCCAAATCTTCAGACTCTAACTGCCCTCATCTACTGCTCTCCATAGCATTTTTATGCATTAAAATCTCCTGTACAGTAAATTCCACCTTCAAACTAAACATAGTATTTCGAGCAAAGGGTGTAGAAATCCTTTTTTATTAACAGTAAAGTAAAAGAACAAATCATAATGTGTGGTATCTGACAATAGTTTACACGCAATAATCACACAAAACTGATGGTGATATTGGTAGCCCGGGAATTAGATTGATGGCTCTTTCATACCAAGATCTCAAATATATAGTAATGCCAATAGGTCAAAAGAAAGTTCAGCAACCACTTCTGCAAGGCCATCAGTAGCTTCTGCAGTCATACACTGCCTCAAACCCATCCACCACATTGCCCGTGTAGAGGTGGCCACCACATTGCCCGTGTAGAGGTGGCCACCACTAGACATTATCTTCGTGTCCTCCCCTACTCCCCTACTCCCTACTCCCTCCTCCCTTTTATCGGAAAATGAGTTTAAATCATGTCTCCTATATTAGCTTCTCATCCTTGCAATGTGCGCAGAACAAGTTCAAACAGTGGCTAATGGCTGGAGTTTATAAGATGAAAGCTAAGTTGCACAAAACTTGGAAATGGTATGGGTTTCATAAATGGGAACACCATGGAAACATGACCCCTCCCCCCCTCCACCCCATAACCAATTTTGGAAATGGATGTAAAAAATACAAAATTCAAACAGTGGCTAATGGCTGAAGTTTATAAGATGAGAGCTAAGTTGCACTTAACTTGGAAATGGTACCGGTTTCAGAAAAGGAAACACCATGGAAACATGACCCATCCCCGCCTCTCCCCCACAACCAATTTTGGAAACAGGGATATAAAAAATACATTTAAAAAAAGAAAAATAAATAAATATATATATATATATATATAGAGAGAGAGAGAGAATATATTTTTGAAAACACATTATCTTCCAAGAAACAAAGAGTGATACACATAAATGGCAATTTAGAAGCAAACCCATGTCTATATTAACTCCATAGATGATTATAACATGCAAAATCCAAAAGCAGCATTTATAAATGAGGTTATGTGGTACATATCCAAAATTAGCCTTCATATATGAGGTTATATGTGCAAAAACATAGTACGAATGATGAGCTACAGCCTAAAAAATCTCATCTTCAAGTTCATCTTCATCAATAAAAATAGAACAGGATGCATATTCAGCACTGGATCACAGAATGGGAGAAGAGGTTCCAGTTCCAATGTCATGAGCATCAATATTTAGAGCAGCAAGGGAGAAGTCTACTCTGCTGATTCAGGCTACACGTCCCACTCTAAATGAGGCCCACTTGTATATTTTTCACACCTAGCACAAGTTTGAATGCATATACACACGATCCTCTACCTTTTTGTGATTCTAACTTCATGCTTCACAGAATGAATGAAACTATAGGTGCTCCAGTTCCTTTCTGTTGATGAAGAGTTTGCCACTTGTGAGAGAATGCGAGTGGCAAGGCTTTGCAAATGTACACCGTTTTCCCCATGAAAAACCCACCATCTATCCAGATTCATTGTCCTCCTATAATGCAAAGATGATATGTCCGAAAAATCATCCAATCCAGCAGCAAAACTTAAAATGTCCCCCCTCACCTCAGCTTGTAAAGAAGCTCCAGACCTCACCAAGGCTCTTCACTCCTTTGGCCACCTCCCTATTCTTATGTGAGGCTTTCCTCTTAACATTGCTTTGACCAAAGAGGTCTTCGTCATAAAACCTCAAGTTCGAAGCATGTTCCAAAGTGTGTAATGGAGTGTGGAGTGTCGAAATGGTTCCACCTCTCAACAAAGATTGACCAGACAAGCTCTGCAAAATCAACATCAACAAAATAAAGAGAGAGCATCCTTAGAAATAATTTCCACGGTTTTCTCAACCATGGTATACATGCCATCATAAACCTCTCCCACAAAAGGTTTGTTTGTGTCTACCAATCGAAGAAGCTCAAATGCAGGTGTTGTGAACTTGAGCAAGAAATTTATCTTGCTCCACCAATCCTCATCAATCAACAATCTATGCACCATATTTCCCCTCTCTAAATCTCCCTATCTCCATTCCGCTAAAAGATCACCCACCACCTAAGTTGCCGCATTCGGATTCATGATCGAATTCGTGGAGATTAAAATTTGTAAAAGATATGTTGCTAAAAGAATCAACCAAAAAATTCGTGATTAAATTTGGCTAAAAGAAATATTATACTTGTTTTTAGGATTAAATATTCAAAAAAGATGGATGAATTTCAAGGAACTTCAATGATTTTCTTTTTTATTTTTACATTAAATCCGCTGAATGCAGGAACATAGCCCACCACAATAGACACTAATGGAGTTTTAACCTCAACAAGGCAACGCAACTTGATAAAGTTTGAGGCATATCTTGTTTCAACAACTCCAATCTGGCGTATTCTCGACATATTGTTTGAGACTAGTTGTGGTTGGTGATGAATTTTATAATTTTCCTAGCCTGCCTCGTGAGCTCCTTAATCCAAAAAATGTGATTGCACCCACTCTCAACAACCAAGCCTACAACTTTGCAAACAGGGGCATTATCTGTGACAACTTGCACCACATTGGCTGGGCCTACTTGCTCAATAGCAGCAATGTAATTACTATCTTTTAACTCACCTAAACAATCTTCAACCTTCAAAAACGTTGCTCCTTTTGATGATGATGCAATGACATTGATCAATGTCCTACACCTTGTATTCATCCACCCATCTGAGATAATGAAAACCCCTATGCTAGTCCATGAGGGACAAATTGGTGATAAAACATCTTCAATAAGCTGCTTCTCTTTCTTGAGCAAATCGATTCGGACTTTTTCATAGTCAAGACCCTTGAAGCCTTGACAAGTGGTGTTAATCGCCCTCACCATAACCTGCCAATAGGGAAATCTAACCACATTAAAGGGGATACCATAAGCATAAACGACCCTTGTAACCTTGCCTTGGCTTCTCTCACTTAAGCATTGGTCATTTTAGCCAATTTGTTTTCTTAAGCTGTGGATAAACTCAATGAAGGTTTTGATGACTCTTCTTGAACTTGCAATGCCCTCCTCTTCCTTGCTTCTTGGACAATCCTTTTGTCTCATTGCCTACCGTGAAGTGAAGATTGCTAGCAAGCTTACTGCTCTGTTGAGTATCATTATGCTCTTTACTAGGTTTGATGTATGTGCACAAACATCAACACCTTTCGCCCCTTCATGCAAAATATGAGCCTTCACTCTTGTGTAAGAACCCTTGAAAATCTTGTCTATTTTGCATAGATCATACTTCCAATCCCATGAACAGTTGACCACAAGAAAAGGTACCAAGTCCCTTCTCACGTAACAGTCCAAGCAACACATGCCACACAAGTGATGTACAAGACTCATACACACAAAAGTAACCAAGCACAGGGTTTGCACAAGGACGGAGAAATCCTAGGGCAAATGATTTGTGGCTATGTAAGGGTGGATTCACATAATTGAAGGTTGTGAAACAATGGCATACAAGCAAACACGTCCCCAACCAATGCAAGGTTGTGGATGATACAAGTCAAGGAAAGCAAGGAAGCGCATGGGGGAAGGATCTAGATCCCTGGAATCCGTGACAACTCAGTGCCAACTAGACATTCCCAACATATCCAAACAAAATCAAAGAATATACTCTTGCAAAACGCCAAGGCCAAGGGCTTCCAAGAATCCTATAAATACCTCCCATGAGCTTCTCATTTGGTAACAAGCTACAGAGGGCAAGGTTGGAGAATTAAGAGTAGTTGTGCAAGTTCATGAAGGCTTGCACAATAGTTCAGTGCAGAAGTGAATGTATCTTTGTATACCTCAGAATTGCATTGCGTAATGCACAAGGAAAATATGATTGTAATTGTGCTTTAAGTAGTAAAAGGAGAGTGTGGTTTTGTGCATCTTGTATATTGTATGAACTTTGTGTTATTATAGATGTTGGAGTAAGATGTTTGTGTAAGTTGTGTTGTAGTAATGAATGAATGCTTGAGATGTATGAAGAGAAGGTTTGATTTAGCCCTTGTATTTAGCAAACTTCACTATTGTGCCACTTTCTTATCACGAGCATCCTGGTGATCTCTTGCTTGCACTTCGGGTGAGATATTTACACACTAGTGCGTAGTTGACATTGCCGGTGCAAGTGGTGTGTTGTTCTACCTATTGTTAGCAAGCGCTAAGTCTTAGCACAAGGACTCCTTGAGCTCTTATCCTTCTATGTGGGAAGGTATTTTGACGAAAAAAATTTGGTTCCATTGTCAGAACCTCATTTGATTGTGATGATCATGGAGATCGTGCATGGCTGATGATGGACTAGACCATATCACTCTTGAAAGGATCAAGAGTTGGTTTGATAAGTAGAGGATTGAATATGCAGTAAAGTCAACAAGCAGAAGGAATCAAAACCCTCAAGCATTTGAGCAGTGATTGTATGAAGTATTCTTTGTCGAGTTTCCAATACACTTGCACGAATGGATCGCAGCTTTTACAACCACTAAAATTCAAAGATTTGGTAGGCATATAATGCTGCAAAAATAGTAAAGGATGCTGCTAGAAAAACCTCCTCCTTGCTGCCCACAACTGTTCTCTTGCTTCCCACAACCGTCCTCTTGCTGGAAATTCTCCAAACACTCCAAAACACAAGTAAAATACTTGATGCTGCTGTCAGAAATCTTTGCTGTCAAAGAAAGTGTGAGCATTGAGGAATGAGTTGAAGAATGAGGTTTCTTATTAGAAAAGAGAGGCTGTTAGGGTTTCTGGAGTTTTTTTTCTATTTTTTTTCAAACGGATGCAAAAACATTGATTATTTAGTGTTAGTAACGCATTAGAGGTTAATTAGGAATTTATTTTCTTAGTTTACCCTTTTTGGGGGCTTAGTGTGGGCACCACGGGTGAGTTGTGAGCCCATAACATTCCTAGTGCATTTTGACATTGTGAAATGCCACCCAAAATGTTTTGAACTGTTCTGGACCATTTCGAAACATGTTTTGAAATGTTTCAGCCTACGAAACCAGGGGGACGGGAGGCATTTCCTGCAACTTAGGATGAGAGATGTATCATAAGAAGAAAGTTCTAAATGTGCTACGACCCAAGACAGACACACTAGTCAAGGAAGTAACCACATGCATCTTTAAATTTGTGGTAAACGAGTCTCAATTCATCATTAAGACTGGGTATCTAGCCAGCCAAGAGATGTAGGTAAAAACTACCATAGCCCAACGCTCATAGAATTAACCAACACAACGAAAGTGTTGACTGAGACCACACAGTCAAATAGGACCACAAGATTGTCCAACAAGGTAGCTATCAGCATGAGGAACACAAAAACCACCTTAACCTCCAAAACCATTGAAGAAAGAAAGAATGAAAGAAATTATATTAATGTCCACATATGACCAAAAGTAGGTAAATGGGACTCAAGGATACAACAGTTAACAATAGAAAGTTCAAGGAAAAGAGAATCCAAGAAGCCAAAAAAAGGGGGGGAATATAAGTACATAAGACAAAAGTAGTGCAGTGTATACCACTAACAAAGGTGGTAATGGAACCAATACAAATAGCAATGAAGGGCAAACAGGGGCCCACAAAGCATGTGTCGATGAAGATTGGAAGACATCATCAAAAATCTCTAAAGACTGGAAGACCTCGTCGAAAATATCTATTTGTTCCTGAAGTGGAGGAGCCATCTGAACCATCATCAATCACTATGAGAAGATCTAACAGTGCTCGTTGGGGAGTATCTAATGTTGGACGGTTCAGGTTGGGAGATCTTAGGGGGAAGCAAAGCACTTCCCCTAGAATCTCCCCTAGCATCCAAGGCTAATGTACTTCTCGTAATACAAAAGGAACTCATGATGTGAGTATGCCCCTGTGGTTTAGGGGTGGGTCGGTAAGTAGTAGATCCATGTCATCAAAAAGGAGCAAAGCCATGGTGGCAAGAAGCAGAGCCACAGTGCCAAGCAAGAGCAAGCTGGGGGACCTAAGTAATCTGAATAGCAGAGACATCATGAGAGAAACGTCGCCTAACTAATCTATCAACTCTGATGTGTGATGCACCAATGTCCAAAGGTCAAGTAGTGTTGCCAATCCACTGCATCGGCTTGAAGAAAGAGGTGATCAACATGGGGGCTCTAGAACCTCTAGGCTCCTCTTGTAGGGATCTGCATCGGAGGGTAACAACCTCGCGAAGATGAAGAGCCATGCACCGTTGGTTTATATATGTAAATAAAGTACATAGAGTTAACCACTGGGATGCCAAGATTGGCCACCAGGGTAGCCATGGGCATGAACACAAGACAGCTAGTTGATGCAAAGAGAAACTCCTCAGAAGATTTGAAAGATTGACCCAATCATGAGGAGAAAGACTATTAAGGAACAAGAAAAGGAATCCTACCAGCCCAACACAAAAAGGGGAATTTAAAATTTATGTATATAATCTACAGTAGTACACACTTGCTTTTATCACTCTCTATTACAACGTAATATTAGGAAGAAAAAAAAGGTAGCTTGGGGAGATTTATTCATATGCATTTGAGTTATGCATGTCCCTATCATTTTCAAACAAGTATAACTCTTTATTGTAGTTCGTATGTGTCATCCATACGAGGTAATTTCTAATTAATTTTTTAAAACTTTTATGAAATAAATTGTCAAGCCAAGTATAATGGAATGATAGAAACGAGTATTTGATGCAAACCAAAGTTATATTCACATTAAACAAATGAAGAAATATTACAAACATTTATAGCCACAATATGGCTATTCATTTCACCTTCCAAGAACACTATTTTTCTTCCTTGCGTAGACTATCCATCTTCCCTACATAGACTATTCATCTACCACTACAAGACAATAGCTCTCCTGCAATTATACTTAGGATTAAATAATATTATGTACAATAATATTACATCCCCACTTTAATCTATAAGGGTTATTGTGAGACCAAACATGCCTCTAAATTTTTCAATTTTTTCTTGTCCATGTGGTCTTGTCAAGATGTCTACTAGTTGCTCCGCAGTAGGAAAATGTAACAATTTTACAGTAATCTTTCACATAATGCCGATTCAAATGAAATTTGGTGTTAATGTGCTTGAATCAGTCATAAAAGACTGGATTTTTCACCATTTGAATTGCAGATGTGTTGTCAATCATGAGTGGTGTTGATGAACCCTATTGCTCCTACAAATCTGAAAGAACCCTTCTAAACCACAAAATTTCTTGGGTTGCCTCTGAAGCTGCCATGTATTCTACTTTTGCTCAAAAAATTGTCAACAACGATTGCTTTTTTGACTTCCAATTGACGACTGTTACTCCCAAATTCATCAAAAAACCCGAAATAGAATTTCCATCTTCAAAGTCACCAGCAAAGTCAAAATCTGAATATCCACACAGATTGAAGTCACTTGCCCTGAAATATTTGAGCCCAAAATTGTGTTCTTTTTAAATATTGGACTCTTTTTGCTGCTACCCAGTGACTTTCTCTGTGTTGCATGAATCTAAAAAGAACACCAATAGCGAAAGAAATATTTGGTCTAGTTGTGGTCACATAGATCAAACTTCCAATGAGTTGTCTGTATATAGTGGCATCTACCAAATCTGCAGTATCTTCTGATAAGAATCTCAAATTTTGTTCCATGGGCATATCGAGAGGCTTACAATCTGTCATTTTAAATTTGCTTTGAATTTCATCAATATATCTTTGTTGAGTGATGAAGATATACTTTGATTTTTGAATCACTTCAATACCCAAATAGTAATGAAGATAACCTAAATCTGTCATTTCAAAGCCTTTCATCAAATCTATTTTGAATTGTGCAATATATCTCTCATTATTACCTATGATGAGCAGATCATCCACATCAAACTCAAAACGTTTGAAATTCATGTTCAGGAGGTGCTTAATGAGTTGCTCATGCTATGCTCTTGGGGTTTGTTTCAAACCATACAACTATTTTTCTAGCTTGCACACTTTGTGCTCTTGGTCGCCCACTGCAAAACCTTCTAGTTGAGTCATACACATTATTTCTTTTAGATCACCATTCAGAATTGCAATTTTTACGTCCATTTGATGAACTTTCCATCCAATTTAAGTTGTCAAAGCCAACAAAGTTCGAATGTTTGTCCATTTTTCTATTGGTGCAAAGGTTTTAATGTAGTGTATTCCTTTTTCAGCAAATCCCTTCACGACAAGCCTTGCTTTGTGTTTGTCAAGTAAGCTATTTGCTTTATACTTGTTTCGAACGACTCACTTGCAACCAATGGGTTTACAATTGGAGGATCAACCAATTCCCAAGTTCCATTTTTGACCAATGCATCATAATCACTCTTCATTGTTTTTCTACATGCATCAAGGCTTTTCAACTTGTTTGAAGGAAGTAGGTTTAGAGTCAAAAGCAACATTGACTTCTTCTTCTGGAGGGTCTTCAAAGGTAACATTTTCTATCTTATCTTGAATTTCATCTAGGAACTTGTTTGATTGTTGTGTGGTTGTATGTGCACTATGAGTACTTATTTTTCCAACCTCATTAAGTCTAACATCATTCAATGTCTGTTCGGCCCATTTGGGTATTTTTTTTAATAGCTTATGGAATCACTAGTGCCTTATATTCTTGTATTGAAGCTCCTTCATTTTTTAACATTGGACCACCTTCTGATGAAATTTCACTCTTTTACACAAGATGTGTTGTTTTCAATTATAGGAATCAATAGAGATTCAATTATTTCCCAATTGCAGGTTCCCCTTCACTATTTGGAACCTCCATATCAACCTCCTTGAAAACATCAAATTTAGCATATTTCTCGAGTTGATTCAATTGTCGACTGATGCTTGTTATGTCATTCTAGTTCTACAAAAAACATCTCTTGCGACAAAAAAATTCTTGTTCTCATCAAATAGTTTGTACATCTTTGATGATTCTAAGTATCTCAAAAGGAGGCATTTATGACTTATGTGGTCCAGTTTGTTCCTTTTCTCCTTGGAAATCAATGCGTAATGAATGGATCCAGAAATCTAAAGATGTTGCACTGAAGGGAAATGACCACACCAAACTTCATATGGAGTCTTCATTTGTAGGGCTACTGATGGTGACATGTGCATATATGCTATTCTTTGAGCTCATCTACCCAAAAATACAGATTTACTCCTTTGAAATACAACATAGCTCGAACCATGTTCATCACAATTATGTTCATTCGCTCAACTACTTCATCCTATTGAGGTGTAAGGCACTGTGAGATGATGCTTGATCCCATTTTACTTGAGATAGGTTTCAAACACCTTTGACATGAATTCACCACCATTGTTAGCCCTAAGTGTCCCAAGGCGGATTTGGGCTACTTTTCCACCATTGTTCAAAACTTTTGAAAAGTTTCAAAGGCTTCTAATTTTTTATTTAAAAAATAAATCAAATTCATTATGTTGTAGTGACCAATGAACAACATGAAGTACTTGTTGGAGATTAATCTTTATTTAGGTTAATCCTAGGTCTATTTAGTTATATATTTTTTATAATAAGAAATTCACTAATTCTAAATTTATGAAGTGTCATACATCTTTTGTCCTTTTGTAGAGAATCTTGGAGTTACATGTCACGTGTAACTCCTTCCACACTTGTCACACACTTTCCCAGCACCTTATAGGGATAAGAGACATTTGGCACACACTAAGAAGGTTGTGTACGGTCATGATAGGATTCTTTGTAACTCCATCTTCCTTCTTCTAACTATATTTAATAATCTCCCTGATCTCTCATTCTACAACACTAGATCTTGAGACACTTGCTTATGGCTTGAGGCCAATCTCTCTTCTCATTCTCTTTTTTGCTACTAAGATTGTACTTGGAGAATAGTCTTTTGCAAGCCTTCTTAATACACATGGATTTTTTGTCCATTGATTCATTTTCACCACTTATCAATCTTGCGTCTCACATTCTTGTGGTTGCTTGCATTTGAGGTAACATTGTTCCTTTGTGCACTCAATCTTTATGCTTTCAGTGTTATTTTTCGTGATCTTATCATAATTTCTAGCATGGTATTGGAGCAGGTTTGATTTAACGTTGAAATTTGCAATTTTTGCAAGCTCTTAGGTGAAGAAGCAGCAAAAAAATATTGTTTTTTTGACTTTTTTTTTTAGGGTTTCACCCATATTGCTGGTTTTTTAATTCTTTATGCATAAAATTGCAATACTTTGCCTTAATGGTTGTGTGAGACCTCTTTTTTTTTTTTTTCAAGGCATTTCAGTTTGTACACAGCATTTTCAACTGCATTTTTTATGTTGATTCTATTGTATTCACTCAATTTTTTTGCATTTTAAAATCATTATATTGTGTGGATATTGGCATTTGTTATAAATTTTATATTAATGTGTTGTATCGTAATTGTGTAGTTTTCAATTTTACGTTGCCAATACATTTTCTGATATGCCTTCTTTCACCTTGGCATACTAAACTTCAGTATGGCATTATTGAATGTCAATTCATTGATTCTCAGTTGTTTGTTTGTAGCGTGCTTCTTCAACCAGGCAATTTGAGCTATAATTTTTTGTTGGTTGTTAGCGCCCTCTGCAGTTTTGGCATTCCATGCAATTAATACCCTGAGCCTTGTCACTTTCTCTTATCCTTTTTGGAGCTTTGCCTTCCTAAAACGTCTCAATCTTCCCTGAACTCTCCTTGCATGTCATGTCCCCTTTTTCACACTAGCCGTTTCTGAGGACCCATAGCCTATTTTCATTTCCCGTAGGCTATATGGGAGTTATAAAAGGGAAATAAGTTAATAATAATTTAATTAAGTTGTCCAAAAGATACTTTAAGTCATAATGTTGAAAAAGGACAATTAGTTATTATTAAATGGGGGCCAAAAGTAAATTAATAAAGTGACTTTATAAAAGTAACTTTATTGACTTAATTTAAGTGAAATATTTCAGCCAATCAGAAATAAGATGCAATTAGGGTTGAGGATGAAAAGGTAAATTAATAAAAGATTGGAAAAGTGAATTTTTTGGAGTATCAATTATCATTCAACAACTTTGGCAACCAAGGAAAAAAGAGCTCTGGAGATTTTACCTTCAATCCGAGGACGAAAACCCTACGGATAACCGGATCAGAAGGACAAAAACCCTTTCGACTCATTGGGCAATTCCATCCAGAGATTGCAACGCAACAGACGGATTCAAAAAATTCCAAGTAACTCATCAGATTTCAGTTGGACACCATTCCTAAGGTGGGTGCTAGGGTTTGAAAATCAAAAATTCAGAAAAATAAAAAAAACAACAATTAATAAATCCATACAGCAGATCATACAGAGCAAGAATTCAGAGGGGAAAAAAAAGCACAATTCCGTACAAATCCGTACGGTAGCATATTTCTTGTCAAAAAAATTTCAGAATCAGCACAACGTTCCAAAATCATCGACTACTTTTTTTGCCTCGTTTTTCGTGCTATTGATTTGACGGGTATTTATTGCACTTTCAGATTTCATGTAATTTGTCCCTATGGTTTTATCAAAAAATTCAATAAAAATCAGTTCTTGTATTTTTCATTTCTAGGTATTTTTCGTTTTAGTAGATTTGCTTGGCCAAGGTTTGTTTCCCATTTCCATATTTTGAAAAACACAAAATTCATAATAGCAAAAATAAAAATAAAATTCAGAGTCAAGGGTATTTCCGTAAGGAGATATTTTAGTGATATCAGAGCACAAATCTTAACAGCTTGTGGGTGTGAGTCAGATTCAAAATTGATACATGCAAGGTAGTGGGAAAGGTTTACAGTTTTACCAACGCAGGACTAAAATCCCAAGAAAAGAATTAGCAATGGGTGAGCGCGAGGAGATGAGACCACCCCCCACAGATGAGGCGAGCTACATACGGGTGCTGATGAGCTGTAATCAGAGAGATATGGAACACATTATTCAACGAACTTTCAGAGAGTCTATCTCAGATTTGGTTCGTGCTATACAAGGTTTGAACAATAACAGGTAAATCAAGGTGAGGCATCATCTTCAGGAAATGATAGGGTTAACATCAACCCACCACCCAAGACATTCAAGGCAAAATTATTACAAAGAGCATTTACAACTAGCTGAGGTTGAATTCCAGGGACACCCACCAAGGAATGAGGTGGCAGCTTATCATGAGGAGTATATGGAGCTAAACCCAGATGTACATGATGAGTTGACTTTCAAGGAGTTATGTGATCTTCAAATGAGAAACAACCCAAAGAGAGCCAAGAGGCCACAGCAAGACCAGCCAAGGAGGGGCATACAACACAGTTTGGGAAAAATCACCTTACCTACATATGATGGCTCCAATAAGTGCACAGCGAGATCTTGGCTTCAAAAACTTGACACCTATTTATCTTTGAACCCCATGTATGAAGAAGAGGCACTTAAATTTGTCACACTCCACCTTGAAGGAGTGGCACATGAGTGGTGGTACCATGGGATGATTACCCAAGGACATAGCTCTATTACCACCTTAGAAGAATCCAGCCAAAGACTCACGAAAAGATTTGATAGAAAAGACCCCGAGATCCATTTTAAAGAGTTGGCTCAATTAAAACAGGAGGGTTCCATGGAAAATTACATATCAGAATTTCAGCGCTTATCAGTGATGGTACCAGATGTCACGGAAAAAAGATTGATTGTTTTGTTTGTGGAGAGCTTGGCTGATCCGTTGAAAGGCTTGGTAAAGGCCTTTGATCCTTTGTCTTTGCAAGAGGCTATCAAAAGAGCCTTGAATCTAGAAGGTACAGCACCTAAGGGTAAGTTTCAGCCTTTAGGACAGCAAAGGCAAACACCTTATGGGCAGCGCAAGACAATACCTTACGGGCAGCCAAGCGTAGCATCTTATGGGCAGCCCAAAACAGCACCTTATGGGCAGCAAAGGAATTAATTACAGCCAAGTGATGGTCAACAAAAAGAGCCTCAAAAGGCAAGCAAAGAGGTAGAAACTAGAAATGAGTTGAGACGGAAAAAGCTTTGCTTCACATGCAGGGATCCATGGGAGCCAGGGCATAGATGCCTTGGCAAAGGGAAAATACACTACATTGAGGTAGTTTCAGATGATGAGACCGAACTAGATGGACAAGAAGAGATTGTTGAAGGAATGAATCCCGAAGTTGAAAGTAATGAACTGGAAAAATCTACAGGTGGTGCATTAGCCACACTTTCAAATGCACCCCGATATCATCATTTTCGTGTTTGTGGAGTGCTCAGTGGTCATAGGGTCACCATTTTGATTGATAGTGGGGCAACCCACAATTTTATAGATGAGAGTTTGGTAGCCCAAAGAGGGCTGAAAACAGAAGAGTTTAAGGGGTTCAATGTAGCAGTGGCAGATGGATTCACTATCCCTTGCACCAAGAGGATAACAAGTTTAGACATCACCTTGGGCAAATACAAAGTTCATGATGATTTTTATGTGGTTGGCATAAGAGAGACCAACCTGGTGTTAGGAGTTCAGTGGCTACACTCCTTTGGTGAGTTCACCCAGAATTACCAAACTATGGAGTTGAGGTTCACTTCAAATGGGGAGGAAATTGTGCTTCGTGTTATGGCGAATGGAGCCCTGACAGTAGTCACGACTAAGAGGATGGAGAGATTTTCTCACAAAGGCCAAATTGCATGGGCAGCCCATTGTTTTGTGAGTACTACAAAGTTATCCAATGATAAGAGATCTTATCATGTGGATATACGATCTATTAGGGACAAGCAAGGCCGAGTCTTTGAGGATATACCAACAGGGTTGCCACCAGATAGAGGGTTTCAACATGTGAGAGAGTTGGACCCAAGGTCAAAACCGGTGATGATTACACCCTACCGCCATCCTAGAGTGTATAAGGAAGAAATTGAGAAAGCAATCAAAGAGCTTTTGGAGATGGAGCACATTAGGCCTAGTTCTAGTCCTTTTGCTTCTTCAGTTGTACTTATGAAGGACGGAACCATGAGGATGTGCACTGATTACAAGGTATTGAATAAAAAAACTATTAAGAACAGGTATCTTATTCCAAGGATTGATGAGCTACATGGAGCGGTGTATTTTTCGAAGATAGATTTGTCCGAGTATCCTCAGATGCGCATTAGAGAAAAAGATGTTTCGAAAACAGCATTTAGATGTCATTTTGGGCATTTCGAGTTCCTAGTCATGCCATTTGGCTTGACAAATGCCCCAACTACTTTTCAATCTTGCATGAACCATATTTTTAGTGAGTACCTTCGAAAATTTGTACTTGTATTCTTTGATGACATCTTGATTTATAGTAAGACATGGGAGAAACATTTGAGGAATCTTGATGCAATTCTAGATATCTTGGAGCAACAGACTCTCTTTGCGAAAGAGTCTAAATGTGATTTTGGCATGACTGAGATTTTGTATCTTGGGCACATCATTATTAAGCAGGGAGTACAAGTGGATCCTCAAAAGATCCAAGCAATCATGGATTGGCCAGCACCTACTACCTTGACTCAGTTGAGAGGCTTCTTTGGACTTTGTAGCTATTACAAGAGGTTTGTCAAAGGGTTTTCTAAGTTGGCTCCTTTGACAAATTTGACAAAGAAAGGAGCTTTCAGTTGCCCAGAATCAGCGCATAGAGCTTTTGATAAGCTCAAAGAGGTAACAAGTTCTTGCCCAATTTTCGTTGTTCTGGATTTTTCAATTCCATTTGTGCTTGAGTGTGATGCATCAGGAGAGGGAATTGGAGCGGTATTCATGTAGAATAAACATCCTATAGCATTTGAGAGTAAGAAACTCAAGGATACGGAGAAGGGATTCTCCATTTATGATAAGGAAATGTTGGCCATTATGCATGCCTTGGCCAAATTCAGACAATACTTGGTGTGTGGAAAATTTGTGGTGAAAATTGATCATAAACCGTTTGAAGTTTTTTCTCACTCAAAGGGATCTGAATGATAGACAATAGAATTGGGTAAGCAAACTCCCAAGCATATGATTTTGACATAGAATACATAAAAGGAAAAAACAATATAGTTGCAGACACCTTGTCTAGGAAGCCCACTTTATGTTCTATGTCAAAAATTACAGCAAATTGGAAGATTGCAATTATAACTGAGTATGCAAAGAATTCTTTTACGGTTGATGTCTTTGAGAGAAAATTACATGATAGGTATAGGATAGTTAAGGACCTCATTTTCTACAAAAATAGAATTTTCCTTATACCTGAATCAAAGTTGAAACAAAAGATTTTGAGGTCACTTCATGATACATCAATCGCTGGTCATCCAGGGTATTACAAGGCCTACAAATTGATCAGGGAGAGATTCTATTGGAAAGGACTTAAGGTAGAAGTCCATTACATTAAGGAGTGCATGACTTGTCAACAAAATAAAACAAAACAGATATTTCCAGCTGGTCTATTGCAGCCCTTGCCTATACCAAGTCAAAAATGGGAAAGTATATCTATGGGCTTCATCACCCGATTACCCAAGGTACAAGGTAAGAGCTGTATTTTTGTAGTGGTTGATCACTTGACCAAATATGCACACTTCTTTGCTATTGCAGCTGAATTTAAAGCACCACAAGTGGCTGATTTGTTCTTCAAGGAAGTGTTTAGACTACATGGGCTACCTAAGAATATTGTTAGTGACAAGGACAGTAGATTTCTCAGTTTGTTTTGGCAAGAGTTGTTTCGTTTGACAGGAACTGAGTTAACTCTCAGCACTAGTTACCATCCTCAAACAGATGGGCAAACGGAAATTGTAAACAAATGGATTGAGGGATATTTGGGGAATTATGTGGCGAGGCAGCAATCGGCATGGATTAGATGGTTGTACATGGGTAAGTATTGCTACAACACCACACATCATATGTCTACTAGTATGACTCCTTTCAAAGCCTTCTATGGTTATGATGCTCTTTCATTTGTAGATTTAGTCTTTTCCGATAGCAGAGTGCTGGGGGATAAGGATTTGGTAACAAGGAGTCAAAAAATAATGCAAACACTCAAGTAGAACCTGCAACATGCACAAAACCAGCAAAAACTATATTTGGACCAGCATCGTACAGAGAGATCTTTTGAAGTTGGAGACATGGTTTTCTTGAAATTGCAACCATATAGACAATCTTCTCTCAAGAAGAGTGGAGCTGAGAAGCTCAAACCACACTTGTATGGACCTTACAGGATCACATGCCGCATTGGAGGGGTTGCTTATGAGCTGGAGTTACTTGAGCAAAGCAAGATTCGTAATGTTTTTCATGTATCATGCTTCAAAAGCGCATTAGGGCAGCATATCACTCCTTCAATTGAGTTACCTCCAGTGGATGATGAGGGTAAGTTGATCTTAGTCCTAGAAGCCATAATTGATATAAGGGAGAAGAGGTTGAGAAACAGGGCTTTAACAGAATATCTGATACGTTGGAAAGATCTTCCAATAGAAGATGCTACATGAGAAAAAACTGAAATTTTCGAGCATCCAAATTTACAATTGCTTGTGGGCAAGCAATTTCGGTAAGGGTGGACTGGCATGTCCCATTTTTCACACTAGCCATTTCTGAGGACCCATAGCCTATTTTCATTTCCCGTAGGCTATATGGGGGTTATAAAAGGGAAATAAGTTAATAATAATTTAATTAAGTTGTCCAAAAGGTACTTTAAGTCATAATATTGAAAAAAGACATTATTAAATGGGGGCCAAAAGTAAATTAATGAAGTGACTTTATAAAAGTAACTTTATTGACTTAATTTAAGTGATATTTCAGCCAATCAAAAAATGGGATGCAATTAGGGTTGAGGATGAAAAGGTAAAATAATAAAAGATTGGAAAAGTGAATTTTTTGGAGTATCAATTATCATTCAACAACTTTGGCAACCAAGGAAAAGAGAGCTATGGGGTTTATACCTTCAATCCGGGGACAAAAACCCTTCCGACCCATTGGGCAATTCCATCCAGGGATTGCAACGCAACAGACGGATTCAAAAAATTTCAAGTAACTCATCAGATTTCAGTTGGGCACCATTCCCAAGGTGGGTGCAAGGGTTTGAAAATCAGAAATTTAGAAAAAGAAAAAAAAAAGCAATTAATAAATCCATACAACAGGTCATATAGAACAAGAATTCAGGGGGAAAAAAAAGTATTGTTCGTTACTGATCTGTACGGCAATGTATTTCCTGTCAAAAGATTTCCAAAATCAGCACAACATTCCATAATCAACGACTACCTTTTTTGCCTCGTTTTTCATGCTATTGATTTGACGGGTATTTATTGCAATTTCAGATTTCATGTAATTTGTCCCTAGGGTTTTATCAAAAAATTCAATAAAAATCAGTTCTTGCATTTTCCATTTCCGGGTATTTTCCGTTTTAGTAGATTTGCTTGGCTAGAATTTGTTTCTTATTTCCATATTTTGAAAAACACAAAAAAATCAAAATAGCAAAAATAAAATAAAAAATCAGATTCAAGGGTATTTCCGTAAGGGGATATTTCATTGCAACGTAGAGATTTGTATTCTTCTTTAATATTGACTTGTTTAATATTCAGTTTGGCATTTTTGTTCTTGTATGTAAGGAATTTCATTTCTGCTATTATCTTTCTTTTACACCAGCGCCTGGTTTTTTAGGTGGCGGTTTAAATACTTATTGCATTTTACCTCTTTTATTCTTTGTGCTTGTCCTGCAATGTCTGGGCAGTTTACTACTTGCTTATTTCAGCTGATCAGTCTCCTATCGATGTCACATTGCACCTTCCTTTTGATGTTCCTCTCTCTTTTGTAAACGTTCTTTTACCTCTAGCACCTTACTCTAAGACTTTGGGGTTTTAAATTCAGTTTTTGTGGCACATTGTTTATTCTTCAATCTTCTTCCCCTATTATTTGACAGTTATGGCGTTCCTTGCTCTTGGCAGTATATTACTACGATTGGCATATTATTCTTTTTTTCCCTTTGTCTTGTTCTGCGCAACTTTTGGCAGTTTCCCTTTTTGTTTTGTTTCTACTCTTGTTTGGCGTTTCACCCTTCACATTAAAAAGAATGGCATTTTAAGTTCTTTAGAAATACATGGAGTTTTCAAGCTTTGGCCTTAACACCTCCACACTAGGCATTACTATATCTTAATGCATTGTCATTTATTCCATGGAAAGTGACGTTTTTTACACTAATTTTCATGGTAAGTAAAGTAAATGTTTTTCTATTCCAACAAAACATAAGACCTTTGTTTGCTTTATGGTATTCAAAGTAATACATGCCACTAGCTCTTTTTTTATAATACTTAAATCATAATTTCTTATATGGTATTCTAACTCTGTCATTCTTATGCTTCATCTTTTTTGTGTTTTTTTTGAAGTGGCGTTTTACTTCTTACAATTGGCTTTAAATGTTTATTTGTTTTGTTTAAAGCTTTTCAAAATCCAAAAACAAAAAAAATTAACTTTCAAAAGAACGTATTTACCTTTAAAGTATTTTATGGCGTTGCCAATTAGCATTTATATCGTTTTGCCTCTTTAACCTTTTTCCCATTCGCATCATGATAAATTTCACGTGGCTTGGCAAACAAAATGAAGCTCTGATTAATCATCTCAGGCAGCAAATTGCTAAAAAACACAATCAAATTGTTGCTCTCCATTGTCAACTTGAATGGCCCACCAAGACAATTTTGTTATTGCAAACCTAATGACAAGAAAATACATGAAATGCAAAAACGTGTTGACTCTTACCGCCAAAATTGTGTCCTTTTTAAGTGCTAATACCTCTCATGTTGCTATAAAATTTAATCTTTCTTCCTCTCACGAGCATATTGTTTTGCAACATAATGTTTTTAACCCTGTCTTGAAATTATGCAATCAATGGGTTATCCTGGCAGTGGTCTTAGAAAACATGAAAACGACATTGTTGAACCCGTTTTGTTTAAATTTAATACAAATTTTGCAGGGCTTGGTTTTAATGTTTTTAATGGTAATTTGAAGTCATATTGTCCCCCTCACCAAAGGACATTGCACAACAGTGTTTCTCAATCTCATAAGACTCATGTTGATTATAATGTTTCTCATGCACATACTTTGGTTAAACGGTGTGGTAAACACGGACATCATATTTTTAAATTTTGGAAATTGCATCCATGAAATTCTTGTGGTAAATCAACTCATGACATTTTGTATTGTTGGAAAACCACTAAAACATCTCACTCAAAGATAAACCAATTTGGATCACAAAAGTTGCGGTATCTTATTTTGATAATTCTTCAATTGCTTCAAGTAGGATATCTTTTTTAAAAAATGACACATCTTCTTTGTCTCCATTTCGATAAACTTAAAAAAAATCATGTATTCCTTGCTTTTGTGCTTACTTCTTGTAAGTTGTTAAGGAAATATGTTTTGTTTGGAGCTAATTATTTTTTAACTAACTTATTTTTTTCATGCAAAATTCAGCACTTTGTTATAGAAGTTATCTTTGGCTCCTTTTGCTCCTTTTGCCTCTAATTAGATCTACTTTAATTATATGTAGATCATATTTTATGGCATGTTTATTTACTTAACATGAAGATTGGTGTAATTTTCTATTTTGCAGGTATGGTGGATCATTTCATGCCATCTCCTTTCTTGTTGGTCTTTGTTCCTAAGTGGATTGATTTTTTTGTCCGAAGAGGATTCTAGGAGATTGTTGGCAATCACATATTCACTTTTGCAACATTTTTGACAACAAGTTCCATTATTTTTTTTAAAACTATTATTATTGTAATTCCTTTCAGAGGAAATTTCCATCAAGGAGAAGTATTATGTAATGTCAACTCCCTTCTTTGTTTATAAGGTTTTCTCCACTTTTGTAACCCCAAATAAAGCTTAAGGGAGAGTGTTGGAGACTAATATTTATTCAAGTTAATTTAGGTTAATCCTAAATCTATTTAGTTGTGTATTTCTTATTATAAGAAATTCATTAAGCCCAAATTTATGAGGTGTCACACCTCTTTTGTCCTTTTGTATAGAATCTTACAGTTATATGTCACATGTAACTCTCTTAACACTTGTCACACACTCCCCCCTCACCTTATAGGGATCGAGAACATTTGGCAAACACTAAGAAGGTTGTGTAAGGTTATGATGGGATTCTTTGTAAGTCCCTCTTCCTTCCTCTAGCTCTATTTAATGAACTCTCTCCTCTCATTCTATAACACTTGATCTTGAAACACTTACTTATGGGTTGAGGCTCATCTTTCTTCTCATTCTCTTTTCTTCTACTAAGATTGTACATTTATTTAGAGACATCTAGTTTCTTATACTTTAAGTTATATTTTATATATATACTTTCAAGTTGTTTGAGAGTGGTTTCGGACCTCCAAGAGCTATAATGCAAATTCTAGGTTTTGAAGGATCCTATCATATTTCAGATTTAGTCAAATTTCAGGGTTTTAGGGTTCCAGTCCCAACCATATTTCAGTGTTTAAATATTTCAAGGAGTCATCATAGGAGGTATGAAGGCTACATGAAAGGATGTATGTATGATTGAATAGTATGAGAACATCTCTCGTAAAGTGCCAAGGGTCAATCCCACCCCATTCCTTGTGCACCCCTTAAGGCATGCACTCAAGGAGATTAATTACACCGGTGAGCCCTTGCGAGAGAAAGCATCAATAAATGATAAAGTTGAAAAATAGTGGGAGTGGCATTCATGATTTTGAGGGCAATCTAGATTATTTATTCTATGTTTGAATGTACATTTTGTCTTTGAAGTAATGAATGAATACTATATATTTTTAAGTGTTTTATCTTTTATAGACTAAAAATGAGAAAATGTACAATGTAAACATGAATAGAAGCACCATTAATATATATATATATATATATATATATATATATATATATATATTGTATGGATGTTTCCTCGACATCTCCAAATCAAGGGTTTTTGAAAATTGGCATTTTCACGTTTTGGAAACATTTCTATTTCCGTTTCCGTTTCCAGACAACCTAGAGAACAACAATAAAGAGTTCTACTTGTTTGAAAATGATAGGGACATGCATAACTCAAATGCATATGAAGAAATCTCTCTTAGGTACCTTTTTGTTTTTGATATTACATTGTAATACAGAGTGATAAAAGCAAATGTGTACTACTGAGGATTACATACATGATTTTTATATATATAGTTTGGTTCAGGCTAGTTTTACCTTCTTTTTTTTTTTGTTGACTTTGACTGTGTTTCCGCCGGATTCCCCTTGGAACGCCATTGAAACAACCAAACGTTTCTTGGCATTTCTGGACAGGAAACAGGGGGGGGGCATTTCCTGCAACGTAGGTTGTTCTTAGGGGTCAACCATACGAGGTAATTTCTAATTAATTTTTTAAAACTTCTATGCAATAAATCTGCTGACATTATTGATATGCCAGATTTTATCATGAAATAACTGTTTGCACGATCCTTAGAATGCATGTCCCAAAAGATGGTGCATAAGATCTTTGCTGCGTACGCCATCATGTGATGAAAACTGAATGCCTACGGTAGAGGCTGTTGACAGTTTTCACCTTTCTTGGGTAGAACCATGTGCCATTTAAACTCTCTTCGGAAGGAACATTGGTGGCATAACAATCATATTATACTAGGTAGGGGGCTACAGTAGAGTTGGAATTAGTGAGCCCAAATCCCAATGGTAGATTGACTCTTGAGTCACCAATGAGGCTAAAGGGCATGATCAACCATGCCTACAAGCGCATTCTGGTATTGTATGTTGTCTCCAATTGCTTTAATTGTATGTGGAGTTAGTGATAGGTACACTGGTTCAATCCTTCTACAGAATGCACCGTAGAGCTGATTGTCTAAAAAATGTCTCTGGAAAACACATTTTGGGTCCAAGGATGTGGTGACTAAGCGATAATCAAGCTGCAAAGTCGAATATTATAAGATAAATAACTTAATATTATTTTTTATTATATGTTGTAAACTTGTAACTTGAGGATGAAGGATCCATACAATGTACTCGAAGAGAATACAGTTATATTTCACATAACACTACAAACGAAAAATATTGTTATATTTGACCTAACACTATAGAAGCTTCAAGCATGTAATATTTATCATTGTCCACTTTCACAAATACTTAGTTTTACAGATTACCAGTTCGATGCATGTAAGCATTTCACCCACAGCCTTAAATCAAAATGAACAAAATAAATTGGCATGTAATCACAACAGAGCAAAATAAATTGGCACGCAATCTTGATGGAACAAAATTAATTGATGTGCAATATTTACTTTAATAAAAGAGAGAAGCAAACCTGCAAGACCAGGGAGGGTGAGTGGCCAGCCCAATACTCAAATCAACATCACAATTCTGACTTTTAGGGGCCTTTCCATTTGCTTCTGAATTAATGTTACATTTTCCTTCTCCTTTTGGCCCATATTTCTCCTGAAAATATTGCATGCCAATTAAATTTATTAATTAGTAATATTTAAAAACAGATAAAAGGGCTGTTGGAATTGGAGTGCCATTGAAAGTCACCTAACTTACCTGCTTGAAGATGACAGGAAGAGACCAGTGCATTCTTCCTAGGACCTAGACCATATAGATTCTAGGGGCTAAAGTTGCTTTAAAAATTAGTTAACTGTAAACAAAAATGGGTGTTCTTGGCAGTTCCACTCTAAGGACATAATTTAATTGATGCAATAATGGAAGAAAAACGGAAGTCATAAAAATCTGATCCCAAAATGCTTCCGATAAAAGTAATTGTCAAATAAAGAAAGAAACAATTAAACTATCTGACCTTGGTTTTTGGGACTTGAAGACTATAGAAAATTAAAACCCTGAAAAGCATGTTGGAACAAGAAACTCTAATGCAATGTTATAGTTGGCAGTCTTCAGATTTACTAAATGTGACACCGATATTTCAGAAAGAAACAGATATGTGTGAATATGTATTTCATATTTTATATACAGGTTCATAAAAGCTTGTAGTCTGACAAACAAGAGGCCAAAATCAATTCCAGACTGTGATCTTTTACATTTAGTACAAGACAAGAAGAGTATAGAGAATATTGTCGGAGTAAATTAGTTGTTTATTAAATTTTCAGTTAAATTCCTACCTTTAATTAATTATTTAGTTTTGAAAATGCAAAAGCAAAACACAAAAGGAACACGTGCATTTATGATTATAGCAATATAAGGAAATGTCTATTCAATTCTTTGACATGCTATCTCTACAATTACAGTGGACCCATCATGGAAGGTGTCAGATCAGATTGCAACAGCCTATTGCATTCCTGGCTGCAGGCACTCTACCATAACAAATTTGTCTATTTCATTTTCAGAAATAAGGATCTATTTTTCTGATTGCAATGTTCAGTGCCTGAATGATGCTTTCACAAGTGTATACTTCTCTTCGTGAATACTTGATTTTCCTCAAATAGAATAACATTGAGTCACTGATAGGTTACTACAATCTTTTCAATGATCCTCTCCATCAACAATGGATAACATCAGGAATTGTGAATATGCATAAATCATTAAATAGTGCATATCCATTTGTAGGTCCTCAATTTGGCATAGGTAAATATTACGAAGGGGTGAAGTAAAATTCTGCACATTACAGCTTTTTGTAAAGGCGTGCTAGTTTTGAAAAGTTAGAGCTGCTTGCAAATGCCCCAATATGCATAGGATGGGCTCAAGCATTCTGTGCATATTTTAAACTGCTTGGTAAAGAACTATGCTCATTGCAAATTAGTGGCTGGAAAAAATAATATGGGGGACTTAGATACTATGACCTAATGTAAAATGCCTTATAAAACAGAACCGTCATCAAGAAAAATTGCCTCCTTAAAAAGCCCATAATAAATTGAAATAAAAAGTGCTGCAGCAATGCTGATAGTTTCTTATGACTTAAACCAATGAGAAATGCTAGCAATCTTTTCCCACTTGAGAAAATATGACTCTTAACTGTAACGGATCATATTAAATCTAAGAACCTTCCACCTACCTCCATCAAGTTGCCCTCTGTTGATGTTTTGATGAGAAGCTTCTACTCCACACAAGTTTTAGAGAGTGCACATTGTGGGAAGAACTAAGCTGTGACCATACTGTTTGGACACTTACAACTACTATGTTTTGCAAAGGACTACATTTAGCATTCATTTAGCAGCAGCTAGCAAATGCTTGTCTATGCTTGCAGTTGTTACCTTGATCCAGTAGTCACCAACAACGCCCTTAATTTATGGAGAAAGACTAAAAGTATTGATTGGAATCCCAGCTGTAGCAATTCAGTGCACTAAGTTTATAACATAGCTGCCAGGAGACGGGTACGGGTAGACAGCAATATATATATATATATATATATATTATGAAAAATTTAGAGAAATATATACTATTGCAATACTATGCGAATGAAATATATACTATGCAATACTAGTAATATTGCATAGTATATATTAAAATACTATTAGTGACTATAATTTAAAATTTATAAAAAAAATATTAAATTTAAAAAATATCGATTAAATTTAAAAAACTAAATTAAAATTAATTTTTAAATATTAACTTGTAAATTAAATAATAAATTAAATGAAAAAAAAAAGTTATAACTAAAATTAAATATTTGACATAAATGATAAAATTAAAATACAAATTTTAAATAATTAAATAATTATTAATAATTAAATTTTAATAAATATTAAAAATTAAAATTTAAAAAAAAACTATTAAAAACCGTAAAAGTTAAAATTAAATAATTAATATTAAAATCTTAAATATTAATTTATTAAACTAAAAACAACACGAATTTCTAGGTCACGAAATTTTAATTAAAACATATATATTTATTTAAGTTGAGTTACGAAAAAATTTATAGATTGCAATTCATAACAATGTCAAATATTGCCGTGAATGGCAACAACAGCCATTGCCCTACAAAAACCTAAACAATCTAAAAGTTTAAACCACGAGATGAGGTACATACTTGTTTTTGCATTTAGGGTTTTTTAGATACACATTTCCTGCGAAACCTAAACAATCTAAAAGTTTAAACCAAGAGATGAGGTGCGTCCCTGTTTTCATATTTCGGGTTTTTTGGGTATGTGTTTTTTCTGTCGAAAAACGGCCTGGAGATGTCATACGTCTCCAGCAGACATCTCTGAGTATGAGAGATCTCCGTACCCATCTCCCGTACCAGAGACATGTCCAAGACATCGTACATCTCCAGCAAACGTATCCGGGTACGGAAAACATCTTCGTACCCGTATCCTGTACTGGAGACACATCTCGGTATGTGAGATCAACCCAAAGGGTGGGGGACGCGTCTCCCTACAACAATGGTTTATAATAAAATGGTGTTTAGGCAAGATTCAAATTATAGTTTCTTTACATCGAATTGTACTTTTGTGTCATTTCATCCAAATCCCTACATAAATGTTTCTCTTTTAATGATGCACTATCAAATACAATGGAATTTTTTATTTGAGCTAAATATGGCACAAAAAAAATATTTTTTTTTTAATAGTTAAACATGGGTTTTGGGTGGCCCCATAGCCATCTGGGACACAAGCGGGGGTCCCAATCCCTTTAAAATCATCCCAATCAACCCAGTCAACTGGTGGAGAAAGACTGCAACCACATCACATAAATCAGCTGCAAATGGCCCAAATGGCCAAGGCACAAAAGAAGCGTATTTGTTATGAACCAAACCAAAAACAAATTTCTGATCCTAAGCAAAATCTGACTGATGAGCTCCAAACCAGCATCTGAAAATTCTGGAAATGGAAATTGCCTAAAAAAATCTAAAATGTCTGAAATCTGAAACAAAAAACTGCAACAATAAAACTTTGATCTAGTACAACCAACACACAGAACAAGCAAAGCTCTTCAGTCAGCCACTCTTCAACATGTGGCAGGGACGATTCAGCTAGGTAAGGAAAATCTGACAGGTGAAGGAAATCACAAGGATGACCAGTAAAATTGCTATGGAAAAGCAGAAAATGAAATGGAATACACACAAGGGAACACGAAAAAAATGGGATGGAAAGAAACCAGGAAACCTAGAAACACAGGGAAAAAATGGCATGGAAAGAAACCAGGAACCCTAGAAACACTAAGGAAAGCACCAATTTCCACAAATTCTACCCACCCATCACACAATGCATTGATGCATCAAAACAAACCAACTCCTCGATGCGAGAATATTCGAGATATCACTTGTATAAATCTGGCATTGAAATATATGGAGTACAAGAGAAAGTAAAGCATCTTTGTGAAAAAACCTCTATTTGATAGGATCCAAAGACATGATAATAAGCAAGTTACTCCTAGCTTTTAAATGTTGAATAGCTAAAATGCCACAGTATAAGGGAACATTCAAACTTCATGCTTTGACGTTAAGAAATTTTTCAGAAAGATGTTCACAAAGGATTAAAAGACTAGCATCCCCTCAAGTATTTGAAGTTTCCAAGTGTTCAACATATTCAAGATTGACTGCAAACAAGAAATGTTGCAGCCTAGGGGCAATTCAAAAAATTTAAAGAAGGGCTAAAAACAAAACCTACGTGACTAAGAAGTTGAAATCTACTAGCACAGGTGCACTCTGAAAATTTAAAGACGAAACTCAAGGAAAAATACCAGGAATAACATCAATACAGGAATAGCAAAAAAAACACCAAAGCCAGATATAATGCATAGCAATACAGGAATAACCAAAAAAATTAACATTTTCAGAATCCCCAAGATGCCAATATGTAGCATAGTGAGCTACATTGTTCCATCAAAGGAAATACTAGAAGTTTTCCCAAGGTTGTAAGATTACAAGACCAAGTAAAGATTTCATTTACATGTACCACATCAAGCAAATGCAGTGAAATTTTAAGAGACTTTCCAGAATTTCATCATTAATACGAATGACCACATGTCAAGTACAATAATACAACCTTTTCTTTTACTGTGCCTTTTGGTATGAACTTGGACACAAATTTCATGAGGAGATTCCTCTTGCCGAATTGAACATGCAATTTTTTACAAACTAGAGTAATCCCATTTTTCTGTGCCATTAATTGAGGAAAGTTTGAAGCCATTAGTAAGAAGAACATTTTCTTCTATGGATGGCTTTTCTACATACTATAAAATTAACATTGTAGATGAAGATCAGCCGAAAAATTCCTTTTTCTGCAAATGGGGAGCCAAATTATACAAAGTGATGTTGTTCAGGATGAAAAACAGATCTGTTGTATTCAACTAGACCATCCACAAGTGTTTGGTAGAATTTTACCTGTAACTATTCAAATGCTTCGTGGTTATGATATGAATTTACGAACATCATACTCCATATTTGATAATGATGTTCTGAAGTTGTAGAGAATGCCATTTCCTTAAATCATACAAAATGATAGCTTTTATAACCTCATGAAAAATTACAAACTGTACGGTTCTGAAAAGTGGATTGAAGGAAAATTTAACAAATTGTAAGGCCGTATAAAACCTAAAGCCCCCATAGAAACCCATCTCAAGTGAAATCATTTTGAATTAATATGTCATATGAAGTTCGCCCACAAAAATGTTCTCTAATTCTAAGTTGCCATTGATGCACGCACTCCATGTACCTCTATTATTGTGACATGCAATATAAAATGTATGCTTTCAAAAGGACTTTAGTAACCATCAATAACAGATCTCGTAGTATATACCCCTTGGTAATAATGTATACCCTTTGGAAAGTTCTTACTAAGAGATGTTTCCTTGGATATAAATAACTGTGTGAAAAATCATTTTTTAGTATTTGAAAAGTTATAGAATAACTATCAGCATATCCACACAGATGCATCTAAGATTGTAATTGAAGATGTAATCATAATCAAGATAATGTTACATAGACCATCCATTACATTTGGCTGGTAGAAAGTTATCCATGGTTAAAAAGAATTATAAAACTATGGAAAGAGAAAAAACTTGGCAATTGTTACTGTCTGAGTTTAAAGCATTCAGAATTCCAAAGTAACTCCCCTAAACCCTCATTTTACATGATACACTATCAAGAATAGATATCAGAGTTAAAGAATAGATATCAGAGTTAAAGTAAAGGGAAAACATGGACAAAATACATTGAAGGCTAAGTTATAAGAAAGTTTGGAAAAGGACAAAGGATAAAATGTAAATAAAACAAATAAGAGCCTAATTCAAAAGAAATGGGAAACGAATTTGATATATTCCCCTTGTGAATCCAAAGGTCAAAAGGGTTTGAAGAGTCATTGGCAAGCACTAAAAAGCTCATACAAGGTTCATTTGAAGCACAACATGTACAGTTATGCTGTTGAGAGGGAAAAAGACACTACAAGGACCTCAAGAAATACGTAGAGCCATCCAAAGGAATCCCAAGCATTACCTAGAGGAAATTCAAAAGTCAAAGGGTAACACCAAGAGTTGAAAGGGCTGACAATACTCATTCCATGCATTATGGCATGCAGAAACAGACTTGATAGCTGGTTGGTCTATGTCAAACATTACTTTTCTCTAAGCTGGCTGGTGATTATGCCCAACTTAGGAAAAAATTGGTAATGTTTTCCTAAATGTTAAATTTACTCTTGTTCTCTTAAGAGTGATAGATCGAGTGGGAGAATGAGAGTAGCTAGGGTTTGAAGTTTTCAAGGTGCACATATTTCGTAGGTGATTGAGCCAAAGGAGGATCAGGATCGAGTGGCAACACATAGGAAGAATCGGCCAAAGGGGGACCCTTTCCCCCCCACAGACCATCCTTTACACAAATGGTGACCGGAGCAACACCATCGGTTTCTAAGATAGAGATCAATGCCCTGATGAGGGCGTCTGGAAAGAAGAAGATAGGAAGGCAGACAAACGGACCAAAAAGAACATGCATGCAAGACGCGGAAGAGAATATAATCGCCTTCTTAGATCCAACAAAAATAAAGAAAATAGCAAGTTTGCATGGCAGGAGATTGATCTGTAAATTCATGGGCTCTCAGCGAATGCTAGAAGAGTTGCATGCATGGACTAGAAGGAACTAGAAGACAAACGGAGAGTATGAGCTGAAGACCTATGGTAAAGAGTATTTCATCGAAATTCTCGCAAATGAATCGGACCAAAACACAGTTTTCGAAGGAGAGTCGTACTTCAAAAATGCAGGCTTCTTTTTGAAACACTGGCATACTACTTTCAAACCAACAGAGGAACTACCAACAACAGCACCAATTTGGATCTGATTGTATGCTCTCCCACAAGAATTCTAGTCCAGGTATGTGTTTCAAATTATTGCTTATACGATAGGTAGCCTTGTAGACAAATTGAAACCATACCATGGCAAAGGATTGCCTAGTTATGCCAGAATATGGGTGGAACTAGACCTCACAAGGCCACTTCCCAAGAATGTCACTCTGAAAGCAGGAGATATGGAATGGATCTAGTATCTAGATTATGAGAGTATCCCTTTCCGTTGTGGAGGATGCCACAAATATGGACATCTAATCAAGAAATGTCCAACTTTACAAAAGAGAAATGTTCCAGAGAAAGCACCTAAAACAATGGAGAACGATTCGAAAGGTTTCATGAAACCAAAAAGAAAACACACTATTAAGAATAAGAATAAAACGATCAAGAAATATGTTCCGAAAGACAACAAGACAGCAAGAAAGGAGGAATGGACCTCGATGGAAGGAATAGAATCCGTCCTAGAAACACAGGGACTAGAAAATCAAATGAGGAAGATATAACATCAGATTATGGCTTCAAAGAAGATCTTGAAAACCTTCTACAAGACTTGGGCACAAGAAAGGAAGGAAAACAAAAGACAAATGATAGACAAGGGAAGCAATCAAAACGAAAAGGCCAAGGGGGAGGACAGCAGGTTCAGGAAAACTGGATAAGCACGGACGAGGGAGACGAGACAGAGACAAGTAGTAGAACAAAGGAGGACAACCTGGGAATCAGGGAAACCCTAAATCTTAATCCCAAAGGAAACTTCGAAAAGAGGTGAGGGAGACCCCATAAGAAGAAAAAGAGGCACGAAGAGGCAATGGAAGCAATCGGGGCAGGGACTCAAATGCAAGTGGACACTTTCTTGGCGAGCACCAAGCAAAGTGACCTCCCATAATGTAGATCATCTCTTGGATTATAAGGGGTCTCAATGCTCCTCCCAAAAGGAGAACATTGAGGCAACTAATTAGTCAACATAACCCTGAAATAGTGATGCTTCAAGAAACTAAATTAGAAAACCTAGTTGGAGTTAGCGGTAGTCTATCAAGTAAGCTCAAAAGGGAAATAGTAGGAAGCATTGTTGTAAGAACAACGGGAGGAATGGCCATCCTATGGGAACCTCACTCAATCGATATGGAGATCATCCAGGCCCAAAATCAATACCTTGCCTGTAAAGTGGAGTGGCGTAGAATAGGATTTAGCTATTGTTTGGTAAATGTTTACAGATCACAAAATAAACAAGAAATAGAGCAGGTATGGCAACAAATAGGGGGTATTATCAAGACCAATGATGAGGCCTTCTGGGTAATTTCAACACTAGATTGGACTCATCTGAAAAGAAGGGAGGAAATATGGTGGAATGAGACTTCAATAGCTTTCAAAAAAAATTGGAGAGGACGGAACTTTGGGATATAAAAACAAAGCAAGGATAGTTCACTTGGAGCAATAGAAGAGCGGGGAGGGAGCTTATCCTAGAGAGGCTCAATAGATTCTTGGCTTCAAGAAATTGGATCGTACACAAGTATATCCTCGAAACTAAGGTGTTGAAAACCACAAGCTCAGACCACTGGCCGATAGCCATCTAGCTGACACCAGATGAGCAACTAGTTAGATCTCCTTTCGGGTGTGAAAAATGTGGATGGAGCACCCAGACCTCGATGATTCCGTTATCCAACAATGGAATTCCCCAAAAAAACAGATTTGGGACAAAATGTATGTCTTTTCGCAAAAGCTAAGAGAGGCTCGATAGATTCTTGGCCTCAAGAAATTGGATCGAACACAAGTATATCCTCGAAACTGAGGTGCTGAAAACCACAGGCTCATACCACTGGCCTATAGCCATCCAGCTGACCCCAGATGAGCAACCAGTCAAATCTCCTTTCAGGTGTGAAAAAATGTGGATGGAGCACCCAGACCTCGATGATTTCGTTATCCAACAATGGAATTCCCAAAAAACAGATTTGGGACAAAAATGTGTCTTTTCACAAAAGCTAAAACACCTCAAGGCAGCCCTGAAGAAATGGAATCAACTCATTTTCAAAAACGTTTTTCAGGACAAACAAGATCTACTAAGAAAAAGTGGAGAATCCAGGAGCTGAGAATGCAAGGACACAGTTCCACAAAATTGCTAAAAGAGGAGGCGGAAATCGCAATAAAGTTGAAAAAAGTTTATAGTAAAGACGAAATATACTGGAAACATAAATCTAGGATCAGATGGCTAAGAGAGGGAGACCGAAACACGAAATTCTTTCACCTTTCATGCAACATTAGAAGACAGAAGAATTTTATACAAAAACTAGAAACCCTGGAAGGTAACATCCTAGAAGATTCTGAGGTAATCAAAGAATACTAGGTTAGACACTATGAAGGCTTGTTGAATCAAGGTGGGGAAAATAGGGAGGAACAGGAAGACTTCATGAAAAATATCCCGCATCGGGTTTCTCAATCTGATAGCAAAAGCTTAATAGAGGATATATCCCTAGAGTAAGTCAAGAAGGCAATTTTTGAGATGGTAGGGGATTGAGCCCCAGGCCCAGATGGATTTCTGGCCTTATTCTTCCAACACTTTTGGGATCTCATAGAAGAAGAAATCAGGGAAGTGGTTAAGGAATCAAAGGAATCTCAACGGATGCTAAAAGAGTTTAATTCCACTTTTCTCTTTCTCATACATAAAAAATCGAAGAGTAGAACGCTGAAGGACTTTCGACCAATCTCCCTCTGCAATACCATCTACAAGATTATTTCTAAGGTCATTATAAATCGGCTCCAAAGCATCCTTCCCAAACTAATCTTGGAGGAACAAGGGGGTTTTGTCAAAGGTAGGAAAATCTCTGACGGAATAGTCATAGCACACGAAATTATACATTCCTTGAATGCAAGTAAGCGGCAAGGAATGTTGATAAAATTGGACATCGCCAAGGCATATGACAAAGTCAATTGGATATTCCTGGACAGGATACTCCAAAAGTTCAGCTTTAAAGAGGATAGGAGAAGATGGATCCGAAGTTGTTACTCTTTGGCCAAGTTCTCGGTAATGATAAATGGATCCCTGGAAGGTTTCTTCTCTTCCGCTAAGGACCTCAAGCGAGAGGACCAGTTATCTTCTTATCTTTCATTCTTATGGCAAAAGCCCTGGGTAGATGCATAAGATCTCTAAAAGAAAAAAATAAAATAAAAGGGATTCAAGCATCTACAGGTGAAACGGCTCACACCCACTTGCAGTTCGTGGGTGATACAATTCTCTTTGCTCTTCCAAGATTTCAAGAGATCAGAGCTATTAGGGATCTATTGGGAAGCTATGAGAGAGTTGCATGGCAATCTATTAGCAAAATAAAGTCAAAGATCTTTTTCATTAATATCTCCCATAATCTTCAATCTTTCCTCTCTAGAATCCTAGGCTTCGAAAAGGCTACCTTCCCAGATAACTACCTAGGCTTCCCTCTGTTCAAAGGAAAGGGAGATAAGAATCTTAGGAAAAAAGTCATTGAAAGAATGAAGAGAAAATTGAGAAATTGGAAAGGAAAGTATTTGACTTAAGCAGGGAGGATAACCCTCATTAGGACAACTTTGTAATTAACAACCAACTATTGGTTCTCTCTTCTAAAGGCACTTACGGGGACGCTGACTGAGATGAATAAAATACTCAAAAACTTTATGTGGCAAGGTACAGGGGAGAAAGCAAAGTTGCCTCTCTTAACCTCGGAAAAGATATGCAAACCAATATCCCAAGGAGGTGCTGGAATAAGGAACCTCAAAAAGGTAAATATAGCACTCATTGCAAAGCTCAAAGGAAGGATGGAGTGAACCACTTAAAGAAAAATACCTTGATGAAAGGAATTCAGCTAGAATATTCACAGCCTAGGAACATCCGACTAGCTCCACCGTTTGAAACAGTATGAAGGAAAAGCCAGAGAGATCATCTAAAAGGATTATTTCGACAGGTCAAAAATTGAGAGGATACATACTTCTAGGAAGATAGCTAGGTAACCCAGAAACCCCTAAGGATGGACCCAAAGTTTACATGTATCAGAGAATAAGGCATCAGATAGTGGGCACAAAAAGTGAAAGATCACTGGATTGAAGGCACGAAATCAGACCATAAGATTGTTACTTGGAAAACTTTCCACAACGTGGACGGAACCCAGAACGAATCTCAAAAGGCCCTGAACGACATCCCTCAAGGTTTTAGGATTTCCTGGAGTCCAAATAGAGACAGTGAATTGGTATAGAAAAGGAATAGGGGTGTACTTAGTCAAGGCGGGCTATGCTGCTCAAATGGAAGTGAATCAAGGGGACTCAATAAATCCAGTTTGGACCAGCATATGAATGAAGAGACAATGTTGAGAAGCACATGATGCATTGATTTGTGCATAGATCTTTATGATATGCAAAATTAGTTGCAATATGGTTACAGCAGTTACAGGAGGTTATTAGTTTAGACCTTAACTAAAATTAGTTAAATCTTATTACAATATATAACACCCCCTCTTAATGACTAAACTAGAAATGACTCCAAGTTTGTCTCAAAACTTTACAAAAAGAATAGAACCAAGAGGTTGAGTTATTAGATCTGTCGGTTGTTCTGAAGCAGCACAGAAGTGGAGAAATATCACTAGAATCAACCAATTGTCGAATGTAGTGATGATGAATCTCGATGTGTTTAGTGTGGGCATGAAAAACAAGACTCTTTACTAACTTCAATACACTTTGATTAACACAAAATAGTGGAGTAGGAGTAGATGAAGGAAGTTGCAAATCAGCTAGAATCCGATGTAGCCAAACTGCTTCACAACTGGGACTGACTGTTGCTTTGTATTCTGCTTCAATGGAACAGAAAACAACGGTACGTTCAAGCTTGCTCTGCCATGAAACAACTCCTGAACCAAAAGAAAACATATACCTGGTGATAGAATTTCGAGTATCAATTGATCCTCCCCGATCAGAGTCCGTATAACCAATCAATCTGAAATTTGTTGTCTTCTGATAAAGAATACCAAAGTTGAGAGTTCCTTTGACATATCACAAAACATGTTTTGTTGTTGTCCAATGTGCTAGCTTCGGTTGAGACGAGAACTGAGAGAGGTAGCTAACATCAAAACGTAAATCTGGTTGAGTGGTGGTAAAATATATCAAGTTGCCCACCAATTGTCTATATAATGATTCATTTAACAGTGATGAATCATCATGAGCTGATAATTTCAGCTCTACATCCATAGGTCTAGAATAAAAATTACAATCCATCATTCCAAACTTCTTCAAAAGAGTAGTGGCATACTTGACCTAAGCAATAAAAATGGAGTGGTCATATTGCCAGAATTCTACACCCAAACAATAGTGTAGGAGGCCTAAATCAGTCATATCAAAAGCAGTACACAAATCTGATTTGACTTTCTGAATCGTTGTGTCCCCCTACCTGTGATGGCAAGGTCGTCAACATACACAATGAGTATTACAATGTCATCATCAATGCTTTTGATACAGAGATTCGGATCAGATGGACTCCAGCTCAATCCAAAATCTCATAGATGTTGATCAATTTTGATGTACCAATCTCAAGGACCCTGCTTAAGCCCATAAAGAGACTTCACCAATTCGCAAACCAAATGATCACAACCAGTTTCAAGTTGCACCATGTATACTTCATCCAAATCGCCATTAAGGAAAGCGCTTTTGACATCCATTTGAAACACATTCCAACCAAACTGAGATGTGATAGAAAGAAGTAACCGAAATGTGACCATTTTTGAAGTAGGAGCAAAAGTCTCCTCGTAGTCTATTCCCTCCTATTGTGAAAATCCTTTTGCAACAAGATGGGCTTTGTACTTGTCCAAAGTACCATCAGCGTTGCATTTGACTTTGTACACCCATTTGCAGCCAATGGGTTGCTTACCTGGAGGTAAATCCACCAATGTCCAGGTATTGTTTCTCATCAAGGCATCATATTCTGAGTGCATTGATGTCTCCCACTTAGGTTCGCCTTGTGCATCAAAATATCTCTGGGGCTCTGAAATGGTGAAAATATCAGAAGCAAGAGCAAAATACATATGCTCTTCATCATCAGTTGAATCCACCACTGACTTTCCTAGCTGCCGAGACCATGTATGAGATTGAGGAAGATCACCCTCTTGTACATCCTGTAGAGAGGTGTAATACCACTTGGGTCTCTTCTGTACCAAGGATACATGTTCCTACTGAACAGCAAATGGAGATGTGGTCGACTCAAGTCAACAACGTTGATAGACTAATGGAGTGTTACCCATGGCTTGTTGCACTGAAGACTGTGAGGGTGTCGCCAAAACATGAGGTTCCTCATCTTTCAAAGTACAAAACCAGAAACCTATGGATTATCAGAGATAGCTTGTTGATTACAAACAAAAAATGACTTTGTTTCTTTTACATCAACATCCCGACTAATAATGATCTTGTTAGTAGACACATCTATTAGTCTATAAGCTTTGCATTGAGTACTATAACCAACAAAGAAATATCGGGCACATTTAGAATCTAGATTACTTCTTTGTTTCTTAGGAATGAGAGCATATGCAACAGAATCAAAAACACAAAAATGTGTTACCTCTAGTTTGATGTTGGATGAGGCTTCTCCCGAAATGATGTTCTCCAAAGCCTTGCAGGGACTTCTGTTTAGTTTGTAGACTATCGTATTTAATGCTCCTCCCCAATATTTATATGGCACACCTCCGTTGTGTATCATGGACTGAGCCATCTCCATGATTGTGCGATTTCACCTTTCAACCACTCCATTCTGCTGAGAAGTGTATGGGGTTGTTAGCTACGGATGAATTCCTTCCTTGCCGCAATAGTTCTGAAATTGCTTTGAAGTGAATTCTCCCCCATTATCGGATCGTAATGTTTTGATCCGTCAATTTGTTTGATATTCTACCAGTGCTTTGAATTTTACAAACTCAACAAAATAGTCAGACTTCTTGTTCAAGAAGTAGACCCACATTTTTCTAGAAAAATCATCTACGAACAACAAAAAATACCTTGCACCAAGACTAGCAAATGACTTCCAAGATGGCTCACATAAATCTGCATGAACAAGATCAAGGAGCCCCTTTGCTCTCCAGGCACATTCAGTGGGGAAAGGTTTCCGCTTCTGTTTGCCAACCAAACAACCTGCACATATATCTTGCTTGACTTGGATAGTAGGCAATCCAAGAACCATATTCGATTTTTGGAGTTTGGCCAAATACTAAAGATTGAGATGTCCAAATCTCTCATGCCATACAACACTGGTTTATCCTCCACAATTAATGCATTCAAACTAACAGTGACGAGATCAACAAGTCTATACAAGCCATTTTGCCCAATGCCTAGGGCTATGACTTTATCATTTTTGATATCAGACACAATGCATTTCTTTCCTAAGAAATTTACTTGAATGTGAGGGTTTTCAGTTAACTAACTAATTTATAGAAGATTTTTGTTCATCTTAGGTACATACCTAACATTCTTGACTATGAACTTTGCAGCATTATTCAATACAATGCATATATCTCCTATCCCTTTTACAGTATGTGACCTACCATCACCCAAGGAAACTGAATCGAAAAAAAAATCGTTTGTATTAAAATTAACATACTAGTCTTTTCGACATGTAAAATGCCTTGATGCACTGGAATCAAAAACCAATAACTAGTAGACCTCTCATTGAAGCATGACGCCATGAGAGCATATGCTTTTCCTCAGATTCAGTTTCAACCGCTGCCACTTTTGCATGCCCTTTTGCCTTCTTGTTATGTGTTAGATCATATTGTCTTTTTCTACATTCTTTCTTAATATGACCAAATTTTTAACAATAATAACATTTTACCTTGAATTTTTGGGGAAGATGAAGACATATCCGAATGTCTTTTCCAGTTTCCTTTTGATTGAGTAGCAAATGCACTTTCCGATTGCCCAGAACTGGGCTCATTGAAATGGATCTACCTGCGTTCTTTTTGCAGCAAATATGAACTCGCTTGATCAAAAGTGAGTGTTACTTTATGTCATCAGGTGCAAAGCTTCCACGAATGATTCATAAAGTGTCAAGTTATTCAAAACAAGAGCCACCATATCATCGTCATCCACCTTTTTGTTGATCGCTGACAACTGGTCACAAAGATCTTTCATCCATGATAAATGTTCTAACAAAGACCCACCTTCTGTCATTTTTGTGGAAAACAACAGATTTTTCAAATAAAATACTTGACTCTTTTCCGAAGTCTAGTACTTGTTCTTGAGACTGGTCCATAGTGCACTTGCTTGTGCAGCATTCCGAACCTCCAAAATCATATCATCTGACACAGAAAGTTTCAACAAAAGAAATTCTTCTTTATGACGTTTGTCATAATCGGCCAAGTTCATTGCCGATCGTTGTTCTGTGTCAAGTATAATCTTGTCACAATCACAGAATTCCACAATTGTCAATATTTTATGACTCCACACATTATAATTATGCCCAGTTAATTTTTGGGCCTTAGGAAGGACAAGATTTTGGATATTGGCCATTTTTCACTCCAAAAAATTTTTTTTAACCAATAAAATACTAAGAACAAAATTTTGAAAACATTGAACTATTTTTATCTTTCTGATGTGCAATTTTTCAACCACCCAGAAATTTTTTTTATTTAAAAAATATCAGAAAATTTTTGAAAATAATGACTCACTAGTTCTGCGCTTATTGGTTCCCTTCCACAAATTGGTTCTGCCACGAATTGGTTCTGCCCTTCCTCGTGACTGAGTCTTTTGGCGTTTTGCTTCTGCACTTCCTCGTGACTGAGTCTTTTGGCATTTTGCCCTTCCATGACTGCAACTGCGACTGTTCCTACTTTCTACGTCGTGTGCCCTTCCGCGACCCTTCTTGCATCTATGACTTGTGCCCTTCTGCGACCCTTCCTCTATTTGTCTTCCAACGACCCTTCCTGTCGCAACTGTGTCTTTCTGAATCTGGTCATGACTACCTGAACTCGACTGTCATCGTGATGATCTTCAACAATTGTGTTTGTTTCCCGCACGAAAGCCTTTGACAGGACTATGTCGACAAGACTCGAAAGCCCTTGGCGATGGTCGACGGGATTCAAAATCCCTTGGCCCTTTCTGTCTGCAACTAAAACTCGTGTACTTCCTTCCCCGACTGTGATTTCTTTCCACCTTCGACAAGGATGTCTCTCTCATGGGATTGAATCCTCCATTTTCCTCTTCACCTGTTTGTACCCTAGAACCAGGGTTTCCTCGAACAATGAATCATCTGTACCATTCTGGCTTCTTCGAGTGGTGGCTCTGATACCACTGTTAGCAAATGAATGAATAGACAATGTTGAGAAGCACATGATGTATTGATCTATGCATAGATCTTATTTATGATATGCAAAATTGGTTGCAACATGGTTACAACAGTTATAGGAGGTTATTAGTTTAGACCTTAACTAAAATTAGTTAAATCTTATTACAATATTTAACAGCGGAAAGCAAAAGACTTCTTATGGTTGGTTATGCATGGGAAGATCCTAACAAGGGAAAATCTAAAAAGAAAAGGGTTTCAAGAACCAACAAGATGTGTAATGTACCTAAATAGCGAAGAGAACACATAACACCTACTGTTACATTGCAATTTCACCTCGGGATTGTGGAACAATTTTGTAGATAAGTACAATTTGAATTGGACCCTAAGCATTAACCTCCCAAATCACTTGAAAGCATGGCAATGTTTAAAGGATATCTGGAATATGGGTCCAAACCTCATAACATGAAAAGTTTGGATTGAATGGAACATAAGAATTTTCAAGGATGGGGCTAGGCACAAGTCCAGAAGGAAAGTTTGGCTTGAGATAGAAGCCAATTTTATATAGATCATTACAACAATCAAGCAAACTAAGAATAAGGAAACAGACACCGAGGAAACTAGAATTCTACAGAACTAGGGGGAAGTCATAAAAAACGTACGACTCCATGCAACCAAGTAATAAACAGAGAAAAAAGTTAATAAGGAATAACATGAAATGGTTTCCCCCAAAACAGGGATGGCATAAAGTAAACTTCAATGGGGCGTCACAACACAACCTCGGACAGTCTGGAGTAGGGGCTATTATTAGAAACCACATGGGACAAGTTCTAGCCTCTATAAGGCGACCTCTATTGGATTCAATACGAACAATATCGCAGAAGTCGAATGCCTCACATTGCGAATGAGGTTGGCCTTGAAAGAAAATATCAGGTAATTGGTGATAGAAGGAGACTCACTTATTATCATCAAAGCGATGGATAACAATAAAAACTTAAATTGGAGATTGAAAAGAATCATGGAAGAAGCATCTCTAATCCGAAACTGCTTCGCGGAGGTAAAGCTGAACCACACGCTACAAGAAGGAAACAAGCAGCAAACTGGCTCACAAATCTTGGCCTAAGAACCCCGGGATCCGATAAGATAGGAAACATGAGAAGTATCTCCAAAGACAAGGAGATGGAGAAATTAAAGAAAATTATTCTTAAATAATGTACCAAATAGCATATGGCTGGATGGAGAACAAAAGGAATCATGCTAAAAAAGGGCTTAGCGCCAAGGGAAATAATGCCAAAAAAGATCCCTCAAAAAAAGAAGAAACATAAATTTAGCCTAATTAACGGAAGGAGGAAATAAGTTTTTTTATGGCGGAACCAAGAGAGCAAAAGGAGGGAGGAAGCAGCATTTTAATCTCCATAATAGGCACAGTGCTACCAGAACAGAAAATACCAATTCTAACGGCGTAGGGAAAGAAGAAGAAAGAAAGGCAAGCGCATGGATACTGGGTTTAAAAACCTGCCAAATGGGGCGCGACTCCTCCTGGCCTAAATGCACTTGGTCAACTACAAAAATAAACCAGGTGTCCATGATTTTATCAATGTCGAACACTGGAAGGCTGGACATCCTCAAGAAAACCAAAGTCTTGCAAACAATTTTGAGTACCTCATTGGGACAGCTATGGCGCTACTGTAAGTGATTCGACTACTATTATCTATCTCCATCAATGTGCTGGAAAGAGTTCAGGCAGCAATGGATTTTCCAACATCCACGACTCCATGTGACCAATAGGAAGACATGGACGCCCAGCCAAAACAAAGGAATGCAGCAGTCAATGAAGGGAGTAGAGGAAAGGATGAATTTTCCCTCCATTGCGTCGAACAGGTGGACAATAACAGAGTTGGGGAAGGCACCAGCAGAGGAGCGATGGGGGAGCAAGAGCACTTAGTCCAAGGAGGGGAAAAAACAGCAAAACCAAATACAAGTGCAGAGCAGGAAGGTGCAAGGGGTGTGAATTATAGAGGGAGACGTTTCTATGCTACATTCCAAGAAGGCAGAATATGGATAAGGAGGATTGAACTGTCAAAACAAGATCAAGACAAAGGAAAGCGAAAATGGATGGGCACAAGAATGAAAGTGACAAGGACGTTGGCAAGCGAAAGGCAAGGCCACCACAAGGAGGACCAACGAAAAGACAATTCTCCATCAAGATCGAGGAAGCACAAAACACCAAGGGATTAGAAAATGGAGAAAACTCAATTCCTAGCAGCAGTAGGCCCAATCAGGGAAACGGGATGTTAGAAAATCTCAAGGAATTAATCATTGGGATTCACTCCATCAAGGAAGCCGTGGATAGCATTAAAAACCTCGTGGCCAAACAAAACAACAAAAATCTGGAGCAACAGAAAGAGTTGGAGGCCTGGACCAGAAGATTAAGGGAGTTCTAGGCTCACTTCAACCTGACAGAAGCTATTAATGACAACCTGATTCATATTAAAAATTTCATGGAAAACAACGGGAAAGAGGCGAGACTCCACACTCAGATACTATATTTCACATCAACACTGATGAGATAGAAGGAATGCAGAATACTTTGGCGAGCATAGTGGACGACAAAATGAACATGAAAGAGCACCTGCATCACTGGCACTGTGTGCAAAACAATAACCCTCATGCGAGCCATCCGATCGAGGAAGTTGGAGATGAAGATGAGGACTAGTTTTTGTTTAGCCGGGGGTGTATAACCTTCCAGATACTGGTATAGGTTAGCTGGTTATGGGTAATAAAGTGACCTTGTAGTTTGTCAAGGTCTTCTGTCATGTTTTCGTCTCTTTGTAATGGCATTACATGCAGTTTCATGAATAAAAAATTTAATTATCAAAAAAAAAATTACTCTTGTTCTCCAGTAATCAGTCCATACAAGAGGATTAAATTTATAAACAAATTCTGCGTTTCTATATTTCTCCTCGCTCATAGTATTAAATTTTAAGAATAATAAAAGTTTGATTTTATTTCCCCTTCTTCTAGCATTCTTATACTAATTTTAATCCGGATCACAGGAGATATCAGGTGGGGAACACACTAAATTGAGAGAATTAAGATGTGATATAGAAGGAAGTAAACTATTGTGCAGAGATCAGAAACATAAGTAATGTTCATTCATAGATCAAAAGGCATAGAACTGTAACAGATTTTTTTAAATTGAATGATCTGTACAAAGCATTCTCTTGAATGAGATGAATTGACTGTCTATCTTCCCTATCTCATGCAGCCTATGTGCGTACACACACACATATATGGATATGTCTATGTATGTGTATGTATGTGTATGTGTGTGTGTGTGTGTCAATGCTGCAAAATTCAAACAAACCATTCCAGAAAATGAAATTGTTCTTCTTCCACATGCGACCCTTCAGCTTTCATTGGTTGCAGATGAGCAATCTCAATAATTAACAAAGAAAGGTGACAATTCAACTCCCTGACGTGCAGTGCATGGTTTGCATACAGTGTGCATTTCTGCGAAGTGTCTGATATGAAATTTCCAATATGCAATGGCCAATGCCTGTTGTGCGGATACACTTGCACAGTGCAATGCACAATGTTTGTGCAGAACCAAGTGATTTGCCTTCAATATGCAGTCTTGGCTTTCCTCAGATCAATTTTACTTGTTGCTTCATTATATGATGATAGATCATCGGCCATACATTGCCCACTTAGGTGACCCTAAGCTGGCATAAGCTGGCATTTATCTGGAAGAGGGAAAGGACAACAGTGAGAAGATTATTTTCATCACAACAGGGAAATGGATTGCTCCAGTCATAAACCTCGAGCTAGTAGTTTCCATAGTGTGATTTTGGGCACAGCTTTGCCACCTACAACAATAGGAATTGCAGTTTATAATTTGTCTGGTTTAACATAGCCCTGCTAGTTCACTCACTAGCCATGGTTAGGATACAGAGCTTATGCTAAATCATATCAAGGCTTGTTTGTACATATTAATGCATTTGCATATTTATACGTGGCTATATGTTATGCACAAATTTTACCTGGATGAGTCCTAAGCAGTTTTGCATGAGCCGTGGAAACATTAGCCAGTTGAGAAGCTAAAACGTCCCTTTGGCCATTGACATTCAAACCTATGGTGTCCTCCTCGCACAATTTTATTTCGGATACCTGTGGATAAGGATGAAGGACTGAAAAGGCACTAAAAAAAACATATGCTTATAGCGTTATGACATATGGGTTAAGCAATCAACTAGTCAACGTAGTCGTATGGTTATAACAATTTTAAGCAGTTCCAACCTAAGGAAAGGGAACTCCTTTGAAAGGTTTCATGCCAGCTGATGGGTTATATACCCCTAGGTCTACCTAGGATCTCCTTGAATTCAACGTTTTATTTATAGATTTTTCAATATAGTAATTGGGACACACTTCTCCTGACCCTTAGGTCATACCTGCAAGACAGGTACACATTTCCAGACAAGAAATGCAGACAAGGACATCTTCAGACACCAAGAGACTTTGCCAAAAGTTTCTTGCAAAGCCTCCCATCTATTGGCACATCTGTTTCCATCTCCTGTCACTTCTAACGGCATTTCCTGCAACAATGCCCTAAAATCTTTTTAAGAAGGTGGGGTTCCTATTAACTCCTAATGTTAAAATTCTGAAATTTATATAATTAACTAACTTTTTTATTTATATATGTTTATTTTTTATATATTTTGTCGTTTCCTAGCATCGCAGTACCTTTTTTTTTTAAATTATGCTGTCCTTGTGGCTGTCCTAATACCCGTCTGGTACTCAAGACGTCCCTGTCTCAAGCTGATTATGGATTTCAGTTATTATCTTGCTTGATAATGTGTATTTCTCATTAAAGAGTATATTAGATATACATGTAAATTTGCCTTTAGAAAGTGTATCCCAAGTTTACAATTGATCTGCTACCAATTCACGTATATTCTTTAGGTATGTAAAATGGGTCCTTTAACAATAAAAACAGTTATGGAAAATTGGTCTTGCAACAACAGTACGAGAGATGAGTTGAAGCTCTCTCCTAGAGAAGACAACAAGGAATTTTGTAAAATAAAGTCTCAAAGAGCAAGCATACGATAAATTTTCAAAGAGCGAGATAGATTTCGATATTGTGTCTAACTCTTTGTTCTTCCAACTCTGTCAAAAATTACTATTGTTTTGGAAGACAAACAACTCCAAGGGGGCAGCTAAAAATTCTCCTTGCAGTAAAGGTCAGTGAGCAAAGTAACAGTCTTCAGAATTCTAGTATGCTTACGATGAATTTTTTTACAAAACATAGAAATTTTTAGTAAAAAAAGAATAAGAAAAGAAATGGAAGCCCCCAAGCTAAAGTCACAAGAATCGCCGATTTTTCGGCACGAAATTCAAAAATCGCCGTTTTTTTCAGGCTGGCAATAAAAGGCGGCCAAATTTGCCAAGTTTGAGGTCGGGTTCGGCTGGAAAGTCTGACCTGGAAAATCACGCTGCAAAAAGAAGCGGGAAAACCCTATTTCTGCGGGAAAGACTGAGCAGCTCGAGCTCTTTATAACAGGGATCATCACGCAGGTTTATCATAGTGAGTGTAAATAAACACTGGAGTAGAGGGTTTAACAGTGAAGAGGATTCTTTTAGTAGAAAGAAAGACGGGTTAAATTACTGCAAGAGAAAGCCCTAGTTCGACGGCGTGCCCTCGGTTCCGTGAAGACCATCTCTCTGCATACAGTTGAACGCCATCAACAAACTTGGACGGCAGAGGCAAGAACTAGGGCGGAGTAGCGAACAAAAGAGGCAGCAACCAGGGTCAATGCAGCAGCAACCAGGGTCAATGCAGCAGCAACCAGGGTCAATGCCGTTAATGGTCGACGCAACCAAGGTCTTCGCCTTTTGGGTTGGACGCAGCTGCCAACAGTCTTGAACGTTCGTGGTCAGCGCAGCCTCTGCCAGCAGCGTGTTGCCAGCAGCAATGGTGGACGTGGTCTTGACGCAGCAGCGAGCCATCCAGTAGGGTTTTCAAATTACTACATGCATTTTAATTTCAAAATCGTAATGTTTTGTTTAAGATTATATTTATTATTTAGTTCATGTTTTTATTTTTTATTTAGTTTACGAATTTGTATTTTTTTTTGGTTTATATTTTGTTTTAACTTTAAGTTTAGATAAGTTTTTAATTCTCAATTGTTTTATTTTTTTACTGTTTTTTTTTTTTTTTTTCTTTTTTTTTTTTAAAGAGTTTGCTTCAAAAATATATATTTGTTTTTATTTTTTTTATTATGTATTTTAAATTTTTTATTTTTTTAAATTATATTTTAAATATTTTTTATTAGTTTATATTTCTATTTTTTTATTTTAATAGTTTTTTGTTATTTGTTTATAATTTTTGATTTTTTTTGGTATTTGTTAATGATTTTTTTTTTTTTTTTAAATAATAATAATAATAATAATGTTTTTTATTTTTTATTACGTTATTTAAAATATACATCTATATGTGTGTGTGTTTTTTTTTTCTTGGTAATTTTATTTCTTATATTTTATTTTTATTTTCTAAGTTTTTGAATTTACTTTTTATGTTTTATAATTTAAATATTTTTAATTTTGTTTATTTTAGTTTATAATTATTTTTACGACTTTTTAATTTTTAAATTATGTATTTTAATTTTATTTTAAATAAATATATTTTAAGTTTTTTTTTTTTTTTTTTTTAAATTTATTCTTAATAATTTTTATTATTTTTTGGGTTTATAATTTTTTTTTTTAAACTATAATGTTTTTATATATTTTTTTAATTTATTTTATTTTATTTTTAAATTATGTATTTTTTAATTTTTATTTTATGTTTAATTTTTTTTTTTAATAATTTTTATAATTCTTTAGATTTTCTTTTTTTTTTAATTATGTATTTTAGAAAATAGTTTTAGATTTTATAATTTTGTTTTTAACTTCTTTTTTTCTTTTTTTTTTTTTATTATTAATGAGTTGTTTATTTATTCACTTTAGCATTTTGAATTATGTTTTATAAATTTATGTTTTATTGTTGTTTATTTATATAATATTTTTATCTTTATTTTCAAAATATATATATTGACACTAAATTTTGCAGAAACATTCATGGCTCCTTTAAAATCAAAAGTTGAGGGATGGACGCATGAGTCACACAAATGAAATCAAATGTAATTTATGTGGTAGAATATTGTATGGGACTTTAATCAAGGTCGATGACTATCTGCTTGGTAGATCAGAGGGCCCTAGTGGGGGTGTTGACCCATGCCCTCATTTGACTTTAGAAATCAGAGTAAAATTGGAGAAAGAACAAGGACAATCAATTGTTGGAAAACATATGGCAATGCAAAAAAAAAAAAAAAAAATCAAGAACTACTCAGGGGCACATCAAAGAGTTTTTCTACGAGTATGTCATCCTCACATATGCAATCAAACACTTGTGGGAGTGGGACAATTCCCAACATGTGGACCCAGTGCAAAATCAAAATGTGGGTGATGGATTCGCTTATTTGTTTTATTCCAGCACCATTCCATTTAACGTGGCTAGAAGTCCATTCTTTAAGAATGCAGTTAAAAAAATATCTGAATTTAAGAGTCCATTCTTTAAGAACGCAATTAAACAAATCTCTAAATTTGGCAAAAAGGTTGCACTCTGCGTAGTTCTAAAATGCTTAAGACAACTCTTTTAGAAAGGTCAAAAAAAAGAGTGACTGAAAGCATGGTAGACGTCAAAGCCTCTTGGAGTGTCACAGAGCGTAGTATATTGAGTGATGGTTGGTCTGATATGTGTCAGAGGCCATTGATTAATGTCTTGGTGTATTGCCCTCAACGCATATCTTTCTTGAAAGCGATTGACACCATAAATCACAAGAAGACTTCAAAATTCATTTTGAAAATCTTAGATGAAACAATTCTTGAAGTGAATGAAGAAAATGTAGTCTAAGTTGTCACTGATAAAGTCACAAATTGTGTAGGGGTTGGAAAAAAAATTATGGACAAGTGACCAAAAAATTATTGGCGCCCTTGTGCAGTGCACTGTCTTAATTTGCTACTCCAAGACTTAGCTAAATTTTCATGGGTGCATAAAGCAATTCAAAAGGGGAGGACAATTGCAAACTTCATAAAGAACCACTGCCTCACATTGAACATTTATTGACAACATGCATTGATGGTGTTGTTGAGGCCTTGTGAAACAAGATTTTATTTTTTTTTCACTTTGAAAAGAGTGGTTGAAGAGAAAACAACGATAAGATCAGTGATTTTTTGCAATGAGTGAAATTTATGCAGTTTCAAAAAGCTCTAAGGGAAAGCAAACAGAGCAAATCATCATAAACCCAAGCTTTTGGAAAGTGCAAACAAGGTTTTAAAAATGTGTGATCCTATTGTTGACGTGCTTCGCATGGTTGATGGTAACACCCCTTGACTTGGCATACTTTATGAGGCTATGGACAATTGCAAGGAATCCATTCAAAAAGCATTCAATGATGTGGAGACAAACTACAAAGCGATATGGGATGTGATTGATGTAATATGGAAAATGATGCACACACCTTTACATGCAAAAGCTTGTTATCTAGAGCCTAGGCTCTTTCATAAAGATAGAGACAGTGATGCAGAAGTCATGAGTGGACTTTGTGAAACCGTTGACAAAGTTGTTTCGAATCCATAACTTACATGTATAATTAGGGGCCAAACAAGGACATTCCGAGCACAAGGAGTACTTGCAACAGCTGCAGCCAAGTATGATAGGGTGTCTTAAAGGATACAAATGGTGGAAATAATATGAATCGAATACAAAGGAATTGCAACACTTTGTCATTCGAATTTTGAGTCAAGGAGCAAGTGCATCAGCGTGTGAAAGGAATTGGAGTTGTTTTAACTACATTCAATCTCAAAAAGAACCAGGGTATTGTCTGGGAAGTTATGAGATCGTGTTTATGTTCGCAGCAATTTGCGGATGTGCATGAACAAAATAGAAAAAAAAAATTCTTCGTCACAGCGCCAACCCGTTGCAGCAGACTTAGAGGATGCAAATGATCCTAACTTCCTTTGTGATGAATCTAGTGATGGCGATGATATTGATGAGCCAAGTGCACTTGGATATAGAACTTTTTGATGTAGCTAGTATACTATAACGCCATAGAGTATATTGGCTTTAGATGATATAGAACTTTTTGATGTATAGTTTGTACGAAGCTTAAAAACTTACTAATACATATTTTAGATTTTGAGACACTTAGTTTTTCAAAAAGTAACTCTAATATTCTTATTTTGAGACACTTAGTTTTTATGTTTTTTTACATTTTGAATTTAATGGCGATTTTTTTTTGTTTTTTTATCCTAACTCAAATTCGAACCGATTTTTGTCCTCATCGAACTCGAACTCGATTTCAAACCTTGTCACTTAGCCCCCAAGCAAAATTAATCTAGATCCTAGAAAATATTAGGTGGACACCACCCTAAATTGTTAGAATTCAGATGTGCCATATGCAGTAGCAAATATTACACAAGAATTCAAAAATGGAAATGACATTTGGAAATAAGACATGGTAAAGATATAGAACTGTAATGGAATATTATTTATCTGCACGTTATGTAAATGTCATTCTCTTGAAAGAGATGAACAGCTCTCATTTTTTCCTCCTCTCTCCTTCCTATCTTTCTATATATGTATGTACATATGAAAATTCAGATGCTGTAGAAGGACGAGAACCATTATAGAAGATGAATTGGTTGTTCTTCCAAATATGAATAACTCTTCACCTTCTGTTGGTCGCAGTTGATCCTGACCCTTGAGTCATACAAGGGGCGGACCCCCATATGGGCCAAGAATAGAGACAGCGCCTGATCCATACCACAGGGCCTAGGATAGTGGCATGTAGGACAACCCAGTAATTTGGCTTGCAGATTACTGAGTTATAGAACATGCAATAGAAAACAATACCCACAATAAACTATTACACATTTGTATGCATGAGATTAGCAGAATATTGCTGCTTATATTCTATGGGACAGAATAGGGCATTGTAAATAATGTACAGTGTGCAGCAAAGCTGATAATGAAGATTTCCATGATCAAGACGAGGGAAATGCTTCCTAACTGAATTGCATAGATTGGAATGTGAACAGATGACCATTCAATCCTAGGTGCTCGAAGCATGCTATCCCCTTGGGGTCAAATGAGGTACAATAAAGCAGTCACAAAAGTAGTCGATTACAAAACGATTTAACTTCTGCAACGGTTGACAGTTCACCTTCTTATAGGTGTAGCGATTGGACTCGCGAGCACACAGTAAGCTGACGGATGTTCTAACATGCGCAAGCTCTTGAAGTGCCACTTGGCATGGCACTACATGGAGCGGATGTCCATGTGGGCACTGAGTTTTGATTGCCCTGCGCAAATTCTGAACATTGCATGATATTTCTCTTAGCATTGCACAAGCACGCAAGGGTGTGTCGAATCTCCACAAATGCCACAAGGTGCCACAGAGATGCACAAGATGCACGAGTGTGTGTGGGGCTGCATGTAATTGCGCAATGTTCCTCAATGCTCGGTCTCAACTCAGGGATGCCAATTGCGCTGAACGATGCTTGGCGTAATGCCAATCTGCTAGAATGATGGCACGGAGGTTGGTGTGAAGATCAACCTATCTAGAATTCCTCAATGCAACGCGCTGTCTCAGCGTATGTCAATTGAGTAGAGCATGGAGTGAGGATCACCAGCTGTGATAGTGCGAGTTGGCATTGTGTTGTGCAGGCTGTGAGGAGTGCTTGCGCTGACTGCTGCATTGTGTTGAATGGAAATTTGATCGAAGATCAAAATCTGGCTCATTGGGGCTCTGCCACATTAGGAGTGAAGGGAGCATTGTTGTCTATTGAGTGTCCAAATGACGACTAGAGTACCACAATGAGAAGGTAGGCATGAGTGAGCCCTCCTGTGATCGAATCACACCCAATGGAATTGTTGGTGTGGTACATAGTAAGGAAGGCCCCAGCTGAGTAGAATATTGGTCATGGTGGTACCACTTTGGTTTGGCATTACCGCAAACCACAGGGTTTGGTTCAGCAGTCTAGCCAGTCATAGATTCAGAGCCACCTCAGGGATCAAAAATGTTTTGAAGGTTGAAAACCTCATTGTAAGAAATATCCCAAGTTGCAGTAAGACTCCATCCACATCAGCAGGTTCTAGAGAAGCCCATGACCAATAAGATTGGTAAAACCCTCCAAACTAAATAGAAAGGGTGAAACAAAAAGTGGTTCCGGGAATGGACAGGGTTGCTGAAGAATTAATAACCCAATAAATCCTACACCATTTTCCAAGTTTAATAAAAAACTTGTTCTTATTAGGGGTTTGGTACAGACAAATGGCATAGAAAAATGTTATATTTATTTATGTCATAATAAATGTACATGATGATGAATAAACCACCTTTACAATAGACAGCTAATTAATCTAATTAAGTTTATAACATGGTTGAATCAATAGAGTGGAAGCACAAATTATGTTTAAGCCGGGTGCACTAACAATTTTTTAGTCGAACAATTTATTGAGAAGCCACAGATTCTAATCCAAGAAGACCTGTAAAATGTTAAAATGAAGCTGGTTGATTGTTATATACTCGATCTATGTTTTCATATTCTATTCTGAACTCAAGGCACATTGACATAAAATCATTATCGTAGAACAAGAAATAACTATGGACATGTTAATAATTAAATACAAGCAGGTTGTTTCAATAGATTCACGATTTGAGCACCAATCCAACAATGATCTAAGCTAAAAAAGATATTTCTGGAGATAGCTGTGAAGATTTTTTATGCAAACAAAAATCTACAGAGTTGTCTCCAGAAATCTATTTCTTATCATCATGGAGTGTGGAAGCCTTAAATATCTAATGATCAGAACTATTAGTGAAGAGGAAACAGCCAATACGGGAGAAAGAAAGAAAGAAAGAAATTGTATTAATATCCACTAGTGACTAAAGTAGATCAATGGGACTCTTAAGAATATCTAGATACAATAGAAAAGCAATAGGGTATAAAATAGTTGTAGATATTTCTTTCCAGGTTTTGTTGTTCAGATTCAATAGAGGTTACATACTTTCAACTTTTACCTAAGAAACTTCCACTAAACCATTATTACGCAATTTGAACTTGTGTTCTACAAAACAAAGATCCTAAAACAGGATTCCAATCATACTTCTTCAATTTTCCTTTGAAATCCATTCATCTAAACTGACAAGGTATGGTGACACCACACAATGGAGCTGACCCTAACACTTGAGGATTTCAGTCATAGATGCATCAACTACTCTAGCAGAAAATATTTGTCTAACATTAAAATGTTGATGTCATAGTCATCCACAAGCCTGCTGGGCTCGGTTAACTGGTTGAGACAGGGCAGTGCCCACCAAAAGGCCCAGGTTCAAACCCCAGTGGGCTTAGAGCCACTAAGTGTTTAAAAGCAGAGGAATTCGACCTCCAAAAAAGTTTTCTGAAGTCCACCGAGGCTCAAGTTCCCTTGATGAAATATAACAGAGTTTACCCATATCAAAAACAATGTGATAGGCATTCATTAACCATTTAACCATAAGGTCAGAATCGATTTTAATCGTATAATCCACACATTCAAAATATAGAACTCTAAGAAATAGAACCATTCAATAAAAACACAGTAATGGTGCAAAGGAACATGAGAAGCACTATGAATCCACTGTAATGGGAGTTCACTAAGGATTATTTGTTTGGGTTAACATTTCCAAACTTAATATTGAAATTGTGTCCTTACCCTCAACAGGGTCACCAAGTTTCTGTATAATATATTTTGAGTATGTAACAGGTTAAGCTACGATTAACATTTGAATTTCTCACAGAAAAAATTCATGTTTCATGGATCCCTATTATGAATTCATTGATGCCTAAAAAAAATTTACATTGAGATATAACCAATTGGAGGTTGACCATTCCAGTTCTGGCATATTCAAAGATCTTTATAATGTTGAGAAAAAAAATAGCATTGTTACGCCAGTACTCTTATAAATTTATAATGCATTAAAGAAATGAATGATTTCTCCTAAACTTAACAAATAGTTTAGTACTAATTTGATAGATGGCTAATTAAAAAAGTCTAAGAGATATTTTGATGGTTTGGAGCATATTAAATAGCATACCTGCTCAGAGACACATTGTGTATGGGCCTGAACACTTTCTTTGTTGAATGTGAATCCACAATCAATACACGACAGCTGAAACAAGCCAACAAAAGTAACCATAAACATATATTCTTATGATGAAATTCCCCAAAATATTGGCATAGAACAAACAACATTAATATTTTTTTATCTAGAGATAACTAGCGATAGACCCTAGGCTGCCAAAAATATATAGTAAAGAACAGACACGGGGAACATCCACAATGGGTAGAATGTGAAGGGTACATATACCAAATAAAAGAGAGAAGGGTCTAACTACACAGATACAAGAGGTTAACTGTAGATTAGATCACCATCTTCAAAGAAGGATAGAATATCATCCACCCATTGGAAGGAAACATCCCGACCATGAACCATCATCCTTCCAAATTGAAGAAAGAAGAAAGCTGAACCACAGGGTTTGCAAACCCAAAACCTTTTGCACATTCCAACGAACATGGAAAGGTTTACCAACTATCATCATCAGCTCAGAGTAAGGCACCAAACTGTAATTTCCAAAGACTGAAAACCGCTGCCTGCCACTGGATAGTTCATCTGGGGGGGGATTCTCAATTGAGTGCAAAACGTACCATATGTGCAAGGTGAGAGAGGAGCCGTAGCAGACCCAAAGAGACAAAGCCAGACATCCATAGGCCTAAACAACTTCTGAGGTGTGTGCAGAATGCTAAAGGACGGACTTTCATATATGCACAGGCCCAAAATATTAATATTCAATGAGAGAAAATTAACACCCAGCTCATACAACCGAAGAGCACTCTAAACTTCACAAGCAGCCCAAATCAATCTGTCAATTTTTGAGCATCAGTATTCATCTTTCCATGCAGTGGACACTGTGTGTGCAAAGTGACCCAATCAGTCAAGAATGATATAGAATCCAAATTCACAAGGCCAAAACTACAGTCTGTGATTTTAACTCTTAACTGTGAGTGTGCAAGTAGCCTTGAAAGGAAACATTATTCATGCACAGGCCTACAAAAAATGCTAAAACCAATTCTGTTGATATCATGTGCTCAAACCATTTTTTCCCTGAAATCCAAAAATCACACTGGCGTCGTCCTTAACCTCTTCAACTAAAAGCCTTTCAAGGAGGAGCGAAGCAAACCAGCTACGGTCACCCAAGGAACCCCAAAAAACCACCCAAACTGTGTGCAAATGAATCATCCCATAGGGTGGATACAGAGCCAACAAAATACTGAGATCTTACACGAAAATGATTCAGGCAGTGTGTGCAGAGCGGTTAAATGATTGATAGCCACAGGAATCACACCAGAAAAACAGGAAAAACCAATTTATATATATTTAAAAATATGTATATGAGAGCATAAATTCTTCTAGGAACAATACCTTTCGAGCCCGCTATCAGTCACTACAAGTCTGTGTATTATCAGGGAGGGCAAATACACAAGCCTCCTTGAAAACAAAATGTTTGACTACATATATATGCCAAACTTTTGACTTGTGAGGACCAAAATCTAAGACATTAACATTTTCCTACGCCAATTTCTTACCAACAGCCACAATCTTCATTTTTTGCTTCCTCTACAATCCTATGATACTCCCCATCCTCGTCGTCTATGCAGCACCATGGAGAATTAAACACACCATCATCAGGGAGAGCCATGCCCAATCTTTCTGCCAGAAATTCTTGACCCTTGCTGACCTTTCTCAGACCACTAAGGATTAAATGGCAATGGTCTTGTCCTTCCAGCTCAATTGAGTGTAGCAGCATCTCCAAATCTTGGTGTTTCTCATGCAAGGTGTCGATTCCAGCTGCATTGGAGAGCATATTGGGCCCCCTCAAAAACATTCTTTTGACCAAAAGACTTTTTTGGATTCAACATGAGGGCTTTCATCAGCTTGGCAATGTCTTTACTCTCCACTTAATTTTTTGTTGTCACCACCCACATTCTTCTAAGCCATACCCACATGAAAGGATTCCTAATTTCTTGGTCGATATATGCTGCAAATTTGTCTGCCATGAATTCCCCAGTTTGGCGCTCAGCTTTATGCTTCCCCCTACAAGCACAAGCCTTGGAGAAGGAGGTCTCCTCAATCTTGGCCACCTTCACAATGCCAACACTAGATACCAACCTTCAGGGCAAGCGGAGGAGATACAGGTGGCAGAGAAAGCCAAAGCCATGGCCACCTTCACTCTCTTCAACAAACCTGCACCGCTTGCAAAGAAGAGAATAAACCACAAGTGGGAATGGTGGTGTCACTCATGTGAGGCATGATAGAATTAATAAATTGGGGATGCTGCATCGGGGGTGTCTAATCAATGATTACCTTGCATCATATTACCGATTTCGGAAGTATGGACAACCTTTGCAATGATTTAGCATAGTTATGGCCAAGGATCAAAAAAATTAAGCCCAAGGTAGAGTGTTTTCAGCCACCCATCGTCATCCCTTATGAGAGGCTTAGGTTTAGACAGAGATGTCGGAAGCATCCCGCATAAGGATGATTTGCATATCCTTGGGGAGAGGCGGTTCCCAAAAGGTACTAATTCTACCAATGGATCCAGTAAGTCCAATTCCCCCATTTGTTGCTTAGTCGGCAATTTTATTACCTTTTCTCCTAATGTGCTGAAAATCGATCCTATCAAACTTCGATCGCATCTAAGCTATTGCGTCCATTATAGTCTTGATTCTCTATGCTTTGACACTGCCCTCAAAGGCCACATTGATGATCAGCTACGAGCCCCCTTGACTATGATGATCTTCCAACCTTTCATGAGTGCAATTTGAATACCTTTCAAGAGGGCTCTGGGTTCAGCAATATTATTGGCATCGACCCAATATCAACAGAGAAAATTAGGAGAGGTTGTCCCTCATGAGCTCGAAAATTACCACCACAACCAGCTGGACCTGGATTTCCTTTAGAGGTACCATCTTAATTGAGTTTAATACATCCTAACTCAAGCAGACTCTAGACGACAAGGAGCCAAGGGAGATATTTCACGCACAACCAAGCCCCTTATCAGGGAAACAAGCACCAAACCAACCTCGTTGGAGTTGGATACAGCCCCAAAACCTTAAGCATTCACAATTTCAATGACGAATTTTTTGTAGCCATCCACAACCATTCCTCTGTATGGTTGGTATTGGTGAAAACCTCTTGTTCCTTTCTAACCAAAGATTCCAGAAAATGGTAGATGGACCCAAGTCCAGATCATTAACAAACAATTAGAGATAAATTTCCAATTCCAATGTTTTATAAGATCTAGCACAAGTTTATGAAAAACACTTTGAACCCACATTTTCTTAGAAAGAATCCCCATACTTTCCAAGCATACAGACAATGCAATAGAAAGCGATCACAACTTTCTTCATGGCATTTGCATAACATGCACAGAGAAGACCCAATGAATCCCCTTCATCTTAACTAGTCATAATTTAAAATTCGGTTTTGAGTTGCAACCCAAAGGAAGATGTTGGCTTGTGGTAGATCTTTATGATTCCAAACAAAACTAGCAAGGGAATTTGCTAAGCACCATACACTCCATTCTAAGGATTACTTGATAAGCAGACTAAACAAAAACCTCCCCTGATAAAAAGTCTTCCCAAATTAAAAAGACCTCTACTTGAAATGAAGGAATAAGGATGTTTTCTAATTCAATCATTAAGACTTGTGTTTCTTGTTGGTTCGAGATGTCCGGCCAATCTAGGTGCTTCCATAACTTCCTCCCAAGGGAACCCTCCCAATACTCAGATACCTTGTTGCCCCAAAGATTTATTGCATAATCCATGAGGCCTTAATCCTCTGAAATCAACCATGGCCTGAGATCTAATCCAGCCATCTTGCCAAAAAAAGGATGTTCTCCCCATTTCCAACCTACCATTTGAGAAGCAGAAGAATAAATTTTCAGTAGAACTTTATAAATCCCATATTGTCAATCCCCTAGGGAGTAGGGTTTAAGTGAACAACCTGAACACCAACTGAGAATCCAAATACTTGTACTATAAGATTTTGCTCCATAGCTTCTCCTTATTTGAATAGATTCTCCAGAAAAGTTTAATGCCTAGAACTTTGTTCATCCTATCAAGTGGCCTTAAATCAAGACCCCCCCCATTCTTTCGGGGTGCAAAACCTATCCCAAGAAACCAAACTCATTTTCTTCTTTTCTTCTCCCACACTCCATAAGAAATTCCATTGCAATTTCGTTATTCCATCCTTTTCTAGGCACCTTGAAAACTGACATTAAGTGGGTGGGCATTCCTTGGAGTGTGGATTGTATTAGCTAAGCTCAACCTGCAAGGGAGAGCCACTTATCTTCCAAAAAGAAAGCTTCTTCTAGATTCTATCAGTCATAGGTTGCCATGCCTCCACAATACATCTCCCTGCAAACAACAAAAATCCCAAATATTGACTAGGGAGAGAACCTTCCACGAACCCCAAAATACCTTTGACTAGGGAGAGAAAAAAATCTAGGATTTGGAAAGGCTAACCTCTTGCCCAATGACCATCTCATTACTATCCAAAATTTCCTTCAGCATTCTAGCCTCTTGCTCAGAAGGTTCTCCCATTAGAGCAATGTCATCAACAAATTGCAAATGAGAGATATTACCCAGATTGGCGTTGATGGCTAATCCCTTCAATTTCCGTTGCAACACCCTTGATAGCCCTACCAAGGGCCTCAACCAAGATGATGAAGAGATAAAGGGATAAAGGATCCCCCTGCCTAATCCCTCTAGAAGATCTAAATAACTTGCCAAAACTTCAGTGACCAAGAAAGAGAAGCAAGGGGTGGAGATGCAACTCCATACTCATTTTTGCCAATCTTCATTGAGCCCAAATTTATCAATTTTTTGATGTAACTAACCCTATCATAGGCTTTGACCATATCCAATTTGATGAACATGCTAGACCTCTTAACATGATTCAAGGAATGGATTGCCTTGTGGGCTACCACTATACCATCCAGCATTTGTCTACCCAACACGAAGCCTCGCTATACCTCAGAGATGATATCATCCAAGCATCGCTTCAAATGATTTGTCGTAACATTAGTCACAAATTTGCAAATTGAATTAAAAAAAGAGATAGGTCAAAAGGCATCAAAATAGGGGCAATCTTTTTTCTTGGGAATAAGAGCTAGGAAGGTGTTATTCCATTCTCTGAAAACATTATTTTTTGACCTACACTCCTCAACCACCTCAACCACATCTAATCCCATAAAGTCCCAAAAGTGCTGGAAAAATCCAACTTGAAAGTCGTCTTGTCCAGGGGCTTTATCTACTCCTAAGCTAAACTGCTTTTTAAACCTCCTATGCTTAAACAAAAGCCATCAGAACCTAAATCATCCCTTCAGTAACTTTTGAAGGGATATACCGGTGGAACCATGTCTAGTCTGCCAATTTGTCCCTCCCATCATCAAATAGCAAAGATTTGTAAAAAGTAACTACTTCGTCTATGAAGTCCTTGAGATATTCCAAGTCTACCCCATTTGGAGTGGTTATTTTGACAATTATATTCTTGTTCCTACGAATCACCGTAGATAGCTGAAAAATTTTGTGTATCTCTCACCTTCTTTAAGCCAATTGATTATGGATTTCTACTTCCAAAAGATCTTCTCCTACCTCAAAATCTTATGTTGCTCAAGTAATAAACTTCTTTCTATATCAGCCAAATCTTCAACCCACACTCCTTGATCTAATGACACCTAAATTTCCCTCAAATCAGCCTCCACCAAACTCTTCTTGTCAAAGAGTTTCCCACTTTTTTTTTAATTCCAAACCTTAGCTACTTGTTTGACTGCCTTAAGTTTTTGAGAAAGAATGAAGCACTTGGATTCACTCACCTGAGTTTGCCAACACTTCTAGACAAGCTCACCAGTGGAGGGATCTTGCAACCACATAGATTCAAACTTAAACTTAAAAGGAATGTCTTTGGGTTTCTTATCAACATCTAATTTGAGTGATATTGCCTAGTGATCGAAGCCAACAAAATGAAAAACTTTTGTCATGAGCTTGAAATTCTTGGATAAAATATGTGAATTAACCATAAACCTGTCAAGCCTTCTCCAAAATGAGTCGATCCCCTTATCTTCTGTTATTCCAGGTGAATTCAAAGCCATAAGCCTTAAAATCTGATAAGCCAACCTCTAAACAAAATTTATTGAAATCACACATAGCCTAAGTGATTCCTAAGCCTCCCCTCTTTTCTGAGAGTTTCAAAATAGCATTGAAGTCACCCCCAAGAATCCATTCCACAGTAAGCAATCCCCCATTCAAATTGCACAAGCTTTCCCATAGCCTCTTTTTTGCTTCGACCTCGACAAGTCCATACACATTGGACAAGAGAAAATGTGTTTTGCTTGCAATCTATTTGACAAAGACATTAATAACATAACAATTAGAAGAGATAAGGCTACAATGACATACCTTAGGGTTCCAAAGACTAGCTCAACCCCCAACTAATCCCAAAAGCATTCTCAATGATCCACTCCAAGTTCCTCCAAATCTGCTTTACAGAGGTTTCAAACTGATTTTTAACAATTTCTGTTTCTTGCAAGAGAAGGATATCAAGATTAGCCTCCTTCACTAAGCGCCTAACTAGGCGGCACTTGTCAGAGGCATTTAAGCCTCTGACATTCCAACTTAAGATTTTCATAATGTCTTGGTGGCAGGGATAGCCCTACCACCTAGCTGCATATTAGTGAGCTTTTTTGGCTCCCCTGCTCTAAGTTAACTTGTGTATCAACTTGAATCTTTTTTTCCCCTACTTTCTTCCATGAGTGCTTGAAGGCCCAATTAATGGTTGTGATTTGGTATTTGTGGAGCTGAGCAACCTTGGGATTGCTTAATAGGCTTTCTTATTTCTTAATCATCTGAGAGTTTGGCACATGAATCCAATCCATTACTCCTAACTTCTTGATGTTCAATATTGCTCATTTCTTTGAGGACATCCTCTACCAAGACTGAATCCAACTATAATCTGTGTGTTGCTACTTTCGCTTGCTCTATAGAAGGCCATAGCAGTAATCCCTAGAAATATTCTTTATTTTGCACATTAACGCTTTCTCCTTGAGGACCAATTCCTTAGCTTTGATGGAATTCTCCACCGAAGGGGTGAGGGACAAAGATAAATGCACCGTCAGAGCCTCAAAACTTGAAAGGGGACCCTAATCATGAGACCTAGTTGACAAAGCTCGAGAGATGGCAGTTGTTGACTGAACCTGATCCTTGTCCTCCTAAGGCTTTGATTGGAGCACAAAACATCCAAGGAGAGAATTGGGAGTGATTTCTTCAAGTAAACCATTCTTGTATATCTTTGGGAGTTTTTTTCCTTCTCCATTGCATTGTGCTTGGTCTAAGGACACCCAACTTGTGGTCCGAAAGGGGCACACTTTTACTTTTTTTACTTGATATTTGGTTTACAACTAATACCTCCCTTTCCTGCTTCGAAGATAATTTTAGGCAAAATTGTTTCATAAGTTTGATCCTGTGGCACTGAAAGCACCTAAAAGGTAGTCACTCATAGACCAAATCTTGTTTCCAACTACCCATAGAAAAGGAGAGTCGAATGGCATGGGAATTGGTTTGGTCAAATTAAACATTGCACATTCTAGCATATGAGCACAGTTCTCCTTGTGTTGTAGCATCAAAAAAATATACAAACTGACCAATTTTACCTGAACGTCTATGAAGAACTTCCTCATCCCAATATTCTGAAGGGAGCTTATACAATCTAACCCAAACGAGGCCTTCCCAAATAAATTATAAATTCCTTTGTTGGGTTAAAATTGGCTGACCAATTGCAGAGATATAATCTGGCATTTCAAAAAAAACCAAGGCTCGCCTTTGAAAACCCGCTCTTGATCATCCACATTGCGAAAAACCACCTGAAAATACCCAAGTTAAGAGTTTGATTTATGGCCTGGCAAAGAAGGACTAGTTGAGATCCATCTATTGCCAAAGGCCCTCCAGACTAGGTTGTGCCCCTATGAATCAACAAATCAAGGCCCTTCCAAATAAACAAATCCAAATTCATCAATCAACCGATCACTAATGTCTACAATGGGGATGACCTCAAAAACTTGAACCACCAATTCATGATCTAGAGCAATCTTCTAAACCATCATCTTAGATGGAATTGATTCATTATGAAACTTAGGATTCGAGCTTCCTTCATTAGAGTTTGAATTGAGAAGCCAGTCAGCTCCTCCAATCGCATTCACTTCCTCTAGGCTATTGGCTTCTAGCATGAGACACAGCTGCCCAAGACAGACTTGCCTGAGATAGTTGGATTCTGATTGAATGTTGAATTGGCTTCAATATCTCTAGCTAGCTTACAGAGTTCATTGCCCGACGAGGATGTTTCTTGCCATTACACTCATCTACCAAGATCACACTATTGCTCACTCCGCATTTTCCCACGGTTTCGCCATCGCACTGCCCCACCACTCACCTCTTCTCTTCGCCCCTTCCCTCCTTCACTTCTTCCACTCACTTCTTTTCTTCACCTCTTCCCTTATTCACCTCCATCCTTTTGCCCTCGCAACACCCTATTATGTCATGGACCTATCATAAATTAAAATCACAAAAAAAAAAATCAAAATCTGACTTGAGTGTGATTTAAATCTCAAAATGACATTAACATTACAGGCAAAATCATACTTTTCAGAAGACCCCACAACAACAAAACTGCAACCAACAAAGTTCACAATTGCAACTGCATTCAACATGAGTGCATCATTGATAATTGTACATTGCAAGAAATATCCTCTCACTCTTTAGGCCAGCCTTGAGTTGTTCCTTTCAAACTTCATCCCAAATGGAGCCTAACATTATTGTTAGAGAATTACTCTTATTTAGGTCCTTTCGTAAGTTTTTAGGAGTGTGTTACCCTTCATTTGGGATAATATTTTATCCTAAGTTTTATTCACATGTGAAAAATTTATATCTATTTGAATTATTAATTCACATAAATCCAGATATGAAGTGTCACTCACTTTTTTGTCCTCTTTAGGATTTTGAGAGTTACTTGCATGTAACTCCTCTCCTCCCACATGTCATACACATCTTTCCCACTTGTAAAAGGATTAGGGACACTTGGCATACATATTGAAGCTTGCACATGTAACATCTTAATCTCTCTATTTATTAAGTTTTTTTCTTCCTCTTTTCTAACCTTTTTTGGTAGTTCTTCAATCTTGATCTTACTCTTGCTCTTGCATACTTGTGATGCTCTCTTTCAGCTTGAGGCCATTCTTCTCTCTATTGGCTTCTTCTTGCTATGTACTTGGAGTTCATTGATTGCAAGGCTTCTTAATAGATTGTGGGGTTTTCCTCCGTTTGACAGTTTCCCCACTTGCCAACTCTTATTTCTTTGTGTGGTCGATTCACTCTTGAAGTAACTTTGTCGGTTTATGCAATCTTTATGGTATTCAATATTGTTTATATTTCGATCTTTGGCAATATTCTTTCATGGTATTAGAGTTAAGGCATCTTTAATATTAAATGTTGAACTTTTTACAGATTTGAAAGTAGAAAACAATATTTTTTCCTTCTAACATTTTATTCTTCTTCATTATTTACTTAATTTTCAAGGTTTTGGATGAAAAAATCAAGTTTTAGACACCTTTTGTGACAAAAATCTAACCATATTTTTTTAATGTATTAAGAACAGCATTTATTTGCCTTTTAGCCTCTTTTTTGCAAGATTCTAAACTAAGTTTTTTCATATATATATATATATATATATATATATATATATATATATATATATATATATATATATATATATATTCAGCTGCATTTTGAATTATAATTCAATTTTTAAAAATTTGAATTGGATTTCCACTAAAACCTGTCTAAAAAATGGTTCATATCTTTTTGCTGAAATCTTTGTTTCTTAAAAAATAAGGTTTTGTTAATCAGTTATCTAAGATTATTCTGTCCAAATTTCAAAAAAACCCAGTTTATAGTTTTTAAAATATCAAAAACGTACCTGCAATTTTTTTTTTTTAAATGTGGTTAAAAATTCTGGTTTTTTATTTTTTTACATTTTACTCACTTTGTTTTTTAAGACTATATATGGCATTGGTAAGTGTTTTTTAATGCTTTTAAATTCAAAAACAAAAATTTGGTTGACTTTCAAAATAAAATCTTTTATTAATTCTTCAAAAAAAAAAAAAAAAGACTTATAATTAATTTAAACTTTTTTTCAAATTCAAAAAGGATTTTTTTCCTTTTTCAAGCCAACTAAAATCAAAGGTTTAAATTTACGTTCTCATGTGAAATTCTTTTTTCCAAAGGATTTTTTGATATTTTACGAAAATTTAAGGGCTTATTTTCAAAAAAAATCAAGCATTTGTGTATTAATTTTTTTTTAATGCTCTAAATTATAAAAAGTTGTTTATTAACTTAAAGGGAAATTTTTGACAATTAATCAAATAGACATTAACAAAGCACTTTGATAATTTTTGTGAACTTACATTTACAAGTTAATTGGTAATTTTGTACAAGTTTATTTTTTTAAGTATTATTGGTTATTTTAGACCTTGCAAGCAAGTTATTATCACATTATTGTCCTTTGCACCTTAACGTGCTTAATATGGCAAATAGCCCTTGCAAGCAAGTTATTATCACATTATTGTCCTTTGCACCTTAACGTGCTTAATATGGCTTTTAAACTTGCATTTTTTCTAACATTTAAAAATGTTTCTCGTCAACTTTATCTTAAAAATGATGAGATTATTGCTCTTAAGACACACATTGCATATCAAAATAAAACTTTAAATTCTTTACAATGTTTTTTTAATGAGAAAATGATGTCTATGCAAACATCTATTGACGCGTTAAAAGACAAATTTATATCTTTTGCACATATTAATAGTTTTAATATTGAGACTAGCTCTCATAATGTTTATGAATCTCATTGTGCTTCTCACACAACTTGCACTTCTTTGAACTCTGGACTATTTGGGTGGTGGGCTTGGTAAGTACGCAACCGGTATTCTGGAACCTCTTTTCTTTAATTCAAATGCAAATTATAAAGGTCTTGACTATAATGTTTCAAATGCTTCTAATGAAAATTTGGAATCTTATTGACCTCCGCACTACAGGACTTATAATGCAACTTCTTTTAATTATACTGCTTCTAATACTCGTGCTTTGGTTAAAAATGTTAAACCTTGTACGGATTGTGAAAAATACGAGCATCGTATATTTAAATGTGAGAAATTGCATCATGCAAATCGTGTGGTAAATCCACTCATAACACTTTGCATTATTGGAAACCACTGAATCTCCTACTTCTAAGAATAAAATTGTTTGAATTCTTAAAGAAAATAAACCTTCTAAAGACTTTGATATGTTTTCTTCTGATAATTCTTCTAATGCTTCATGCAGAATATCTTTTGCAAGTGACATCTTTTTTGTCACTATTTTGATTAGTTAAATCTCTTTTATTGCATTCCTTACTTTTTGTTGCACACGATATATGCTTTGATTTTTTTGACTAACTTCTTTTTGTGCAGATTTACGCACTTTATGATGGAAGTTGTTTTTACTTCATTTGCCTTTACATCTATTTTTATTACATTATGTATGTAAATTGTATTTTTAGCATATCAATTATCTAATTTGCAAGATTGATGTTAGTTTTTTTGTCTTGCAAGGTTTGTGGATCATTACTCCTTGTTGGTTTTTATTCCATTGCAGATCGACCACATTGTTCGAAGAGGATTCTTGGAGATTCTTGATGATCACACTTTCTTCATTACGACTTTTGGCATCACCTTCCCTTCTCTCTTTCTAAATCTTTTGTAATTCCTCTTGAAGGAAGTTTCTATTAAAGGGAAGATCATTGTAATTTCAACCCCGTTCTTTGTTTGTAAAAGGTTTTTTCCATTTTTGTAACACCCCAAATTAAACTTAAGGGGGGAGGGTGTTGGAGAATTAATTTTATTTGGGTTTTTTTCTGTGTCTTTAGGAGTGTGTTATGCTACCCCTTTATTTGAGATAATATTTTATCCTAAGTTTTATTCATGTATGAAGAATTTATATTTATGTGAATTACTAATTCACATAAATCCGAATTCTATGAGGTGTCACTCATATCTTTGTCCTCCTCAGTATTTTGAAAGTTACTTGCATGTAACTCCTCTCCCCCCACATGTCACACACATCCTCCGCACTTATAAGAGGAATAGGGACACTTAGCATATATACTGAAGCTTGCACATATAACTCATTATTCTCTATAGTTCTATTTATTGAGCTTTTCTTTTTTTCTCTTCTTACATTTTTTTGTAGTTCTTCAATCTTGATCTTACGCTTGCTTTTGCATCATTGTGATGCTCTTTTGGCTTGAGGCCATTCTTCTCTCTATTGGCTCATTGCTCTGTACTTGGAGTTCATTGATTGCAAGGCTTCTTAATAGATTGTGGGGTTTTTCTCCGTTTGACAGTTTCTCCACTTGTCAACTCTTGTTTCTCTTCATGTAGTTGATTCACTCTTGAGGCAACTTTGTTGATTTATGCAATCTTTAAGGTATTCAATATTATTTATTTTTTGATATTTGTCAATATGCTTTCAATTATGGAAGGAAGACATGTTTTTACTAACTTGAGAGCTCGAATTTGCCCAAACTATCTACAATGATAGAGAGAAGCATTAGATCGGGCTTCAGTCTTGAACAAAGTCACAAATAAGTTGTCGCATAATCTTGTCTATGAGCTAGCTATCAATCATAAGGATGGAATCCATCTCCTTGAGCAATATTTTCTTACTATAGGAAACTATTGAAAAATTTAATAAACCCTTTTTGTGAATATATTTGTTTTATGGCAAGTATGTTTTGTTTGCAAAGTCAGACTGTATAAGTTCAGAATTCGTTAAGCTATGAAGCTATGTTGGTTGGTCCTATATTATAGGGACTGGTAACCTAGAAATGGCTACATGTGCATGAGAAATATGTGCTTGTTAACTTGGTGGATTCGCTCTTAGGTGACCTTTTTGGTAAAAATAAACAATTTCTCTTAGACATTCTATAGCAAATGGTCATCATGGTTACCCACCTAGGATATATGAAAGCTAGACACAAATTCAAAAACCATAGAGACAATTCCACCTATGGTAGCTTCTTAGCATGACAAGGGAAAAGAAAATCAATTTACCATCTGACATTTATAATAGATTATCAAACATTAACTCACCAAAGCTGTGTAAATCCCATTCATAATATGCAGGAGCAAGGGTGCAAATGTGATTTCAGAGCTTAGACTAGAAATATTAAATATAAATATAAACATATATGGTGAATGTTGACATATATATGTGCATATTTGAAATATGAAATACAAAAAGGAAAATAACCTATTTTATCATATTATAATGTAACTATATTCACTTGTTGAGAAGCACTTTACCTTCGAGGTAAAATATTTGTACCCCCTAATTTAGTATAATAACATAATAATCAAATATAATAGCCAGCCATTGTAGTACAAAGGATGGAACGCCACTGATACGAAAGCAGTGGAAGCAGCAATTGGGATGGAGGAAAAGATCACAGTTAAAAGCACAGTTACCAGATCCAACTAGATCTGCACCAAATCCGGTTCAGACCAGATTTTTCTAACGGCCCAGATAAGTTCAGTAAAAGTCAGCCCTATTTATTTTTTCTGGCAAAAAAAAAAAACAGCAACCTTTCAATAAAATCAAAACAATTTTTGAATGACTGCTAATAGTTCTTGGATGAATGTAGTGTACATTTTTTCATTGTATTTGTCAATTTTACATATTTTTTAAAATATATTCGTACATATATACATATATATATATAAGTTTCCCAAACCAGATTTTTGGAACTTTTCAAGAGTTCCAGATCTTCGGATTTGTTTGCCCTTCCAAACAGAGATCTAGATTCCTGGACTTGGCAACTATGGTTATTGTACTGATTTATCCATTTCCTTGTTATTGAGAAATACACATATTTTTGTTAACAATCTCTTACTGAAATCTTATTTCTCTCTTACATGCCGACTTACCATAACTGCAACCCCACTCTCTCTCTTTTCCTGAAACTATATATTTTACCGACACACAAAACACAGAGCTACTCCCATGCTGATATCCTTTACTTCTACCTTTGAATGCATAATCAAACATAAGAGTGTAGCATGGTAATTGATAAATCTACCATCATGCAGCATTTCTTTTTGTTACAGTTCCTCTGTTTTGTGGAGTTTCAAACTTCTAAAGATCATACACTCGAGTTTCAGTCAAGGCCAATACCAATTCGCCATATTTCATAATGAACGTTCAATAACTGGGAGACTCGGGAATCTATCCCCACACAATTTTAGCAAAATCCTTCCATTGATCAATGTAGAGAATTGCAGTGCAATGTAGACACCTAATTTTGGTCCAAGTCTTGTAGTTGCAATGTTTTTATTATGTTTTCGTACATTTAGATCATTAGTGCACATTAGACTCTTACTGGCACGCTCTTTGATGCAGGAGCATCCAAGGAAGAGTGCAATCTTGCATCAACCAAAAATATGTTAACTTAGGTTTTTATTTTGGTGTGTGTTTGTAGCCTTGTTTGCTTAAGCTTGTTAACCTTTGAAAAGGATGTTGTAAAAGTGTTTTTTAACGCGGGCAAAGTGCAAAAAAAATTGTCTGTTTTTATCAGTCTGCATAGACTATCAAGACATGGGTATTTGTCAGTAATGGTTCTTCAACTGTGGTAAGAATCAGATGTTGTAATTTTGTAAGGTCATAGCATATGACACATCTGTACCAAGTTTTAAATCATTTGGAGTCAATGCGGAGGCGTACCAACTATTACACTTGTAGAAGATTTCTTTACTTGCGATAATGTTGCGAAAGGAATTAGATGCTGAAACCTGGTGGGATCATAGACCCTGACACTTACAACCTCTGCACAAAATTTCAGGGCATTTGAAATCACTACAAAGACATACATATTGTTACACTGACAGGGAGTATCTTTACTTGCGGTAACAATGCGAAAAGAATTGGATGATGCAATTTTATGGGTTCATAGAGTATGACACCTAAAACACTTGTACCAAATTTAGACCATTTGGAGTTACCAGGGAAAAGTTGCCGCTGATTCTTTAGGCTATCCCTACATGTAATGTCCCCAATTTGGGACCAAAGACCATAAAAGGGCTTCTCCACGAAACCCAAACAAATCTAAAAATAATATTGAATTCTAAAATTAAAATCAACAACCACTTGATTCACAAATGCAGTAAATAAAATGCCTCTTTTGTTGTCCCTTCTAATAGAATTAATTTGAACTTGCAACCAACTGATATATGCTTCAAACACTCTGAAACACCTTGCAAACACTTCCAAATAAAGTCGCCATACTTGGAGATATAAAGGAAATAAAATCAGAATGTTGAAAACCTCAACGTGCCCTTCAACAAGCTTCCAAGTCTCCCGAAACAAATTGCCAATGTTGAAAATTAATGCAATAAATTCCAAAGTATAAACCAAAAAATATTTGATTGTTCCTTTCAAAGTTAGAGCCCAAAAACACTACAAAAACCATCCTTAGGTGAATCGCTCCACTTAGGAAAAATAATAGGAATAATTTAGAATTATTCACCTTGCAATCAGCCCTCAAATCACGCAAATTCAAAATGCAAAGTTGATAGAAAAGTCAAAATAATATAATAATAATTTTCTAGATTATTATCATAACCTAGGGCATCAAATTGACCACTCAATGGCCTCAAAATGCTACCAAGATAATTCGCCCACCCATAGAAAATTCATATAAAATACCTCAAACCCTAGAAGAGGGTTTCCTCAACACAAGACCCTCCAAAAGAGTCCCCAAGACCTCCAAGTAATTCCCTCAAGATAGAAACCTGCAATTTCGTTGCACTTTCCAAACAATTTGATGCCCACAACAATTATTATTTCCTCCAAACAGGTTGAAACTTCAAAAATTCATAACTCCCTCAATACTAAGAATTATGATGCAAATAAGACCTCAAACTGACCACAAAATTAGTGACTATCAAATAAAAATGATTTCAGAATTTTCCTTCCATACGAAGGCCACCAAAACTTGCTCTAAAATTTTGAAAACCCTAGTTTTTAGAATTTTCCTCCTCAATCCATGGAATCACTCAAATTTCCAAAAGTGGTGTTCCAAAACACCTTTGTAAATCCACTTGCATGTACACATGAAATTTGAAGCTGATTTACAACACTTGAATAGAGTTGCCCAAGTAGAAGGAATTGTTGTCAACCTGGAGTTGCACCCTAAAACGAAGACGTGCTGAAATGGTTAATCCTCTCTCCAGTTGAAACAATGAGATCTTCTCACGAAGGTGGGGGCCTCATTGGTGAGAATAACCTTTAGAGAAGGTTGGTTCCTATAAGATGTATCAATGCGGATCTCTACTCTATGCTGCGGACTACCATGAAAAAGGGAGAAAGAAACTTGAAGGGGAAATCCTACCTAATGACAGTGATACACCAGAATGTTGATCCACCCTACTTGGAACCTTGAACACTGAACAAACAAGGAAAAAAGAAGACCTTTGATTTCAATTGATCACTATGTATAAGTATTTCATGAGAAGGTTCAATCCAATGACAAAAACGTGAGGAAAAACGATGGAGAGAGGTCTGATACAAGATACTTCGCAACCACCTAACATCCACTTACAGCTTCAGCAAAAAAATATAAAACACTGAACATGACCTGCATAACATAATGAGCTAGCAACTAGGTACGAATCAAAATTTGGAAAGGGAGAGAAATATACCACGTATGCAAATTGTTGAATAAATGTACACTATGCCAACACTTGAAATATGAAAGTACAGTCCTATTGATTAAAGAGGTTACACAACTCACCAATGGCAGAGTCTGGTCTTACCAAAAGAGGGATCCTTTTTACAAAGCTGAAAAGCCATTACTATAGAAAATTATAAAAAACCAAGAGATTGGCGTGAAAAATAGAGAGGGCGTAAACTCAAACTAACTCAGCCTTTACAAAAGTCTATTTTATTTTGCATGAAAATTCCTTGCGTTGGAAAAGAAGAAGAAGAAGAAGACGAGCCTTAGACGCATAAAAATTACAAATAAATGTCTTGACTTGAAAACCAGTGAACTCCAAAACAAGAGTAGTCAAATCCACTCGAACTGCTGGAACGTTTAAAAGTCTTTTCCCTTTGCATGAAATTAATGCAAATGCCAAATTAAGAATTACATTTGAACCGCAGGAACATTTCGGGCTTTGAGACAAATGAGAGTGCGTGCATGGAATTTTTTTTGTTTGAAACGTTCAACACTTTGCCCATTCATCATGCAAGACAACTCTATCTTCAAAATTGAAGAATGCTTGTTTTCTTAAACGCATTCACTTCGTTGGAGTCACTCACGTTAGTCTGTGCATAATCTTTGTTCATCATGCCTTTGTCTTTATTCTGCGTTTGTTTTATTCATTGTTCATGCTTATGTCCATGTTCAGTTCTGCTTCAGTCTTTGCTCATGCCTCTATTTCTGCGTTTGTCTTCTTGTTCAATTCTGGTTCCGTCATGTTTGCGCTTACGTCTTTGTTCATGCTATTGATCATGCTCAGTTCACTTCACGTTTTCTTTGGCTTTTCTTGTGTTCTGCTTTTAATTCGAGATTTGAGTTTTATTTTGGTCGGGCCTCTGTGTTTATATTTTCTTGTGCTTGGCATTTTCTTTTCTCTTTTTTTTTTGGCCTTTGCTTACGCTTTAGCCTTCGGGCTTTTGGTTCTTTGCTTGTGGCCTTGTCTTTTCTATCAGGGTTTTGTCCCTCCCAAATTCCTTCGGACAAAAAGTCCGAAGGAAACTCTTTTCCGTTTGTGGGGCTTTTGGTTCTTTGCTTGTGGCCTTGTCTTTTCTATCGGGCTTTTGTCCCTCCCAAATTCCTTCGGACTTTTTGTTCAAAGGAATTCCTTTTTTTCTTTTCCGTTTGTGCCTTTGTTTTATTTCTATTGGGTTTTTCCCGGGTATATCCTCCGTCGGATCTTTTCCTTGAATTCCTTCGGACTTTTTGTCCGAAGGAATTCGTCTCCTTTGGCTATCTTTCCCCGAAGGGCAAGTGCCCTTCGAGAACTTTGTTTTTGTCCTTCGTTTATGAAGGTGCCCTCCACAAGGACTTTTGCTTCCCAAAAATGCCCTTCGGGCTTTTTGATTTGGCCCTGTCTTTGGCTTTGGTGCCCCCCATAAGGGTATGTTCTTCTAGAAGTGGCCTTCGGAAGAATTGTAAAGGTCCACTTCGTCGACCAAGTGCCCTCCGCAAGGGTAAGGTCCTTCTAGAAGTGCCCTTCGGAAGAATGGAAAAGGTCCACTTCACTGACCAAGTGCCCTCCGCAAGGCCAAGTGTCTTTCGGAAAAATGGATTTTGTCCATAGGAACTTTTGAAAAGGTCTTTGTGTTTGAAGTGTCCCCCGCAAAGGCTCATACCCTTCAGGAAAATTGTAAATATCCCTATGCAACGCCCAGATGTCCTCCACAAGGGCTATTCTTCTTAAAACATACCTTTCGGAAGAATTGTAAAGGCCACCTCGCAATGCCCAGATGTCCCCCGCAAGGGCAGTTGCCCTTCGGGCTTTTTGAAGGGCACCCGTGTTTTTTGAGATTGTCCTTCGGATGAATTGTCTTGACTTGAAAACCAAAAGAGTGAACCAACCCGAAGGGTACATACCCTTCAGGACTTTGAATTGGACCGTCCCGAAAGGCAGGTGCCCTTCGAATCTTCTCAACTGTGATTTTCCCTTTTTCTTTCGAACAAAAAATCCGAACAAAATAAACTTTGAACGACTGCCACTTAGTCATTTTTTCGAACTTTTACACAGTCCTTTGAGAGCTCTTTCTCTCGAACAAAATGTCCGAAGAAATAGTCCACCTCTTATAGCCCAAAAAAATCCTTGGGAAGACAATAAATAAACTTACAGCGTGTATGTCTTGGCTGTGTTTGCGCAATTGGCTGTAATCAAGCAAGCTCCTTGGAAACCTCTGAATGACCAAAATTCCCCTGGCTGTAGATGGCCACTTGGGTGGCTGTAAATACTCATTTAAGGACCCCAAAACTGATTCACAAGACAAACATGGCACCATAGCAAAGTTCCGAATAGTAGGGGTGACAATTTGCCCTATGAGGGGCAAAAATTGTCAAGAAGAATGGAGGTTTTCATCCTCAAGAGGTGGAAACCAAGCTTGACATACTTGATTCAAATTTCAAAATCAATCTTCCACATAACCTTCACAAGATTCTTTTTTTGCTTTTTTACCCAACCTCCAAAGGTGGCGCCCACGTTGGAGGCTTCTATCCTTTCAAGCATAAGCACTTTATCTTTTTAAAACTCACTTTATTGAGGGTTTAGGCTCCCATGACCCCAACTTAAGTGAACATAAGATAAAAAGTATTTTTTTGCAAATTCAACTGAAAATTAGAACACTTAAGTACTTTTTACCTTTCTTGTTCAAAGATTAGCCCCCCTCCATGTTCATTTATCTTCCTTCCCTTAGCTTTGTCGGAACAAGCAACCTAAGAACTCCAAAAACAAGCTATGCCAAAAAGGGGGACATTACACTACATCACTTGACAGAAAGTTCATGACCTTGTGGAATCGCCGCAGTAAGAGTTAGATCACCAAATTTTGAGCGATGATAGAAATTTTAGTCTTCAAGTTGTGTTCCAAATTTCAGCTCGATTTGATAAGTGGCACCAAAATTATGATAATTTTTGTAACTATCATTCAGCCAGAAGATGCATCTGCGTAGTCTACAGCAGGCTCACTTGCAGAATAGTCGCAATAAGACTTAGCTCATCAATTTTGGAGGGGTGAGAAAACGTAGCCTAAAAGGTGTGTTTCAAATTTCGGTTCAATTGGTTAAGGACAAGTTTTAACAGCTTTTTTACTGTCATCCAGCCAAAAACATGCAACTATGTAGTATGACAATTAACTACCTTGCGGAAGAGTTGTGAGAATTAGGTTACCAAATTTAGTGAGTTGCTAGAAAATGTAGTTATCTTGCTATGTTTCAAATTTCAGATCATTTAGATGAACGGAGTTAAAATTGCAGAAGTTTTAGTAACTACTATTGAACCTAAAAATGTCATCTATATAGTGTGCGACACTTGGCAAGTTGTTCTTCACCTACGGTAACTTGCAATAAGAGTTGGTGAAATTTGGAGGGGTGATGGAAAATGTAGTCTTCAATCTGTATTTTAAATTTCATATCAGTTGGGTTAACAACATTTAAGTTATGGTGGTTTTTGTAACTGTTGATCAGCGTAAAATGTCATCTGACAGTTTCTAAAAGTTACTGACAATTAGGTGTTGAACTTGAAAACTGAAGGCCACCCGAATCTTGGACGTTTTGAAAATGTCAAGGAAGTTCAAGAGTCACCCCATGAAGTTGGGGATGTTAGAGGAATAATCTAATTTTATCAAATAAGTCAATTTATGAAAGGGGAAAACTGTGTGGAGCAAGAGGATAGTAGAGCAAAATAATGTGTTATGTTTATCACGTTTTTGTCTTAGAAAATAACCCTGTATGGCTATGTGATGTGTTGTAGATGATCCAACCATTGTAATGCTTAATAAGAATCCAAATATTTGAAATATTGTTGTTGTTTGCATGTTTGGTCTGAGTTTATGTCTTGGTCTGAGTGAATATCTAAGCAGCACAGAATTAGACGTTGTCCTTAGGTGGATACCCTATCTATGTTTGCATCATTTGGTATCAAAGCCACATTTTTTCTTGTTTGGAGAAGTATGCATGAAGAAGACTCTGGTTGAATCTATTGGCAAGTTGTGAGAGAGAAGTTTGCATCATGGGAGAGATGGCACACAGAAAAACATTGTTAGAAGAGAGGGAAGACCAAGAGAACCCCGAGTTGCAGATTCAGCTGAGATGATGAGAGGAATGCAAGCAAGGTTGGATGAAATGGAAACAAGGTTGGATGAAATGGAAAGAGCACAAAGGAGAGAAGCTCCTAGTGGAGACATGAGTGAGGATGACGAAGAAGCTCCAGAGCTTGGCATGGAGGACATGGACAATGAAACTGAGACCAGATTTCTTAAAGTTGTGGCAAGACTTGGTAGTAAACCAACGCTCAAAACACCTTGCTATAATGGGAGTTTGAATCCAAAGGAGCTTGTGGACCGGATAACAGAGATGAAAAAGTATTTTGACTATGAGTCTATGAAGGAACACAAGAATGTGAAATTTACTTCCACAAAACTGAAGAGCCATGCTTCTTTCTGGTGGAATCATGTGCAGGTTGAGAGACAAATAAAATGTAAGTTGAAGATAAAATCTTGGGATAGGATGGTGACAAAGTTGACGGCCAAATTTCTACCTTCTAACTATCAGACAAGTTTAATCAAAAAATTGTTGAATTTGAAACAAAAAGAGATCAGTATCAAAGAATACACTGAGGAGTTTTATAAACTCACTATAAGCGTTGGACATATAGAGGATGATCACGAGGTGGCAAGGTATGTGAATGGACAGTGTTTTGCCATACAAGATGAAATCAATTTGTTGACCCTGAGAACCATAGAGGAAGCCTATCAATGTGCATTGAAGACAGAAAAGCGCTGACAAGGAAGCAGCAAGCGAAATCTAGAGGTAGAGGAAGGTCTTCGAGAGGACGAGGACAGAACAACGGTGGAAGATGTCAACAAAACAATGGTGGAGAGGCAAGCAGTTCACAAAATCAGTACTCAAGCCAAAGAGGAGGATACTCTTCTAGAGGAAGAGGCTTTGTGGACGACGTAGAGGTGGAGGTTTTCGAGGTAAGTGTTTTGGATGTAATAAGTATGCTAGTCATAAAGAGCAAGATTGTCCATAAAGCCCACAAAATAACAGTAGGAACATTGAAGAGACAACTCATATAGCCTTGGGAGATGAGGAGAGTGTTGGGTCTCTTGTACATATAGAAGAGCCATAACAAGGAGAGGCTTGGTTGATGAATAGAGTGTTGTTGAAAGCAGCGACGGAGGCGAATGAACTAGCACAAAGAAAGAGTTTATTCCGGACTGTATGCAAATCAAGAGGTAAGTGTTGCAGAGTTGTGATTGATAGTAACAACACAGATAATTTAGTTTCTCAAGAGATGGTGGAAAAACTTTCACTGAAGTGATTGACACATCCTGCACACATACAAGGTTTCTTGGTTGCTTAAGGGACACCAGGTGTTAGTGAATGAACAGTGTGTAGTGAAATTTTAGATTGGTTCATATAAGGATGATGTCTTGTGTGACATAATGCCCATCGATGTATGTCATGTGTTATTGGGTAGGCCATGGCAATTTGATAGGAGAGTCGTGCATGATGGAAGAGTAAACACCTACACCATTACGAAGGATGGCAAAAAATTCACATTCAGTCCATTAAAGGATAAAGGAGATGAAGTGGAAATCAATTCCAAAGTGATATTGGTATCTGGTAAAAAAAATTTGAAGCTGGCTAACGAAAAAGAAACATGCTTTGCACTAATTTCAAAGTTTGTGCAAATTGTGATAGCCACTACGGTAAGTGACTTACCTATTGAAATTCAGAATATGTTGAAAGATTATGTTGATATTGTGACAAGTGAATTGTCAAATGGACTACCATCTATAAGGAGTATTAGTCATCATATGGATTAAATGCGAGAAGCAAGTTTGCCTAACAAACCAACCTATAGGTTGACCCCAATGGAGAATGAAGAGATAAAGAAGCAAGTGCAGGAGTTGTTGAGGAAGGGGTTAATTCGAGAGAGTCTAAGCCCATGTGCAGTTTTAGTTGTGTTGGCACCGAAGAAAGGTGGAGAGTGGAGAATGTGTACAGATTTAAGTGCAATAAACAAGATCACCATTAACTACAGGTTTCCATTGCCAAGAATGGATGACTTAATGGACTATTTGAGTGGAGCAAGATACTGTACTAAGATAGCTTTAAAAAGTGGATATCATCAAATATGCATAAAAGAAGGTGATGAATGGAAGACCACATTCAAGACAAATGGCGTCTTATATGAATGGTTGGTCATGCCATTCGGTTTGTCAAATGCTCCAAGTACATTCATGAGACTCGTGAACGAAGTATTGAATCATTTCACGAATAAGTTTGTGATACTATATTTGGATGACATTCTAATTTTCGATCATTCTAAGGAGCATTTAAAGCATTTAAAGTTGGTCTTGGATAAGCTAAAGGAAAGGAAATTGCTAGTAAACTTGAAGTGTAGCTTCATGCAAGAGGAGTTGATATATTTGAGATTTGTAATCTCAAAGGATGGGTTGAAGATGGACCCAGAGACGGTGAGGGAAATTGTGGATTGGCCTTCGCCGAAGAATATGTTTGAAGCCGGAAGTTTTCATGGGTTGCCAAGTTTCTACAAAAAGTTTATCAAAAATTTCAAGGCATATTTGCACCCATCATGGAGACTATGAAGGGAGATAAGAAGAAGTTTGAGTGGACTGTTGCAGCAAAGAATAGATTTTAATTTTTGAAGAGGAAAGTGACGGATCAGCCAGTGCTAACCTTACCAGATTTTGGAAGAGTGTTTCAAGTTGATTGTGATGCAAGCGGAACAACTATAGGAGCAGTGTTGAGTCAAGAGGGTAGGCCCATTGCCTATTTCGGTGAGAAGTTGAATGAAATTAAGAGGAAGAATTCGGTCTACAACCAAGAATTCTATGCAATGGTGCAAGCTCTCAAGAAGTGGCGGCATTCCCTGTTGCCAAAAGAGTTCATTTTGTACACGAACAATCATGCTTGCAGTTCATAAACAGCGAAGGTAAGCTAAATCAACGACACATGAAATGGGTAGAATTTCTTCAAAGCTATTCTTTTGTTTTGAAACTTAGAAGCGGAAAGTCCAATAAGGTAGCGGATGCCTTGAGAAGGCGAGCTCTTGTAGTGAATGAGCTAAAGGTGGAAGTCATTGGATTTGAATTGATGACAGAATTGTATGAAGAAGACTAGGATTTCCGAGATGCATGGACATGCAAGAATCCAACAAACACAGACATAACTCTATGGTTAGTTTTGAGTTGAGTTCGGTTGGGCCTTCCCTCAAATCTATATGGGGTAGGGGTGCCCTCTAGGTCTTTCCATCCCAATCTCAATCTATAAGGGTAGGAGTGCCCCTATATCTATATCTCTATTTCTATCTCTATCTCCATATATATATATATATATATATATATATATATTGTGAGGATTGGATCTAGATATAGGGTGCCTCGCCATAGTTCAGATAGGGTAGGTACCCTCAACCTCACCTCCAAATAGATAGTTCAAGGTCGGTCAAGCGCCCCATCCCATATATAGAGAGGGAAACCTAACTACCGCTCACACCTCGACCCCATATATATAGATAGAGGGGCTCCTCTCCCATTGCCATATATATGATTCAAGATGGATTGTTGTTCAAGGAAAAGTTGTGTATACCTCAAGATTCCATGAGAGAACCTATTGAAAGAAAAACATAGTGGAGATCTAACAGATCATTTTAGGTATGATAAGACTTTGACGCAACTGAGTGACAAGTATTATTGACCTCAGATGAGTACAAATGTGAAGAAGTTTGTGCAGAAGTGTAGAGTTTTCCAACATGCTAAGGGCATAAGTCAAAACGTTGGATTGTATCAACCACTGTCTATTGTTGATAAACCATGGGATGCTTAGAGCATGGACTTTGTTCTTAGATTGCCAAGAACACGAGGTAATGATTCCATATTTGTTGCTAATAGATTCTCTAAGATGGCTCACTTTATAGCATGTAAGAAGACTAGCGATGCCACACATATTACAAATTTGTTTTTTCAAGAAGTTGTGAGATTGCATGGGTTGCCAAGGAGTATTGTATTGGATAGAGATAGTTTGTTGGGCACTTTTGGAGGATGCTATGGAAGAAGTTGGGAACAAGGTTAAACTTCAGTTCAGTCTATCACCCTCAAACTGATGGGCAAACAGAGGTTGTGAATCGAAGTCTTGATAATTTGTTGAGATGTTTAATTAGTGATGAGCCAAAACATTGGGATTCGATGTTGACGCAAACTGAGTTTGCTTGCAATGACTCAATCAACCAAAGTACAAGTTTGAGTCCTTTTCAAATAGTGTATGGGAGCAGCCCTAAAGGTGTATGTGAGTTGAGGAGTACTGCTGAGATGAATAGAAGTGTAGACGACGAAGACTATGCTCAAGTTATGCACGATGTGCATAAGTCAAGAAGAGACTTGAAGAGAGTGTTGGGAAATACAAGCAACATGCTGAAATGCGAAGGAGAGAATTGAATTTTGAGGTTGGGGACTTGGTTTTAGCACATTTACGCAAGGAGAGGTTTTCGAAAAGTGAGTACAACAAACTTAAGTGAAAGAAGATTGGACCTTGCAAGATTTTGGAGATGTTCTCAGCTAATGCTTATGAATTAGAATTATCAGATGGTGTAGACACATTGCCTATCTTCAATATAGCAGATTTGTACCCATACATTGAGGGACAAACGGGTGACAACATGGATTTTTCAGTCATTGATTGGAGAGTAGTTGTCGCAAACAACTAAAGAGGAAATGGAAGCCATTCTAGACATTCGGATTGGCAAGAAGACAAGGGGAAATGAGTACTATGAGTACTTGATCAAGTGGAGGATGGAGCAACTGAAGATGCAACTTGGATGAACACAACCGCAGTTGCAAAACGTGGCAAAACTATAGATGAGCTCACAACAGTTTTTTGGAAAGGAGCTCATAGATATTTTCATTACCTTGGGTGTTTGATGCAGGAACATCCAAAGTGGAGGGCAATCTCACATCAACCAAATATTTGTTAGCTTAGGTTTTTATTTTGATTTGTGTTTGTGGCCTTGTTTGCTTAAGCTTGTTAACCTCTGAGAAGGATGTTCTAAAAGTGTTTCTTGCTGCAAACAAAGTGCAAAAATATTGTCTGTTTTTATCAGTCTGCATGGACTATCAAGACATGGGTATTTATCGGTAATGGTTCTTCAATTGCAGTAAGAATCAGATGTTGTAATTTTGTAAGGCCATAGCATATGACACATCTGTACCAAGTTTTAGATCATTTGGAGTTACTACGGAGGCATACCAAATGTTACACTAGCAAAAGGTTTCTTTATTTGCAGTAATGTTGCAGAAGGAATTAGACGCTGAAACTTGGTGGGATCATAGAACCTGACACTTGCAAACTATGCACAATTTTAGGGTATTTGGAGTCACCACAGAGGCTTACTAACTGTTACACTAACAATTAGTATCCTTGCAGTAACGCTACGGAAAAAATTGGATAATGAAATTTTGTGGGTTCATAGAATAAGACACCCAAAATGTCTATACCAAATTTCTAACCATTTGGAGTTACCATGGAAAAGTTGAAATTGATTTTTTAGGTTATCCTTGCATCACTTGACAGAAGGTTCATGACCTTGCGAAATAGTTGTGGTAAGAGTTAGATCACCAAATTTGGAGCATGATATAAATTTTAGTCTTCAAGTTGTTTCATAAGAAGAAATATGAGAGCTAGGTTCTTCAAAAGAAGAACATTGAGGAGGTTCAATAGAGGGCTCAAAAAAAGATTTTTCAAGAATAAGAACATTCATATTCTCAATGATCTGTCTTTTAGATCGATCATATACTCTTGATCCTTTATTCTTACCTTTATGACCTATGAAAATGCAAGAATAGGAGGTAAGATCAAGCTTCTATATTTTTACTTTAATAACAAAGATGAAAACAGGACTACCAAAGATCCTGAGATGAGCCACACAGGGTTTTTTTTTAGACCACATTTCTAAATAAGTAGAAAGGTGCAAAGCCTTAGTAGGAAATCTATTCAGAATATGCACAACAATATTCAGCTCAATTGGATAAGTGGCACCAAAGTTATGAAAGTTTTTGTAACTATCATTCAACCAGAAGATGCATCTGCGTAGTCTACAGAAGGCTCATGACCTTGCGGAATAGTTGCGCTAAGAGTTAGGTCACCACAATTGGAGCAGTGATAGAAAATGCAGCCTAAAAGGTGTGTTTCAAATTGCAGTTCAATTGAATAAATGGAGGATAAGTTATGACAGGTTTTGTGACTGTCATTCAACCAGAAACATGCATTTGTCTAGCCTAATGGTTCACTATCTTCTGGAAGAGTTGCGGTGAAAATTAGGTTACCAAATTTAGTAAGTTGCTAGAAAATGTACTTATCTTTCTATATTTCAAATTTCATATCATTTGGATGAACAAAGTTAAAATTATGTAAGTTGTAGTAACTACCATTGAACCTAAAAATGTCATTTGTGTAGTGTGCGACACTTGACAGGTTGTTCTTCACTTGCGGTAACTTGCGATAAGAGTTGATGAAATTTGGAGGGGTGATGAAAAATGTAGTCTTCAATCTGTGTTTCAAATTTCATATCAATTGGGTTAAAGACGTTTTAAGTTATGGTGGTTTTTCTAACTATTGATCAGCGTGAAACATCCCCTGACAGTTTCTGATAGTTACTAACAATTAGATGTTGATCTTGAAAACTGAAGGCCGCCCAAATCTTGGACGTTTTGAGAATGTCAAGTTGAAGAGTCACCCCATGAAGCTGGAGATGTTAGAGGAATACTTTGATTTAGTCAAAGAATTCAATTTATGAAGGGGGGCAAGCTTTGTGGAGCAAGAAGAGAGCAGAGCAAAATAGAGTGCGTTCTGTTTTTCATGTTTCTGTCTTAGAAAATAAACCTATATTGCAGTGTGATGTATTGTTGATGATCCAACCATTGTAATGCTTCAAGGAATGAGAATCCAAATATTTGAAGTACTGTTATTGTCTATGTGTTTGGTTTGAGTTTTTGTCTTGGTCTGAGTGAATATCTAAGCATCACACAATTAGAGCTTGTCCTTAGGTGGATACCCTATATGTGCTTGCATCACTTTCCCTTTGCCTTAGACCCCGCATTGCTTTTCATTATCATCATTTACTCATGAGCACCTTCAGATCTATCATTTGTTTGCCTTAGGATACCCAACATTACTCCTGTGGACTCATTGATATTCATTCCCTGAGTTTTTATCACCTTGACCTGAATTGGAACAGTTACCACTATCAAAACATTTTGGTCATGTCGATTCATGGGTCTTTTGTTCCATCTTGCCATGTTTCCTTGTGCCATGCTTGTCGGCTTCCCACATCCACATTGTCGACTTGCATGTGAATAAGGTTCTAATTTGATTTTGAAATGCCTATATATACACATGCACTCTTATACATTTGATATCAAATCTTATCAAGTGCCATCAAGATATAGCGATAACATCCTTTTGCACTCTACATGTTACATTTTCTATTGAAAACTTTTCACTGCATACTTGTACCAAAAGAAGGAAAATTGCATTTGTGAAAGATCATATAGATTAAGCCCTAGTTGCATATTGTTTCTCATTTTTTAGGGATAAGGGATGGTAGTATCATATAAACAAGACTGAATGTTGACATGCACAACTCTGGGTTGCCAATCTTGAAAACAAACCTGGCCTTATGTAGGAATGGGGCTAAGTGTGGTAGGTCCCTTCAACAATAACCCAAATTTTTGTATTAGTGTGGACTTGAGCTCTAGCAAATAAGAGCGAATTTTGACATTTATGAGCATCAACTGAAAAATCTAAGAGAGGTTTATGGTCATCATATACTAACGAAAGGTTTTGCAAAGTTTTCGACTAGTCAGAGCTACATAGCCAATGTTGGAACAAGACTGCCACTATCAGGAGGACTATCACTATCGGAGGGGTCTAATACTAGTCCTATCACTGTCGGAGGGATTCTATTTTGGTCAGTGTCTGTGTTTTGGATGCTCTTTTGCTTTGTTCCACAACTTCCTTTTCAGCCCACTTAGTGCTTGTCAAAACTTTAAGTGAATCAAGTACACATCTCTAAACCCCCTTGTCAATTATCAATCATTCTAGGTACTTTCATTCATTCCCCCTTAGGATTTAAGGCAAATCTTTATTTACTATATTTGTTTTATTTATATTAGATTTACCTTATATCCTGTTTTATTGTGGTTGGTGGTGTTTTGAACACTTGTGCACCCTATACATAAAACATTTTTGTGAACCCAATCCTTTCGAACACTCCAACCTTAAAGTTTCATGTTATTTTTCCCTCTACGACCTGATTTGATGTATATTCAAATCTCATTTCTCTAGGGTTGTGTTTTCTTATTGTGATATCATTAGCCCTAGCCTCTTGAATGTTCTCTATGTTTCTCTCTTATGCCATCAAGAAATTTAGATCTCAGACACCTAGTAGGCAAAGTGAAAATTGAGTGGTAAACATATTGACTTGGTTCAAATTTATTTACTTGGTACTCGTTCTTGTTTAAAAAAGGAAATGGCAATAGTTGATGATATTGATGCTCCTTTTGTTAATACACATGTAGATGATAATGCAAATGCTACAAATATGAATGATGAAAATGCAAATAACGTAAATATAGATGCTTGTGATGCCAATGCTTCTGATGAGAATGCTATGAATGACAAGGCTACAAACATTGCTAATAAGAGTGCACATGAGATACCTTGCTTTGAAAATTATCTTTCATTATTTCCTAAAGAAATCGATGAAATGATTTGTCTCTAGAGAGAAACAAAATAAGACGAAATTAGCTAAGAAATGTGTATTTGAGGAAGTACATGTATGTTGCAACTAATAATGGCCCTTGGAATGCTTCTATTTCACCTACTTGAGGTTCTCCTTTTACATTAGGTAACGAGGCTAGTGCTCCTACTACTTCTACTCTTGTGCCTCCGCCTATTGATTCTACTCAAGTTACCATGTTTGTTCTTTCTTAGCTTAATGCTTCTTTTGAGCCTTCTAATGTTTCTCAACCTACTTTTAGACTTGTTTTTAAATCTACATCTTTTAGACATGGTCTTTCTCAAAACAATAGAATTTTTATTCCTACGCGTTGATTCTACTTTGATTCCCACTTCTTAAGATTTACTATTTCAACAAAGTATTGAAAGCATGCAAGTGCAATTCAACAATTTTCCCAAGGATCTCAAAAATTGAATTATATGTTTACTTCTCATGATCTATTACTCAATTTGTTGGCTTATGAGGTCTTTATAAACCCTTTGCCTATCAATTTTATTACACCTAAGTTTGAATTATTTAGTGTCGAGTGATCTTTCACATCATATTAAAGCTTTCTATACTTCTTGTCTTACTTTTATACAAAATGATAGATTATTGACTAAGTTCTTTCCTAAAAGTCTCAAGGATTATGTCTTGAATTGGTTTTACACCCTACCATCGAGATACGTGCATTACTTCAATTCCTTGGTTGATAGTTTCTTAGCTCATTTTTCAATCAACATCAGCAAAAAGGTCGTGTTTTCACAGTTAGCACAACTTAAAGAGGTCCTAATAAGCCTATTAGTGAGAATGTGCTTAGATTCAACAATGCTTACAAAGACGACTCACTAATTCCCTGATAGTGAATTACAAAGTATTTTCTATCAAAGTTTGCTTCAACCTATTAAGGACAAAGTGATTTTCAGCACACATCAATCTTTCAGTGAACTTTTTCATACGATTAAGAATTATGAGATCGAGTTTTTAGAGGTCAATATGCTTAAATATGCAACTAGTACTTGTACCTCTAGTGCATCTAAATATCAAGGTAAAAAAAAAAGGTTAAGGCTAATGATTCTACTTTTCAAACTAAGATTGAGACCAAGAATGTAGTTAACACAATATCTCAACCACCGAACAAGCTTGTCATTCAACCTCAAAAGCAAAGACAATTTACATGGTTAGGTGAGTGTCCTCACCAAGTGCTTAAATGATTGTTTGAATGCAATATGATATATTTATCTCCACAACGTGAGTTTGACTCATCTTAGTCTTTACCTAAGAATTATGATGTTACTACATATTGTAATTATCATAGAGCTTTAGGTCATACTACCAATAGATGTTTCTCATTAAAACATAACATTTAAGACTTAATTGATAGTAATGCCATTCAAGTGAAAGGGCACAATAGTACATTGAATGAATTGGTTGCTCAACCCAAGCAATATTTAAAAGTTTTTACCGATCCCCTTCCAAATCATTCTATCAGAAATAATAAAAAGCAAGATGATGTTCACATGGCAGCCCTTAAGCAACCTCTACCGGTTTCTAATGCTAATATCTTAAATGATTTCATAGGTGTAGTCAAGGATGCACATAAAGAGGTTCCTTCTATTGCTTTTTGTGACCATGAGAATCCAATAGATGAATCTAACGATCGACCATTATTCATATGGACTTTCATAGATTCACAATCAAAGTTAACATAAGTCATTATGATTGATAATGGTTCAAATCTATACATGTGCACATGCAATTTCTTATTAGTTGAGGGTATACTCAAAAGGATTTGGATGGTACAACCATAACTTAAAAACTCATACTCGTCAGCCCCAAATTTACTCGAGACTCGACAATTACTTAGCAAAGTTATCACTACTTTAAAAAATATATAAATTCATAAAATAAACTGAAATAACATGTAAAACATATTAAAAAAATGAAATGAATGTAGACAACATATAAGTATGTTTTCTATTAGCTTTCAACGAAACAAGTACAATGCTTCGTTTTAGACAAAAGGAAGGGTACAATGCTCATACACTAGTCATCAATGCACAATAAAATCATCCGTAACTCCTTTGATGCACCTTGGAAGTGTAAGGTAAATATTCCTCGTTTGGAACATCATCCACAAACATATCGTCTAGGTTCTCACCAACCCCTCTCGATGCCTCCGCTTCCCCTATCAGTATCGTTGCTTCTACTTCCCTCTCTAAATTCGTGACCTCCTCCACGATAAACATGGGTTCCTGCAAACTTCCTCAGACTCAACAATTCAATATGCATATGAATCAATATCATCCAAGTCAAATGCCCCATGACTATCTTACCATTCCACTTGTCTCACACAAAGACAAAGATTGTACCGCACAAAAACAAGGTCACTGAGGCATTGTGTTTTTAACCTGTTGTGCTTCTTTGTGTGAATGGCTTCAAACATGCTCCAATTTCGTTCACACCCAAAGGCGCTACATGGCTGGGACAAAATGCAGATGGCTAACTTGTGAATATTTGGTGTTTTTGCACCATAATCTTCCCCCAACAAATCTGCAATTAAGACATTTATAATTTTGTAAGTCAACTAGGTGTGCATTTATCAAAGAAGCAAGGAGATTGCAATCAAAGGACTCAATTTGAATTTTGTTTTTACCTAGTAGATGGGTCATTCTCCTTCAAATGCATAGAGGTGAAGAAAAGAGCCTCCCCTTTGTAGTCTTGTAAATATGCAGCATATAGACAATTAAATCTCTAATGGCTTTGTCAGGGATCCTCCTCTCTATGCATGTGTTTAGGCCATCAATGATCTCCTCATCAACCCTAAATGAATTCGCAAAGAAAAACTTCGGGTTCAAGTAGTAGGCCACTGCATGTATATGTCAATGAAGCTATTTTCTCCATCTTCAATCAATAAGGTGTCAAATGGGCTCATATTTTTTTTATTTTGCCCCCAAAAATTTGCTATGGCCTCTTTGGCCCTGTCCATGGCCTCATACAAATACCCCTTTCAATTTTTTTCTCTATCCACTAACCGTAGAACTCTAACCAAAGGCTCTGACACCTAAAACAAAATAACATACAATTTTAAAATTTAAATTAAGAGAGATTTGAGCCAATAAATAAATAAAAAATAGTTAATTCTAGAGTTACCTTGATGACCTCATTTGTGGTCTTTGCAAACACATTATAAAAAACGATCTTCAAAACGCTTTCCCCTTCGGCCTTCCTGCTATAGGGAGACTCCAACCACCATGTGCTCGCAAACATTTGCTTAAGAGATGTTGTGAGGGTGCGATGTGACAAAGTTTGTGGCGAATCGTGTGGCTCCTAATCACACAAACTCCTTTTTGTCGGTGTGCTCTCTCATCAAGCTTAGCACTCAAGAATGATTGTAGAAATATTTTGTGATATTTTTCGCCTCTTCAACCACATTTTTTTACCCATTTCGTCTTCCCTATGTCCTCAAGTAGGAAGATCAATGCAATGCGCTGAGCAAGGTCTCCAAAAAAGTGAAGGGTGTCTCTCCTCAAGAAGTCTCCCCACAACTAAATACATTGTTGCATTGGCAATCACAACTTGGATGACGTTCTCCATACCCACTTACATGACGATGTCAACCAACATATCATAGTGTTTGCATTTTTCACTTGGTGAGAAGCATCAATTGAATTCAAGAACACCAAGTGCCCGCTTGAAGCCATTCAAAAGTTAATCAAAGTGTGGTTCCTTCCATCCATCCACCCATCAAATAAAATGTTGCAACCCTTTTCGCATATTCTTTTTTGCTCATCAATAAAAAATTGTGTATTTTTTACATTCCTCCAACAATGGGCCTCTCAAATCATGAGTAGGGGCCTTGAACCTCTTTCCAGCAACGATAAATGCAGTTACCAAATTCTCTCAATCTAAGCTTTTTGTCACATTAAATAAAATGTTGTTGCAGTACCACTACCACCCTTGCTTCATTCTGCAATTCTCAGTTCCAAGTCGTACCATCAAGTGAAGGTTGTGCCCCAAGGGCATTTCGAGGAATAAAAAACCCATGTCTAGGTGAACCCAAGTTGTCTCCAGTAGATGAGCCCTGTCCCCGAAATACCCTTGGGGCATCAAAAAAGCCAGAGGCTCTTAGCTAATCAAAATCAGTGCTCGTTGCCCCCTATTCATCATAGCTACAAGTGCTTCAATAGTCCTCTTTTTTTCTCCCCATAAACAGCGACCTCTCTTTGAGCCTCTGGTGGCACTTTGTCGCATAGACTCATATCATTACTTGGAATCCATGTTATGTGGCATTTGAGGTGATTGACACCTGCACTCGTCTTAAACCCACAATAGTTGCATATGACGAAGTTGTTCTATGAGCCGTCATAGCAATGCTTCCATGCAGGGTCCTCAGACTTCCTAGGCCTACGGAACCAAATGCCATTTTTTAGGATGAAAACTTGAAAGTCAAAACCTTATAAAACAAATATTAAAAAAAATTAAAACCTTAGGTTTTAGCAACTGGAAGCCTACAAGTAGGAAAAAAATAGAAAAAAAATATTAAACCCTAGATGCAGCCAATCTTCTTACTTCTCAAATCCACACTTCAAACTGTTCAAATTTTATGGGTCTTTCCTTTGGCAATTGCAAGAAAATGTAAAGGTTAGAGCTTTACAGGCCAAAGTGTTTATAACTGGGTACAACAGATATATGGAAGAACATCACAGGCTACAACAATCTAGCTACTAGCAAATATAAAAGTCAATCATAGTTTTTGGACAATTACCGTTTTTTGCTTCCTTCTCTCTCCTTACCACGTCGGAGATGTATAGCTTTTGGATAGTTTATAGTTGAACCTAGATGTTATATTGCTTTATATCAAAACACGGAAGCACCCTTGGTATTCACAACCAGAATGATGAATGCAAGCCGTAATTCTTCAAGTGATTAGATGATAATGATAAAATCTCAAAAGGAAAGTTGCAGAGCAGAAAATTGCAATAAAAATACCAAAACAACATATGTTTCACCCTAATCATTATGTTCTTCCACTTGTCGGGTCGATGTTAAATAAATGCCCATTGCCCACGATTTTCGATCGTGATGCACGGTATAGTCATTTAGACAAGATTATTGGTTAGCATTGTTTGCTAATCCCATGCACTTCAATGGAACAATCTATTATACATATCTTCTTTTTTCGCTTTCTTCTATTTTTTGTGTCTCTTTAGTGTTTGCTTTCTCTCCTACATCATGTATGGCTTTTGAGTTCATCATGCTTCCTTCTAGTCTTTCATTGCTCTTCTCACTTAGTTGTTTGTTGCTTCTCGATTGTTCTATCTTGAATTTTTTACTTACCTTCCTCTTTCATGTTTCAGCTGCTATGTCATTCTTCTAGACTGCAGGTTTATATTGATTGCAATGTTTATTTACCCCTTGCCTTTGATTGTTGTCTCCCATTCCAAAACCTTGCACAAATTTCCTAACGATGACAACACATACATATCAAGTCCTTCCGCTCCAATGCATGCAACGTTCTAAGGGAAGATGTAGGATGTAGGTTAGTATAGATCCTCCTCTTCTTGTTTCTTCTCGCTTTCACCCTTTGGCTTGTGTCCTACTTGATTGATCATTGTCTTCTTGCTCCTTCTCACTATCGACTCTTGGCTTGTTTCTTGATTCATTTTGCCTTCGCCTCTTGGCTTGTCTCTTGCTTGGTTCCATTCTTCTAAAAAGGATAAAAGGAAAAAAGAAAAAAAACTTTTCCTTTGTCTTTGTCTAGTACATAGTTGCACATTGTTATATATCATGTGTATCTACCTATTACTAGAGGTTTACATATACATTGTTACACACTTGCTGCTAATGTTATCATTTTAGTTAAATGCAGGATACAAAAATTATACTAATTAAAATATTTTCAAACCTCTTCCTTTGACCACAGGCCAGCACGTAAAGAGCATTTTTTTTTAATAAATCTCATGATTATAGATTTACAGTTACTTCGCAGCTTCATCATGCCTACACCGGGGAATCCTTGCATTGGGGGCATGCCTATACTAGAAGCATTTTAAGATGATTCAAGTTCCTTCTCTCCTATTTTCCATTATCATATTGAGCTTTATATTTGCTCATACATATTTTGCTCTAGCATATAACTTGTTTTCTTGGTTACATGAGTACTTTACCTTGTTTCACATGATTGTTACATTGTGTGTTCTTTTTTTTGCCCTATGATTGATCAAAATGATGGTGCTTGTTTGTGTTGCTTGGCAAGTCTTTCTTGTTTTACTGAATCTTCATGTTGTGTATTTTGTGAAATTGATTGCTTCGCTTGCTTTAAACACTTTGTTGCACTCGATAGTTTCCCCTCCTTTGTGTGGTTACATGATTATGTGAGTTTACATAACTTGACTATACCATGTGATAATATATGTTTGGTGCCATGATCTATATCATGCATGCTACTATTGGTGTCATGGTTTCTACCATGCATCTATTGGGGAATACTATTGTTCTATTTCATTGATATATCTTGTCCATAGTGGGGCATATCACTTGTCCCTCTTCACTTGTTATGTTGAGGCATATCACTTATCCCTCATTACCTGTTACATGAAGGCATACTACTTGCCCCTCCATTTTCCATCCCCTTGTTTATATTGCTTTGGCTTCAAAATATTAGTAATGGGTTATCAATGAGCTTTGATGATGACATATTTCTATGATTATGAATAAACATGTGTTTACAAATGTCCTTTCAAGATTATTGTAGCTTTTACTTTTATCTATGTTACACATGGTGTGCATAATCATTTTCTTTTGTGATGAGTGATATGCATGAAGATCCCTCACCTCAAACGGGGAGGGCATACAATCGGCTTATTCTCTTTTTAGCTACATGATTTCAAGTGGTTACAAGATATCACGAGGTTACAAAGTTATGTCAAGTAGTTACAGAGAGGTTCTAAATGTTTGCTTCTTCGACTCGGAAGCAAATTTTGTCACTTAATGAGGTCATTAGGATCTAGTTTTTAGAGTTTTCACCACATGACAAGGGCAATTGAGACAACAGTTTTAGATTTTTCAGAGACCGCTGCATGATTTGCATACCACCAAGTGTATTTATTTCTTTTGCCCATTTTCAGTTTTTCAATTGTTTCATTTGGTTACACTATTATCAATTTATCACGACATTGATCTACTTGTACACATTCACATTTGCTTGCAGGCACATTCGAGATGTTGACATCGAAGCATTCATGGATCCTCAATGGAAATCAATAATTTTGTATAGATAGCAAGGAGACGAGGTTTTCTATTTTGCAAGTTGTTGGCACTAGACTCTGATAGAAGATAATGTCTCTCTGCCTTTTGACTTTCAAATCAATTCCATATCTGGAACTAACTTTGAACATAACTTACAGGTAACAAGGTGACCACAACAAAAACAATATCCACTCCTATTTGTTTTACTTTAATGTATATGCACACACATATTAAAGTGGGGCATTATGGAGACACCTAATTTTTTTACAAGTCTTGTAGTTGCGGTGCTTTTATCATGTTTTCGAGCATTTGGATTATTAGTGCACATTAGACTCTTATTGGCACCCTCTCCCTTTACATGGGACCCTGCATGGCTTTCCATTTTCGTCATTTACTCTTGAAAACCTTCAAAGTTGTCATTTGTTTGCCTCAAGATACCCACAATTACTCCTACTGACCCATTGATCTTTGTTTCACAAGCTTTTATCACCTTGACTTAAATCAGAACAGTCTAATAGTGGTTAGTCAGAGCCTTTTGATTATAGTCATGTCAATTTGTAGGTCCTTTGTTCCATCTTTCCATGTTTCCTTGTGCCATGATTGTCGGCTTTCCCACTTACACATAGTCCACTTGCACACAAATAAGGTCTTAATTTGAATTTATAATACCTATATATACACATGCACCCGAATACACTCGATATCAAGTGCCATCAAGCTATATTTGTAAAGCCCCGTTTTGCATAGTGCTTATCTTTGGGAAAGATAACTATAAAATTATGACTTACAAGCCCTGATTATTGAATTATATTGTTAAGTCACATCGAGCTGAGAAGTGCAAAGATTTATGAAGGCTTTTCATGTGTTGGAAACCATGAGAAAGACCTATTATCAATCATGTTTTGGATTGCTTACTTATGAAAGTGTGATGTGTATGTTTCATATATATATATATATATATATATATATGTTGCTTTATGAATTGTGATTATGTCTATGAGATATATTGACTTAAATTATGTTGAATCATTGATTTAAAGCTTATGAAATGGCAACTACTTATATATTGAATCATATGAAATGATCTTCGTGTATGTTGATATTCCATGAATGATTGGCTATGGTTAATTGTTGAAATTGCCTTGTTTGATCAAATTCTATAGCTTCGGCTATTAGGTTAGAGGAATTTGATGAGTGCATCGAGTGTGAAAGAACAGGGAAAGGGCCAATGAAGGAAAGAGACTACGCCAAACGTGGTTTTATCACAAAATAGCTTTATCCTTAAACCCTTCTTAGACTAGTGCTAAATAAGCGGTTGCTTAGTCTGCCGCCTTTGATGACATAGCATTTGATTAGGCGGCTAGCCTTTAAGCCAGATTGGTGAAACTTGTTGTCGCCTGGACTTTAGATCTTGCAAGCAACGTCTAGATTGTTTACTGGCCGATTGACAAATCTGCCATTGAATGCCTTGGACTTGAAGCAAGTGGGAAAAGAGATAAGTGAATCAATGAAGCAACCACAGAACCCTGCAAGAGCCGCCATGTGCCTTAATTGAACATGGAAAAGAATGTCCCTTAATGAGGCATGGGTTGGCAAGCAACTGGTGGTTGGCTAATTCTAGAACGATTATATGTAGGAGTCGAACTCCCTTAGTTTAAGACTTTTACCAATTTGAAAGAAGCTAGACTAAGCATAAGATAGCAGGAAATAAGAACAGCGAGTGAGAAGAGCCGAGTCTAGACAACTGGAGGATAGTGCCCAGGCAATCTTGAAGTTGATAGGTGGGCTTTCTTTTAACCTATGTTTTCAATTGTTTCCTTGGAATGAAATGATTATGTTCTTGTTTGATATTTTGCTTTCAGGAGAATAAGACCACTTAGTTTATTCTGCTTGTTTTTATTGATTGCCCATGGTTGTGCATTGGTCGCCATGTAGTGCTTGCCCATTTGAGGGCCTTGGAGAGGTTGTTTCTCTTCAGTTGAATAAAATGATTTATGCTTTCTTGTGTGAATACATTTATGTTGTTGTGAGACTGAGTGATGGTGGTCTGTGAGCAACATCTTCATGTTGGTTGCGCATCAAAATCCTCCTGTGCAACGCACGATGGAAGGTTGTTTGATCCTCCCATAAAGGTCCTAATAGTAACGTGTCAAAGTCATCATGTGTCGGGCATGGTGGAAGATTGTTTGACCCTTGGATGTCATAGTGGTAGTAGTTGAAGTCCTATGCTGGTCATAGTGGTAGGTTGTTCAACTCTCCCATGACCATTGGCAGGAAGCAATAGAGTGAGACATCCTCTAGCTACTCCAATATTTCGGCAGACCTTGTTAAGCTGTGAAAGCTTGCCTGCTAGTTTTATATTGCTGAATGTTTAGCTTCAATTGAATGATCATTTGAATGCTTGTTTGCTTTGTATTTGGGACTGGGAGTCTCTTTGAGTAAGAACCAGGAATAGGACTATAAGTGGTGCATGGTCTTTCCCTTGTGTTAAGATACACTGGCTTAGATATCCACCCGTGTTTTTACCTAGTGATATAAACATGCTCGGAGTTGGGAGTCTCAAGCTTAAGGGTGTCTACAGCAATAGCTTAATGATGACAAAAGGTTGGGCGGTGAGCCTTCGTTCTTATGGCCAGCAAATGCTTGGGAGCGGACGAGGAGCACCTTTGAAGATTGACTGGTCCTCCATTATTTAATCAAGACTAGAGATGTGCCACTTGCTATGTAAATAATTGGATGAAATATGATGTATTGTTAATGCTTTTGCAGCGAACCTACTTGTAATATACTTACAAAAGAAAGAGTTTGGATAATATTCCAACTACGCATTAAAATATTTGTTTTCTATTTGCTGAAACTTCAGTGTTAAACTGAATTGTATATGTTATGAATACTTGGTTTACAGGACCTTGGCAAGGATCTTATATGTATAAAAGTTCTTTAGCCTTTATGGCACTTTTATATAAATTGACAGATAGATTTCCTTGCTTAAATCTTTGTCTTGAGTGGCTTGTTTGTTAAGCATTGTGCCTCTCTTTAAAATCAAAATATGAGTTTATGCACCTGAACTTATTTAAAAATGAGTAGAACTCATATATATAACTTTGTAATTGTTATTGGGAATAACAATGCAGCATGCCGAATAAACTGCACTTCGATGTTTTCTAGTTAAGATATTGCCTGGTGAAAGGTATTCTTAGAAATGATAGCAGTCGAGTAGGTTCTTGTTAGAACCCTCCAAAAAACAAACCTTCGGTAATAAAAGAATTTCAATAGAAACTTAGCTCTATTGTTATAATTCTCTCAAGGCATGAAGCCTTTAAGTTTGACTAAGGTCACCCTTGCTAAGGATTATTGATTTAAGAAGGTCCTACAGACCAACCCTTTGATGTTGAGGTTTTACTTGTTAGTATATCTCTTGTTTGTTCTTTCTGCTTTAATGGAATGATGGGCCTGAGGGCCATTACCCGATCAGAAGAATAGTTTGAATAAGTCAGTCAATTCCTTGGTCTATGCAGTACCCTTCAATCTTAGGGAACCTTTGCTTGAAGTAAAGCATGCTTGAATTTTAGGTTATTGAGTAAACCAATTAGAATATTGGTTTAGTGTCAAGCCTATCGTTTTCGCAATGTAGACTTAGCTTAGCTAAATGTTTGTTGAGGAAGAAAGACTCTATCTAGATTAAGCAGTCAACAGTAACCTGTGCGGGCATTTTTATTGCCTTAACTGAGTCCTAACTCTTTGAGTCGTCTCTGAGTTTTATTCCAACTCGAGCCTTAATCGATTTATGATTTCGACTACACTTGGTTTTGCCTTCATCTCGGCCATAGCCATAGCAAAGACCTCGTCTAGACCCTACAATCGACAGCAATTATGCAAGAATTTAGTTAATTGCTTTAGCCTTTAACCTTTAGTCAAGCTACCTTGCACAGTGCTTTGCCTTAGCGAAATTTTGCTTGGGCTTCTCTTTGCGGCTTTTTACCTTAGCCGTTTAATTCTTTTGGTTTTGTTTTAAAAAATTTGCCTTTGTCGATTTCACAACTTTTTTGAGAAGTGGTTCAGAGGAAGCCACATGTCATCATCCCGCTAACACGAGAGTGACATCAGCTTGGTCTGTTGTACGATCGGCGTCAGGCCAACGGGTTAGCGGGATGATGCCATGTGGCATCATCCTGGTGACCCACAATCCCGAAAATGACCATACAGGAAGCTTGCCTCCAGGCCAGCACGGTGGGATGTTGCCACGTGGCATCATCTCAACAACCCACAATCCTAGAGATGACCGTACAAGAAGATTGCCTCCAGCCCAGCGAGCTAGCAGGATGTTGCCACGTGGCATCATCCTGGTGACCCGCAATCCCAAAGATGACCGTACAAGGATCTTGCCTTCGAGGCAACGGGCTAACAAGATGTTGCCACGTGGCATCATCCCGACGATCCACAATCCCAAAGAAGTCCGTACAGAGGGCAAGCCTTCGGACTAGCGGGCTAGCGAGATGTTGCCACATAGCATCATCTCGATGGTCTACAGTCCCAGGGTTGCATGTGCAAATGTGAAAGTTTGTCAAATCAACAGGTAAACGAGAGGACACCGCATGGCAAGAGAGGTCCCCGAGAACCCGAAGAGAAGCTAGCATGGCCTTGGAGCCCACCAAGGCAACCATGTGGATGTCAGTTGTGTCAGCGATGACCTCGGTTTAAATTGACGGCCGTCTCGATGTCATAAGCACAGTTATTGTTTGGCGCGTGCTCGTGAAGGAATTTTTTAGTGTTGCGCTAAACGAGTCAAGGCTTGTGGGCTTCTTAATTAGTGGCTTATGTTTGTTTGAGCCTTAATGGCAGTTACAGGATTCGTATTTTCATATGTGCGATTGATGGATTCTGGAATCTATCCATGTTCGTTGTAGTTGTGTGTCGTCCCTGTATTTAGGGGAAGAAAAAAATGGGCATGACAATATTGATCACATCCTTTTGCACTTTGCCTTTTAAATTATCTATTGAAGACTTTTTGCTGCATACTTGTACCAAAAGAAGGAAAATTGAACCAATGAAAGAGTATAGAGATCTCTCCATAGTTGTATCTTGCATCTCATATCTAGGCATAAGGGATGGGAGTATCATATACACGGAATTGAATGTTGACATGCATGAGTGTTGACTACCAGTGTTGAAAACAAAACCTCTCCAAACACAGACAAGGCGTTGACTTTGACAGGTCCCTTGAACAACAACCCATTCTTTTACGTCTTAGCAAGTGTGGACTTCAGGTCAAGCGAAAGAGAGAATTCTGACAATTGCACACATCAATTTACAAATCTGAGAGAGGTTTTTGTGCATTGTCTGCTAACGAAGGGTTTTTCAAATTTTCAGACAAGTCATAGCTACATAGTCACTGTCAGAATAGGATTGCCACTGTTGGGAGGACTGTCATTGTCAAAGGGGTTTGATTTTGGTCAATGTCTACTTTCTAGATGCTCTTTTGCTTTGTTCTAGGACTTCATTTCTAGTACTCTAAACTTCTATTAAAACTCATAAGTTAGATATCAGGCACGCATCTCTAAACCCACTTGTCAATTATCAATCGCTATAGGTACTTTCATTCATTCCCCCTTAGGCTTTAAGGCAGATTTATTTATATTTGTTGTATTTAGATTAGATTTGCCTTATATCCCATTTTATTGTGGTTAGTGTGGTTTTTTTAACACTTGTGCACCCTCCACATAAAGCATGCAATACAATGAGCTAAAATTTGCATTTTTAACTCATGAAATTTAAAATCATGTCATACAAGTTGAATGCTAAGGCTAATACCTTCATCCTTACATTCAGACAAGTGGACATTCTTGATACTAATAGCTTTTCACTTATTCTAAAAGTGAAAGGCAACCTTTATCACCATCTAGAAGGTTTGCTAACACTATAATTTGTATGCACCAATGAGTTGCTTCAATTGAAACTAAGTTGTGTAGTTAAACCTTATGTAGATGCTTTTCCTTTCTAGACTTGCGTAAACTTGAATCAATGCAAATAAACATCTATAAGAATGCAGAGGCATTTGGCTCTTTTTTCTTCTCCTACACCCTCATACACTCAAGATAAAAATCCACATGTAGAAACAAAAGTTCTTCATTTCTAATTCCCATACTTGCTAATGCATTAAAGATTAAAACCCAACTTTTTTAATGGTCTATACTGTTATATATTATAAAAAGTGGAGTTTTATCAATGATATCTAGGCCAGTCTTTTTTCCTTCCCCTTCCTTATATAATCTTTAGTTTGTGATTCAAGTTTATTGGATACCCATACCTACCAACCATGTGAATCCACATGTAGAAACAAAAGTTCTTCATTTCTAATTCCCAAACTTGCTAATGCATTAAAGATTAAAACCCAAATTTTTTAATGGTCTATACTGTTATATATTATCAAAAGTGGACTTTTATCAGTAATATCTAGGCCAGTCTTTTTTCCTTCCCCTTTCTTATATAATCTTTAGTTTGTGATTCAAGTTTCTTGGATACCCATACCTGCCAACCATTATCAAAACACCATCCATAGTGATTTTTGCATTATCATAACTAGCCTTTTTGTCAGAGACTTCCAAACAAAACCTAACCGCTACTCTAATCTATGGTAATGGTATTTTCAGGCCCTGCTTCCCATTACCCCTCTTCAAAGACATGAATATCAAAGACTGGTGCAAGAGGGAGGGGAACAAAGAGGACAACTGCAAATAATTTTACACTTCAATTTATTCTTAAAACTAAAGCCATTATCAAGAATAAATAGTCAATTCGTGTACAAAATGGTCTTGTAATAATGGGATGATTTTTGTGAGATATCTAAAGAGGAACAAATTTTCTGCTAATCTCTACCCTCATTAGAGTGTTTGTTTACACTACTAGAAATAGGACTCTCTCTTTAAGAACCCCGCATGGAGCCTCAAACATTAAATTTTAGAAAAAAGGTCTTCGAGGAAAAAATTGCGACTTAGGACATCAATATAATTTGAAAAGAGCCATCAACATTTCCCAAAACTATATCATTTGTGTTGCCTCGAGACAAGTCCGAAAACATCTACCAAACTAGGGATTTGTACAAGCTCTTCTAAATGGACTTCATTGATGGGTGTAAAATTGAAAGTTGTCCAATTTTTACCTATAGTAGTTAACCTAAACTAAATTGTATCTATACTATGATGTCGGCACTTATAATAGATATAGTTTAGATGCATATCCTCAAAGCATGCATAGTTAATATGTCAATATATATCTTCTATTAATCAATCAAGGGTAAATCCAAAGATTAAGAAAATATTGGGAAATTCAGCTTTAGGTGTTGCCTCCTACTGGATTCTTCAAGCTTAATATTGATGGTGCCGCTAGAGGAAAGCCTGGAGCATCGAGGACAAGATGTGTAATCCGGGATTATTCAGGGTTTCTAATGAGAGTTGCGCCCTTGAAGTTAGCAAATGGCACCAACAAGAAGGTTATGGCCCAAGCTCTCATGTTGAGCTTATAGGTAGCTAGTCAATGTGGCATTAAAAAGTTGGTAATTGAAGGTGACCCTGCGATCATCCGACACGCTTAATAACTTCGGCTACCAATGCTAAAAACTTGAAAACATCCTAATCAAAGCATGAAAATAGCTTTCGGAATTTGATACTTGGTCAAGGCACCAATGTTCCCAAGAAGCGAATGTAATGGTGTTTTGTTTGGCCAATGCTGGTGTCAACCAGCTAAATGAATTGATTGTATAGTTTAGTGGATCTATGGATAGGTGTAAGAGATTGTGGGTGGGGGACCTCCCCCATCCAACATCCCAAACCTTCAACTAAACTCTTTGTATCGAAGTTATATGGCAGTGGCGTTTAATCACGAGACATTAATGGGTGGGCTTGGGTGTATCATTCTCTTCAAGGCAGAATGATTGTCACTAAGATTTTATTCTCCCCTTTTTGTCCCCACCTATCTCCCCTTCACTGCTCATGATGGTGTCTTCATGTAAGGGGATGGTGGTGTGTACCTATTAATTACAAAATCATCGCCTTCTCCCGGTGATCTCTTGCAGTTTTCATTGATGGCATCCTTGGCCTTTCGCTTGTATGGGTTTCTCTGTCAGCAAGTTGTTGGCAATGGAACCTCGATTTTTCTTGTATGGGAATAAACAAAAAATGGGGTTTCATGTGCCCATTTCAGAGGAAAGGCTGAAAAAGTTGTTTGTGCTTCAATCTAGCAAGATTATGCAGCCAGTCAAGGCAATGTTAAGAGTGCATTGTATTGAAATGGAAATGAGAAGTATGGTTAACTCTAAGATCATCTCCATGTTTGTAAGTAACCTCTTATGTTTGCTCAGTAATAAGGAGGAAATAAAATTGATGGTTGAGCATTATGTGAGGGCACTAAAGCTTTGGAAGCCACTAATATTCTGCAGCCAAGGTCTTTGCCCATCTCTGGAGTTGAGTGTGAAACTCTAGTCTCCATGGCATCGTTTAGAGATCTTGAGAGCCATTTGTTTCTACTACTGGAACATGTGGAGAAAATGCAGGGTTTTCTCAATACTAGGAATTGCAAGGCAAGGGAGAGCTTTCCCTCTTTGAATTTTAATCTTCTTTGTCGTCAAGCAGTATCTGCATCCCCCAAATTGGAATGAAAGATGGTTGAGGTGGCAGTAAATGCAGTAAGGACTCATGCATACACAGTGGCGTTGGGGCTAATTGTGGACTTCAACAAGTGGAATGGTGGGTGGCCATTTAGGCAAGTGTGCTGACGTGGGATCACCTGGTGATGGTCCATGGCTGAGGGCTTCCAATGATGCCTTGTCTTCCAAGGCCAGTTTGGAGCATCAGGGAGAAATGGCATGATGATGGACCATCTCCTTCCATGGAGTAAGGAGCCTGCCTCATCTGTCATACTTCGGTATATATAATGTTCGTGTTCAATGCTCTGTCTCAACAAAGTGGTTTTGGTTTTTATGCTGCTGCCCACATTTTGTTCTTCTACGGACTTCTACAATGGTTGAATGCCAAGTATCTTTGTATTGTTGAAAGCCTAGTTTTTGTGTGACTAAATGCCTTATTGTCAATTCTGGAAATTGTCATTTGTCTAGCAGTTTGGCCCGGTTCCCTCAAGTAGAAAATTGGGATGGTCTCTGTTAGGGGTTTAAGTTGGCTATAGTAGATTATTCCGTGCGGGCAACTTGTCTAACCATGCATAAATTGACAGCTTGCAGACTGTATAACATATGCATTCCTTTTTTTTGTTATTGATATGATGGGTGAGGGACCCTTTGCAACCCTCCTTTGACTGATCAAAAAAACATGTGCCAATATTTATGTAAAACATTTAATGAAAGGAATCCTAATTTTTGTGGGGCAATGAAAAAAATTAATACTCTGGCATACCATGAGCATCTTAAAAGGGCATTTTTTTACAAATATTTGTGGCATCCTTTCCAGTATACAAGACATAATTCAATACCTCAGCCTTGATAAGGATGCAACAAAATAATGTTTACCAATTTTTGGGCACATACCATTTACATGCCACGATCTAAGAGGGCCAAAGAATGCTGATCATGTGTATTAGCAAAACATGCAAAATATCTTGGATGTAACAAAATCCAAAGTTACAAAGAATTCGCCCTGGCCACCTGCATGACAAAGGTATTTGAAAAAAGAGATGAAACAGGAAATGAAAAGAAAATTAACACATTATATCATGTATCCTACCATCCATGATTCGAGTCTAAAGCACACTAAGCAAAAAGAATCTTGCTCACCATCTAGAACTTGTAATTATGTTTTGAGATTCCAGAGATGACATAGTAAAAATATGAGATAATTTCTAATCTGTGAATCAAACTTGAAACATTGCAAAAGGTTTGAGATGGACGAGCCTCAGACGCACGGGGTGGTATTTTCCTCCATTTAAAAATAGGCATTATGATAAACATTACCATCCACACTCTAGGAATGACATATGAAGTTTGTTTCTGAAATCCTTATAACCCCAACTCCTGGAGATTAACTCTTCCTTGAATTTGTAGGGCTCCTTAATTTTGACTTCCTGAGTAGCCAATCACATTTCAGAAATAAGTATACACAAGGCTATATAAAATCCTCGTGCTTTCGTCTTCATTTGAGTTTTCCTTTCTATTTGCATGATACTCATTGAATAGAGCTACATTAGTAAATCAGGTCTCTAATGCATTTGAGTCTTCCCTTCCATTTGTATGATACTCATTTGAATAAGAAATGATAATCTATGCTAATTCAAATTTAACAGATGATGACTACGAATCTAATTTAAATGAAATCTTAACCTGATGAAAAGCTTGAGCAGAAGCCAATCTAGGAATATATCAACTTCAGCAGCCAAGAACATCAATTTCAATAACAAGAACAAAGAACACTTTTAATGGAAAATGCTTTAAACATTAGTCTTTTCGTATTAATTTGGTCAGCATCGATCAGATCATCCTCAAATGCTTTGTATCTTCATTTTATTTTATTTTATTGAGATTTTCTTCAAATTGCTAAGGTCTGATAAGTGGCGAACCTATAAGTAGTTATTTTTTTCCATTCAACAGGATTGCCACTGGTATTTTTTCTTCTCGAATACTATTTACCATCATACTCTACTGTTGCTTTCATCATTTTTAAGAGTATTGTCCCTTTTCCTCTTGCCTCTACTGTTCATTTCACTTCTGGTTTTAAGTAACATAAAACAAGCTCATGTCCTTCCAATAAAGCAATTTGATTAAAATGGATTGCATTTTCGATTGTCATTTTATTTAAATGGAAGGATTACTCAATAGCACTACCGGAGACACTCCAAATACTTTTTATGAGATTAAAATCATTATACTCTCTAATATCTGCACAAGACTCTAAAATATCAAAATCATGTCACCTGTTGCTTCCATTTCTCGTAAATATATTTATACTATTTAAAAAGCAAAAATCAACAATATCCAATCAATACAGGATGATGTTGATGCTCGTGTTCTGTTAATATGAACCATATTCACTAAAATCATATATATATAAATAATACAAACATGAAGAAAAGCTTAAATTGATATGACAGCACCTTCTGTTTTACTTTCTAAAAAAAGAAAAGATGGTCAATATTTTTGCTACAAGATTAAGATGTTTAGTCTAGAAGTAATATAGACACCAGACCTTGTTTGAAGAGCATATCCGAAAATGATTCTGTAGTTTAGGCTTCTTAAGATTCTCTCCGCAGTCCTCACACTGGAACCAGACCATTTTAGTTGAGATTTAATATACTTTCCTGCACCTGTCAGTACGATTTCAAAAGACATTAGTTATCCTATCAGCTTACTTGAACCTGAACATCTAGGAATGCTATTGTCAACTGTTATCTAAAGGCCCAGATGCTGGACTTATTATTACCTAACAAACAATGTAAACTTGTAAAATATCCAGACACGAACAGTTTGAAAGTCATCAAAAAAATGAGTTAAATGTCACACAAGACAAAATATTTAAAGAGAACAGCTCACGACTGATGTTCTTTATACACATCATAACAGAGGGGAATTTCGTTTAAGCATGAGCAAGTGGCATTTAATTAACAATGGCTTCAAGAAAAATGAAGTCATTCGATACTCACATAGTTTCAAATGCTAATGAAGGCTGTACTTGAGCCCAGGCAAAAAGGTTTCAAACTTTAAATCAATAAGAAGATTGACTTTCCAGGAATCCCGTCACTGTAAACCTCACTTGTGGCCCCATAAATTAGGGTAAATTTTTAAAAAATAACTTTTGCAGAATATTCAGACTAAAACAAGCTAGGATAATTTAATTTCGTTTGATCTGACTTAAGAGAACCCCTTCACAGAATATTTTGACTCCTGCATGAATTTTGTTTGTTTTGAAATAAATATATCTTATATTAAACCAAATGACTGAGATGCAAATTACATGAAAACCCTCATCCTGTGAAAGTTATAAAGTTAACAAATAATAAACTAAATGAATCCGCTTAGCTTTAGTTCGACCATGTCCAACTGTTTTTTATCTTTGTCTTGTTCAGTGAAATCTTTAAAACTCTGCTACCATGGCTTAATTCCAAGTTCAGCTAGTAATATCTTCTCCAGTAATTTATTCACTATATTTGTATTGTCTTCTCCACTAATTTATTAATTATGTTCAGCAGGGACCCATCCCCACCCCTTGGTTCCCCGTCCTCGGCCCCCAGTTTCCATCCCTCATTCCCTGTCCCAATTCTCGAGCTATTTTCCTATTTTAATAACATTTCTAAGACTTTAGGAGTGATTCTAGGCGCCCCTTTTTTGCATTCCCACGTTTCCCCTTCCTCCTTCCAACACCACGCGAACCTCCCAAAAGAAGGGACTTGGTGGAGCATAGTTTATTCACTGTATATGAATTCCAATCTTGCCGGTCTACATTTCATGTATCAACTACCACGAATTACCGTGATTTCATGCTTGGCAGACATTGCTTATTAAACCACGAACAGCATTTATTCCCAAGCTGTCACATTTTCCCATGTACTCACAGAGAAGTTTATAAGTAGTAGTTCTAAAGTTTGTTATCACATATTAACTTCTCTTGAAATATTTCCCCTGGTACTTACCATTTGGTGGTTACCTTTTCAAAAACCACACACTAGCATCATTTCAACACGCTTGGAGGTGCCAGTTAACAGCGATTCACCTTTTCCATTAACATAGCACACCCAGCATTGTTGATGGAGTGGCACTACAAGGTGGAAATCACCATTGAGATGACATTTATAGCTAGATACTTGGACGGTCTGCAGGAAGGCTCTATGTCTAAACTCTTTGCAGAGGCAATAATAGATAAAAGTGAAGAACTTCTGATCAAAATTAACAGTAGGAGAATCAACCTTCAGATAAAGATTCTCTCGAGCTTGGCCTTCTCTATCCCTTCTTTCAGCAGTTTCTCACTTATTAAGCGATGGTCCCATACACTATTTTGGTGTCGCGGATGTTATTAAAATTTATCCGAATGGACAGTAATGGCCCTGTACGGGTTACAGGTTCAATTTCTGTAAAGATTCTCCCTTTCCAAATTTAGCTCTAAAAAAAATGCAATCCCCCTCCAGTCGAAATAATTAGAAATCAAACCCTGTCCATTTCAATGTTTTTTCAACAGTGTTACAGAAAAGTTTAAAGAGGTAAAATAGAAGCTTGATATTGCAAACATGGCTACCATGTGAGTAATGGAGAAAGTATAAGCATCAAATTTGCTGATAAAAACTGGTGCGACATTCCCGCGTTACTTACAAATCGTAGCAGGAGAGCCGATCAATCTGAAAGTAATGTGTTAAACCCTAAAACACCACTTTGCCAAGCTTCAAGTTCTCGCTTTCGCGCTGTTACCTTAGAATGGAAATAATAGTGACGTGAAAACTCTCATTTTTGGCAACCCGCGCTTTGAATGCCCGAATTGATTTTCAACACACTATCAATGGAGGAATTTCCAACTCCATTTTAATATATTCTTAAATTGGCTACGTCGACTTTATTTTATATTTAATATTAGGAGGAGGTTATATCTATTAATGTTTTGGAATGGTCATTTTCAACATATTATCAATGGAGGATTTCCAACTCCATTTTAATATATTTTTAAGTTGGTTACGTGAGCTCTTTATTTTATGTCAATTAAGGTTATTTTAATAGTAGGAGGAGGTTATATTTATATATTAATGTTTGGATTTAGCATGTAATGGATTGTATGTTGTAATTTAAAATGTTGATGGATATGTAGTTTTTTTTTTTTTTTTTGGTTTTTTTTCTTTGAAGATATTAAAAAATATGTTATTAAGTATTTTGTGATCATAATATTTATCATACATGATTTGAGTATAGAAATATAGTTTTAATTTGTTATTATCTCGAACCTGTATATTATTTTATGAGTTTAATTATTTCGTTATACTTATCGGAATGGGTCACAATCGAGAATCAGTTTGGATAAGAATAAATACACAAAGAAAACCTTCTATAGAATAGTGAAATTTAAAGAATTATCTTAAATAGAAAAAATTTGTCTTCATAATAAAGTAATTATATTTGTAATACTAGCCATAAAAGTTTTAGGAAGGTAAATTATATAGATGAAAGATAAACATGCCCTCACATCCTCATGAATATGAGATTATCTTTCACAATGACCTAAAAAGACACCTAATCAAGCTAATTAAATATGTGTAGGAAAAAAATATTAAATAGAATAAAAACCTACACTAACACCCCCCTTAAGTATAACTTAGGTGGGTAGTGGAATTGGGTCTCGACACAAAGGCTCGATGAAGTATCCAAGTACATAGAAATACCCCTTAGATAAAGATGTTGAAGCTGTCTCAACCCCAAGAAGACCCTGTAAATGAAGATACTTACTCTTAGTGAAGGGTTTGGTGAATATATCAACAATTTGCTCTGTTGTCTAAATGTAGCAGAGATTAATGAATTGCTCATGGATGAGCTCCTAAATGAAATGCATGTGAATCTCGATATGCTTGCTCTGTTGATGAAGGACCGGATTCTTACAAATCTAGATTGTGTTTTGGTTGTCACATAAGATAATTATTGGTCATCAAAATTGGATGCCAAACTTAGTGAGAATCTCCTAAAGCTAAATAGCCTCAATGACAACATTAACAACTCCTTTGTATTCTACTTTTGTAGAAGATAAAGCAATAACATTATACTTCTTGTTGTACCAACTACCCAGACTTGAACCAAGGGAGAAACTATAGCCTAAAGTAGACTTATGATTTTGAATATCATCAGTCCAATCTGAATTCGTATACCCAATCAAGTCAACATTAATGCCTGCTCCATAGTGAATCCTAAAACTATGAGTATCGTGAATATAGTACAGAATCTACTTAGTTGTTTTCCAATGCAATTCATGTAGCTCTTGTATAAATCTAAAGACCATGCCCACTGCATATGAAATGTCAGGTTTAGTGTGTGTAAGGTAAAAGAGGTTGTCAATAAGTTGTTGATATAAGGTAGCATCAACTAAAGGAAATGGACAATCAACCTCAAGCTTCACACCAAATAGAAAGGGAGTTTGAGTTGGCTGACAATCAGTCATGTTAAACCATGCAATTAAATCAAGAGCATACTTAGATTATGCAATGGTGATCCTGAAATTGGATTGATAAATTTTAAATCCAAAAAATTAATGCAACAAGCCCAAGTCAGTCATTGAGAACCTGTTAGCCAAAGCAATTTTCACTACTATAATGGTGGATGAAGAATTCTCTATGATCAATAAGCCATCCACGTAGAGAACCAAAATCAACAGCGAATCATCTTACCACAAGATGTAGACATTTGGATCATAATGGCATTTGGTGAACCCAACCATAAAAAGAAAGGAGTCCATCCCAGTATATCAAGCTTAAGGAGCTTGTTTGAGACCATGGATAGATTTCTAAATTTTGCAAACTAAAGAATAATCTTCCACAAATCCTTGTGGTTGCTCCATGTATATTTCATCTTTGAGGTCATTGTGAAGAAAGGCACTCTTCACATTCATCTGATGAACATCTCAACAATGTGTTGTGGTTATAGTAAGAGTGAGTTAGATTGAGTTCATTTTGCAACTGAACGAATATTTTGATATAGTCAATGTCAAATACTTGAGAAAATCTTTTTGCTACCAAACATACTTTAAACCTGTATATGGACCCATCTGCAATTTTTGTTTGGTAGTTCCACCTATATTTAACAAGCTTTATTCCCTTAGGAAGAAAAAATAAATCACAAGTGTTGTTCTTAAGCAAGAAACCATACTCCATTTCCATAGCAATATTCCAATCAAGAATGTTTGATGCCTCAGGGAATGATTGTGGAGCAAAAACATATGCAAAGAATGCATGCAGGGCTTTCTATAATTATGAATGGGCTTGTCTGGTGTCTGATGGATCTCCAACCTAATGGCCAACACTTTGTAGTGGTTGTCTAGCCCAAAGAGGACCAGTGTTTAGAGAATCAGGAGGAGATTCCTCATCCTCTAAAGGTATTGTGGGAGAAGGGGGGTGAATCCTCATCACTACTCTCATCATCAAAACTAGGAGAAGAATCTAGATCATCATGAAGCTACTCGAGAAAACCTGAATCAACATAATTATCATCAAATCCTAGTGAGTCCAACGAAGGGGAACGTGTCGAGTGTAGAGTTTGAAGGACCCTCTTGAAAATGAACACTCTCTCAACAAATGACTCATGAGTGGTGGGATGGAGAAGCATGTATCCCTTAACAACCTCAGGATACCCACCAAAGATGCAAGGCTAACTCTAAGTTTCCATTGCCTTACATTTTTTCTTTGGAATATGGGCCATAACAAGAGATTTAAACACTCAAAAGTGCTTCACTGTGGGTTTACGATCATTCCAAACTTCAAAAGGAGTGACTCCCTTTAATGTTTTATGAGGAACTCAGTTTTGGATATAACAAGAATAATTTATGGCATCAACCCAATACTGAGGTGCAAGAGGCTTGCAATATAGTTATTTAACCTTAAATTAGATAAAGGGTTTATCATATCCTTTTTTGGTGTAAGGGTTAATAATATAGAAATGACAATGCACAAGAGTGATTATCAGATCTACAATAGGCCAATTGGGTTATAAACTCATATATAAACATTTATTGAATTTATTATGTTGAGCATAATCTAAATATAAAAAGTACAATTAAACTATGCATGTAAATGACAAATAAGTAATATGCTTAATTGGTTATGATGTTAACAGAGTGTTGGATCTAGAACAGGGAGAAAATAGGCTTGAAGATGATTTTGGAATAGTTGTCAAATTCTAGGTCTAACGCTTCTAGAGCTCTGAACACTAACATCAGTTTGGGATGGTTGCATTGATGTTATTGTCTGGGTTCGATATAAGTGTCTTATATGGAATACCTTATGAAAAGAGATGCAACACCTAGATACTTTTGGGTTTGACTTTGCCTTCATTCTGGTGCATTCAGATATGGGCCATGGAATGTCATTTCTTATGAATTTGCAAACCTTAGTTTTTCATCATCATGGTGGCCTTCGGAAAAAATGGGTTAGTGGCCCCATGATATCAAGTTGACCCCAAAGGCCCCATTTTCAGAGGGTATTGCCTACATAGAATACTCTATAAGAGGGCTTCATACTCATGTAGTTCTTCCCTACGTATTGGCTTGTGTATGAATCATACAATACGTGCAAAGCAAGTACAATAGTGACCTAGATTGTAACTTGGCAAATCAGGCTCTTGGGTTACTCCTTTAGTACTTCAAACCTATAGATGTGTTGTATATATGACTGGTATGGAAATGGGGAAGCTTTTATTTAATTGAATGCTTGATAGAGTGATTTTGATAAGTTGCCTTGGTGTCTTTGGTATTTTTTTGGGTAAGGAATGAATGAAGGTTGATCTTGTATTCATATTAATCTTGTTGGAGTAATAACTTGCATTACATAACTTAGGTTGACCATTAGGATACATTTCATTCATAAATAAGATGAATTTAGGGCACTAAATGCTTACATCAGTTTAAGACACTAACATCAATGTCAATGTTTATCTTAGACATCAGTGTCCAAATAGCAAGAAAGTAGGTACAAGTTTATAACTTGTAGAAGTGAAAGATAAGTACATTTTAATCATTATGGGCAAGATAAAAAGACTTGGATCATCAACATAAGACTAGTCGAACTAAGATATATAGGCCAAGGGGCAAAAGGTAGAGCATATACGAGACTTACAAAAATGAGAAAGGTCTAGAACTAAGAAGAATAGCTAAGGTCTAAGTTTTCTAAGTGTACAAGACTAATGTGCTATATAATCCATAAATATCATTTATATTTTCCCTCCACCTCCCTTAATCTAGTAATGAAATTACTAGTTTAAAAGAAATAAATGCATACATGCGTATGTATAATACACCTTGTCTTTGCATGTGCCCAACTTGAGTGCTTTACTGGTGACTAACCTACAACCAAGAGCATGTTACAATATATAATCAGCGCATATAATTTGGGTTGAAAGTACTTGAAATATATTGAAATTGAAAGAGTAAGGTTTAGGAGTATACATGTGCATCGATGTAACTACCTTTCCTATTGACAAATTGATTTAAAAAATATGTATCATTGTAAGGCTCTAAAACTGAGATTACAACAAATATAAATAAAGCTTTAAAGTACATATATAAAGGAGATAGAGAGAGAGAGAGGAGTTAGAAGGCCCATGCCCCCAACCTTGGAGCAAAAGTGAGTTACCACATAGCAGTTGAGATTAGCTCAACCATGCAACCCAATGATACATATAACTTGGTGAGTTTGGATGATACCATCAAGTCCAACTTGAAAACTTTGCAAGATTGAGTGATTTGTATCACCCCGACCATACCAAAAAATTGAACCAACCACTATAGTAAATTGGCTCAACAAAGTCTATAAAAGTATGTGGGGCATTAGTACAGAAAAGTTTATGATGTGGTAATAGTCCATAAAAGAGTTTTGGAATCTAAAACTAATTTGGATGTTACAATATTATGCACAAATTGCATAGTATATGCACCTTATATATGTCTCATGTTGAAACTGTGTAGAACAATAGTACCAATGTATAGAATTATGCCACAACTGTGAATTTGATTGATATAATGACGTGCTTTGGCTAATATATAAACTATGTAAGTGTGGAGAACATGCTTCCAAAATATGTCCCCACTAGATATGGAGAATTTTGATATAAGTACCAATATGGAGAACATGTTTTCAAAACATAATCCCACTGTAATTTGGAGATTTTTAATAATAAATAGGAGTGGATAACATGCTTCTAAAACATGCCCCCACTAAATTTTAGAATTGTGTCAAATATGAATAAGTATGGATAACATGATTTCCCAAGTATGTCCCCACTAAATTTGAAATTTGTGAATATGTGAAAGCCATGCCTATATGGCATGCCGCCATTGAATCTAAAAATTGATATAAGTACCATATACTGAATGAGGGTGGAGAACATGTTTCCAAAGCATGCCCCCACTGAATCTAGAAACTATGCCAAGTGTAGATAACATATCTCTATGACATGCTGCCACTAATATGCCTCCCCCCTTCAAGATGAGGGAAAAATATGAACTAGTAGGTACATCATCTCAAAAGGATAAGATAACTATTTAATCTATGAATGTAACCATGTAGCATGTAGAAGAAACATGTATATGTAGATGTAGAATTGAAGTCCATAGAACCAATGTGATCATATGAAGGCCTAAGGTGTATGATAAGGATCATGGCAATGTCTAGATAGTAACAAAATAAGCTCAACAAGCAAACAAACACACGCATAAGAGCACTCAAAAATAAGTCAAAAGGCAATGGTTGAAGGAGATCGCAAATAAGGGGCATATTCAAATGTCACATGATCAAAGGGATATGACACAGTTGAATGTCCACAAAATTAAGGATGACATATTCAAATGTCCATACAATAAATAATGACATATGCAAATATCAATGAAAGCATACACAGGTACAAAGACCGCAAGTAAAGTATTATATTTAACTGATCGAACAAGGAATACAATAGCTAGGCAAGACACTTAGAGAAGTTGTTGGGCTCCTAATTCATCTAAGTATGGATCCATGCCAACTCAGTAGATATCTCAATGGGAGGCAATCACTTGGTATGATTGTTATTTTGGCATCTTTTGCACCAGCTAGAGGAATCATCAAAGACTTAGTGTCAATTGGCAGGCAACTAACTAATTATATGATGACTTGGGCATCTTCAAAGAGTGGCAGCACGTGATGATCATAGCATGAAGGGTGAAAAGTAATGGAGCTGATAGAATGATTGCTAAAGCTCCAACTTCAAACCCAATGTGCACCCTCCACCTTGGCACGAAGATGTTCCTAAGTGATATAAAGCTGAGCTCAATCCAGTTAACAAAGAGATGCAACTTTAATGTAGCAAAACTCTGTAGAATTGGTTCCAAATAGCAGTAGTTCAATCGCCTTTGAATCTAAGGATTAACATGGATGCTTTTGAGGCTTCATATTGTAGTGCCTAAGCTTGCCTATGAGCCTTTGGCCTATGTAGTAGCTTAGCTAGCATTTACTTTGTTTTATATAACATGGACTTTCTGCATTTAAACTTTGAGTAATGAAGAAGAACAATTGTAGTAATTCATGGTGTTCCTGGGTTTAATGTCTTTAGTTTTGTTAATGAAATGCGTAATGAATGCGATGATTTTAGTATTATAAAATTTTGATTCATAGTGTTCATGTCATCTCTATAATTTATGATGATGTTAACATATTTTATGGAAATACTTAAGTATAGGAAAGACCCCATGCCAAGTAATGATATATGTGCTTAAAGCAGTAGCTCAATCTTGAACCCTTGATCTAAAGCCTTCCATCAAACCCTCCAAGCACCTAAATGGTGCTTAGCTTAGTAAAACAAATGTTGGTGCCCTTGAGATCCTAGAACTAGCCCAAAATAGGCTTTGCACCTATATACAATCAGACTCTACCCAGAACAGCTTGCGTTAATGAACCTGCCAACGCCATTATTGCAATAACCAAGTCCTAAGAAGAATGAGTTGTGCCATGGCACAACTAGCCCAATGCGGGCCCTGATTATTTCTCTATTGCATTTTAGGTGAGAACATAAGGCTTGTACCTTATGTGAATCGATGTCGATGCAATCGAGTGATAAATGTTGAGTGCTATGAGATTATTCTATGTTTGTGCCTAGTTATAATAAATCTAGAACTGACTTGGAAAACCAGATAAGCGCTTGTCAACGTAAATGATTTGAAACCCCATCTTTTATACAATATTTTGGTTCTGTTATGAGGACCCATGTTGAATTTTGTTGTTGCAATAGTGCAACAAAATAATGCTTCAACTCTCCCTGGAGAACATCAAACGCTAGTTGCAATAGGTGGAAGACAACTCTGTGCTAAATCATCCATCCTGTAAAGAACATAAGCTGAGAAAGTGGGTCTAAAAACACCTATATGATGCTCTGTATGAGGTTTTCTTTTGCGAACTACCTAAGAATGTATAGAGATGGTTGGCTGCTTATGCGACCCACAGAAGATGAAGTTGTGGACAGTGCCTTAAGTGGACGAAAGAGCACTTAGATAAGCTTGAAAACCTTTATTCCACTTGGACCAGAGCTATAGACAAATGGTGGCAAGGAGCACTGAATAATTATGTGCTTAAGTTCGTAGTATCGACATACTCCTGCCCTAAAGAAGCAGAGTATCAATTCTTATGTGAGCCTAGAGGCATGTTTGCAAAAGAATTTGGCATAGAGCTTAAGAAACTGATGGTGGATTACGGCTTTGAAACTGAAATAATGGAAGGTTAAAGTCATTTTACATGTTAGCAGTGCAACAGAGAATAAGGAGATGTGTAGGTGAAGTGCAATGGAAGGAGACAAGCAGATTGACACTCGAGAGCTCTGAAGATAGACTTATAATAAGAGAAGGTGCAAGCTGATAGAAGATATAGAACTTGGAAGTGCTAAAAGAACCCTTAACGAGAGAGAAGGGCATGGGGAAGGATATCTTGAATTGTAGTGACATTAGGAGGAGAGAAGTAATGAAGCCATAAATCGAGCTCAATAGTTGATAGATGAAGAATGCAATGGGTCCTTACAAAATTTGATAACAGAAGATATGTCAGAAGTGCCTGCCCCCTTTGAAATTATGGCACAATCTCATGCATTGGATCCCCCATAGGAAGAAATAAGAGTGATAACTGACCCTATTGTCAACATAAACTTCAACCATTTTGCAAACTTGGAGTATAATTTTGTACTTGAACAAGTTTGTCCTTACGAGGAGTCGAGTAAGGATACCTCAAGACCTTTGGGCGTTAGCTCGACAACATAAAACATGAGTGCAAGCATTCTATTTCATTTAATATCAGCTTCACAGATTGGGCAATAGCCCAAGGAAGTGGCCCAGTATCGCAAGTCAGTAGTACAACACCATCATCATCTTTGATGCTAACAATAATAATGGGGCCAATGCCTAACACAATAGCTGGAGGTAGTAGAAGGTCATCACCAAAAGTACCAGGGGGCAAATGCCTCAGATGCTAGTGCTCCCCATTACAAATTTACTATGAAATGGTCATGCACTTGCCAAAATATTACGACGTGAAAAATATCATAGAGTATGTGTTAAAGTGTGAATTACAATGGTGCACTCAGGGTATAGCCCAGTCAGAGTGTAAAGCATCACAGTTTGTGACAACTCTGTTTGATCGTGCTCATACCTGGTATAGGAAATTTGATCCTAAATAGGTTATGATTGACTATGACATCTTAAAAGAAGCATTCATGAAGGAATTCGACACACCTGAGTTTGAATAGTAGAGCATCATTGTGCTCAAGAAAATTAACTAAGGGTTATCAGAGAGCGTGCACTTGTATGATGCCAAGTTCAAAAGTCTCCTTTCCAAGCTTCCTTATGACATTCACCCCTCCCAACACGTGTAATGGTTTGTTGGAGGATTGTTAGTACCATTTAGAAGAGTGATCTCTATGAAGACATTCACAAATCCTCAAAAGTGCTTGAAGTCGTGTTTAAAGCTCGAGGCAGTCAGAAGTGCCAACATTAGGATCAACCCATTCAAAGAGGCACAGATTATGTCTATGGCCTCCCACCTCCAAAAACTGACTGTTAGTTCATCACAAGATGCTCAAAGCAGATTATGGTGCATCGACTACAAGATGGAAGGCCATAACAGGAGCAACTACCCTTGAAGGAATGTGCAAACATTGCTTCAAAGTTGTGAGGTTTGTCACAATGTGCATGATGTTTGCAACTACCCTTTGTTACAACATGCAAATCAGGTAAACACAACCATAGATTGTCGATTGTGTGATGCCTACACTTATACCATAGTTGATTGTCGAGTAATCGATAAGATACACAAAAACAAAGAGAAAAGTGCACGATAAGTGACTATAGTACCTTCAGGGTAAACAACCTAAGGAAATGAGGGTTATGGCCAGCAAAATGTAGGTTGTGAGATGCAAAGAGGTGCTAGAGGGTGAGGTGGAGGACATGGTGGAGGAATATTCCCACTGCAATCATGTTACAAGTGTGATTTGACTAAGCACTATCAACGTGACTGCCTTACACATCCAATGTGTGGGTATTGTCGAGGAACACATAACATCAAGGAATGCCTTGACTTGTATAAAAAGTTGACCCAAGGTCAACCTAACATAGCCAAAGTTGTAAGAATGATATGACATGAGCCAAAAGTAGAAAAATGGGATCCAAGGGCACAAGCAACCAATACCAAGAAAGTCAAGGTGTAGGTGACTACTCATAATGGGCTCACCACTCAATTGCCAGCTGCGCCTATACTAGAATTACACTTAGGATATGGAGAAATAAGTCACTTTGATTGCATCACATGATCAAAACCCAAAGTTACGCCTTGCCATGACCCTGCACACCAAAAAGATGTCTTGTAATTGGCCATGAGCATAAGTCAAAACCTCCAAGGAGAGTCCCAACTAATGCAGGACCTAGAGGTGCAAGTTGCTCCTTATATAAGAAGCAATATAACTAGGAGGTTGAGGTACAAGAGCTAACAGAGATCTTACACCTCCTACAGATAGATGGGATGTTGTCCTTATTGAAGAATTTATTTTTAAAGCATGTAGGGTAGAATCCAGTTGAATTTGTTTCACCATGCATGGAGAGGGCATGAGAGGTCAAGGATACAAAAAACATAGAGTACAATAAGAGCCCCTAGTGAATGCCACCATTGATGGATGGTCTGTATGTGAAGTCCTCATCGACATGGGTGCCAAGGTCAATATCTTGACAAGGAACGCATGGGAGAAGATGGGTAGGCCAGCCTTGAGGCCTTTCCCTCATGTAATTTTCATGGCCAACAAATCCATGATGAAACCAATCAAACTTCTAAAAGGTTGTATTGTAGATATTATGGGTTTTGAGTTTTGTGCTGACTTTGAAGTGATCAAGTTGGTTAAGCAAGATAATTATCCAACACTCCTAGGAAGGCCATAATGCTATGTGAATAATGCCAACATACACTTCAAGAAGCACCATATGACCTTTGAAAATGGCAAGGAGAGGGTCATGATTCCCCTTTCAAGTGATCAAGGACCCCCTTATGTAGAAAGTGTTGATCTTGAGGATGAGATCAACTATATTTACAACATCATGACACAAGACGCTGAGAATATCAATCTTAATGACCAAAGAGTACTTTCTTGGGGAGATAGATGGTCAACCTTGAACACCATCGATGTAGCTTACGATCGATGGGTTGAATAAGCTTACAAAACCACTAGTCAGAGGTGCTGCTTAGTGATCACGAAGGTGCCAAAACCTATGAGGATTGGTTGGGTCCAAATTGATCGTACTTCATGAAGAGGGATCCCTTGTAATAGGAAGAAGGGAAACAAAGTGTTTCACCTGAGTAGAGATAAACTTTCAATGCTTCCACAATATGAGGGGAGCAATCCTATAGAGGAATATGTCTACGACCTAGAGTCCTACATCCCAAAGGAAGTAGACAGGATGGGCGCACAAGTGTATACTTTGAGAATCCATGTTGCTTGTTGGTGGGTAGCATTGAGGCCTGGCTTGCCAACTTAGCAAGATGTAAAAGCAACCATCTATACCAAATTTGGAAAAAGAAATGAGGACTTGGACATTTCTGCATACTCTAGTAGTTTAGACCCATAAGTGCACATGCATTTATGCAAAGAAACATGGATTGCCTATGGTGTAACTGCCCTAATGAACCTATGGATGTATGCTTTATATAGAACCTCGAAGATGTGGGTGTGATATTGGTATGTTGTCAATAAAATGCACCACAAGACAACCAATTGGGATGTCCTGAAGGAGAAGTTTGTGCACACCTTTTCCTTTTCCTCACAAAACCTAGAATTGATCGAGCCATTGTAAGTAATTTGAAGGGCAATGTTTGAGGACACTGCAATCTTAGAGGAGTGCCTACAAGATATGTTTTGGGAGAAAGGATTATTACTCCCTACTTTCTTTGTGGAGTAGGCACTCAATAGTGACTTGAGTGATCAAGATACTGATATATAGAACATGCAATTGGATATCCTTGATAGGAAAAAAGAAGCTCATGCACCAAGTGGATGATAATGCCCTTGACAAGGAAGACCCTACTCATCTCCGCATAAAAACAATTGAGGGGAGTAAGCAAGTTGAGGACACACATCAGGATAGGAACAAGCCCTATCACACGCCACTCAAGACCACCCAGGTTGATATCAACATGGAAGGGGAACAAAAGGTGGCTATTTTGGGTTCATATTGGTCTGATGTAGAGCTGGTGTGAATTGTGGATCTCCTAAAGGAGTTTTAAGATTTGTTTCCATGTAATTATCGAGACATGAATGACACCCACCCATCCCTTAGGAAAATGAGCATAAAGCTGGTGGATGACACACAACCTATCAAGAAGCACCCCTGTAGAATGAACCCAAATCACTGCTCTAGGGTCAAAATGGAGATTGACAATATGTTGGTCATAGGAGTGATCTACCCAGTGCACGAGTCAAAGTGGGTGAGCCCCATGGTTATTAACATTAAGAAGGATGGGTATATAGGCATTTACATGGATTATCGATTGTTAAATGTTACATATGTCACTGACCCCTTCTAGACTCCATTCACTAGCGAAGTCTTGGATTGAGTCGTAGGCTATAAAATATATACTTTCATTGATGGTTTCTCTGGATACCATCAAGTCCAAATTGAAGAGGAGGATAGGCCTAAAATAACCTTTGAAATAGAATGGGGTTGTTTAGCCTATAACATGATGCCCTTTGGGCTCAAGAATATGCCAACCATATTCTCTAGAGTGGTCATCATTGCATTTAAGTATTTTATTCATAAGTTCCTCCAAGTATACCTTGATGATTGGATTGCATATGGGCTCATGAAAGACCATTATGACAAATTGTGCCTCATGTTTGAGAGGTGCCGACAGTTATAGATATCTTTGAACCTCAAAAAGTGCATCTTTGTAACACCATTTGAAACCTTGCTCAGGCACATAGTCTATACAAATGGTCTACTCATCAATCATGTGAAGATTGCCATTATTCTACAACTCCAAACCCCTTCCACGCAGAAAGATGTTCACACCTTTCTTGGCTATTGTGGCTATTATAGAAAGTTTATAATGAGCTATACAAGGATTGCAGTGCTACTAGAGGAGGTTTTATGCAAGGATGGCCCATTCTATTGGGGCACAATGCAAGAGGATGCCTTTAAAACTCTAAAGCTCAAGTTGGTTAACATGCCTTCTCTTTACCAGGTTGGATAATATTAGCTACATTATCCTATTACTGTATGATGTGCTTGTTGCAGGGTTACATATATAGGGTATTGCTGAACTAAAGGTAAAGCTAGTTCAGAGGTGTGTCATGAGGAATCTAGGAGCAACAAGATTCTTTTGCATGAGTGTGTTCTAGGGACATGGAATGTCACAGGTTGACTTTGTTTCAGGATGATTGTGTGAGACCGGTTAGCACGCCGACGGTTGGACAGTTCACAGAACAGTGTCTTGATTCACATAATGAGGTTAAGTACATGGTATGTACTAGACCTGAGTTTTCCCAAGCAGTGGGAGTTGTCACAAGTTTGGAGCCAATTCGAGAAAGAAGCATTGGAGGGCAGTTCAGTGGATTCTTAGAGGGACCAGCATCAGGTGCACATGCTATGCAGGTTCAAGTTATTTTCTACATGGTTTGTAGATGTGGATGTGGCAGGTGATTTGGGTGACAGGTGTTGCACTATAGGTTTTTTGGTGGTTGGTCTTCAAGAGTGATCTTGAAGAGGGATACAGAGCCAAGGGAACAAACTAGATGGTGTACAGGTACAGGTACAGTTGTAGCTGTTTATCTCCAAGTGGGAGATTGTTAGGGTGTGGATCTAAAAGCTTCAACTTGTTGTAGACAAAGAAAAAGAGGTTGCTGAAGACCCAGAAGCACCGGCATCGGCAGCATGACCGACGTCGGTCATGATCAGTGCAAGGGAAACCGGCATCGGCAAGAGATCGGTCGGCGTCGGTCACCTCTAAGAAGGCAGGGACCGACGTCGGTCGCCTGTGGCGGTCAGAACTGCTGTTGACGAATAGTTAGTTAAGTGAATGTGGAGTTTACATGATAAAGACCAGTTCGAGTCTTTGAGTCTCTTGTCTAATTATTGTATGCATGAGATCTATATAATAGACTCATGGGCTGTATTGTTAAGTGTTGAACTTGTAGAACCCAAGTGTGGAGCTTGGAGAGTTATTCCCATGGTGGAATCAAGTAGGATTCCGCATGTATGTAAGATCAGGTTTGATATGCAGGGTGTTGCAGGATCATGGTGGAGATCTACATGTGATAAGTAAGATCAGGTTGGTCTGCAGGGATGTGTGTATGCGAGGGTCAGAAGAGGATCGGCGGGGGAGCAAGATCAAGGTGACAACAATACATCACGAGCAAGATCATGGTGAGATCTACTTGGAGTACCGGTTCGTACTCGGTTGTACTGGATGTACAATGAGGTGAACAACAAATTGTGTTAGTTGTTAGTTGTGACCTATGAGAGAAGATTACTCAAGTGGGAAGATTACTTGGATTCCCCAATTTCTTCATTCTCAGCGTACATTCTTTTGCCATTGCTATACTCCCACTCAATCAGAAACCCCTGTGAGTAACCTGTAATCAACAAACCACTAACCAGATCTGGGCCATCTATTAGTCAAACTTGCTCTAAGAACATCCAACCTGGCTCTGATACCATTTGATAGGACTCTAAGTTCCCCAAAGCTTCTGACACAACTTGTCAGAATTAAGAGCACACATGATTACCTTTGTATAATCAACTTAAACATGCGGAAATAACCAGAAGAACAAATAACTATCAATGAGAAAACACACAGAATATGAGAGGCAACACACAATTGTATTCAACTCATTACAAAGGAAATTACAATAAAGAGATCACACTCTTCTTCCACCTCTGTGAGGCTTTCTCCTCAAGGGCTCCAAGTAATCTTCCCACCTGAGTAATCTTCTCTCATAGGTCACAACTAACAACTAACACAAGCTGTTGTTCACCTCATTGTACATCCAGTACAATCGAGTACAAACCGGTACTCCAAGTAGATCTCACCATGATCCTGCTTCTGATGTATTGCTGTCACCTTGATCTTGCTCCCCCGCCGATCCTGTTTTGACCCTCGCATACACACATCCCTGCAGACCAACCTGATCTTACTTATCCCATGTAGATCTCCACCATGATCCTGTAACACCCTGCATATCAAACTTGATCTTACATACATGGGAAATCCTACTTGATTCCACCATGGGAAGAACTCTCCAAGTTCTACACTTGGGTTCTACAAGTTCAACACTTAACAATACAACCCATGAGTCTATTATATAGATCTCATGCATACACTAATTAGACAAGCGGCTCAAAGACTCGAACTGGTCTTTAACATGCAAACTACGCATTCACTTAACTGACTATTCGTCAACAGCAGTTTCGATCGCCACAGGCGACCGACGTCGGTCCCTGCCTGACTAGAGGTGATCGACGTCGACCGATCTCCTGTCGATGCCGGTTTCTTTTGCGCTTCCCCTGACCGACGTCGGCGACTGCATACGCTTAGAAACCTCCTGTTTGCAATAAGGTGAAGCTTTTAGCTCCACACCCTAACATGAGACATAAAAATAAGACACGCAATATGATCATGCACAAGAGATCAAAAGAGGAAAAATAAGTGTTGGAGGACCAGTGTAAGGTATTTGTATGCAGTAGGATAGGCAAGGCAAGAGATGAAAGCGTGGAAAAATTGACCAAGGCAAGAAATCATGCTTGAAATAAAAGTGCAACAAGAAAACAAAATGGAACTGTGGAGGCTGAATCACACACATATGAGGTACTACACCCATGTTTCCATAAGGAAGGCAAAGGTTGCGTCGAGTGAACAAAGTGTAAGAGAAAGATCGTCAGGACAAGCTAGCATCTACCCAAAGTGAGGCGGGAAGTGCCCATTTGAACTACACGTCACTTCACCAAAAATACTATTAAGATAATTTATTGAGGTGATGGTGGAGACATAAATATCTACATTGAATGCATAGGTGGTAGTGGATTTCCTTAGATTTTAAAATTTACAAAAACTTTAGGCACCACCACATCATTAATCACCTATAATTAAGAAGGTAGCTAAATTAGGAGTATAAAGCAGTAAAAGGATGATTGGTTTAGGTTACAAACCTTAAGAGAAATTAAGCATGGAACTAGAGCCAAACCAAAGCCAAAGCAAACAAATGCCACCAGAGTGAAACCTTGAGCGCCCATAGATGCAAAAAGAGAATGATTGGATAAAGAAAGGAATTGCATTCCCTTTGAGATTGGCATAGAGAAGTATGGGGCACAAATTGTGTAAGAACCAGGTAGCAAAAAAGATTGAGTGACGTTGAGGCCACCATTAATGGTAAGTGAAGATTGAGATTTGAAGTTGCAGTCACAGACCTCATGACTATGAGAAACACCAACAAACATTGCAAGCTTTGACAAGTTAAATAGACCGCACTTTAACACTAGCCAGTTTAGGATGGGGAAAAACATATGAGTTCTGGTCCATTGTAGACATTAAAGGATGCGAAGAGGGTATGGGCAGTGGAAGAGATGGTCATTGAAAAGAAGAAAGCATAGCTAGTGGAAAGAGTTAGCATCATTGAGGTTGATATGAATGTGCTTATAAAGATGTCATACCAAGAAATGCAGTTTCCCATGGAGGTTTTGGTAGGAGAGAACTAGGCATTTTTCATGCACAACTATCGACTAAAAGAATACAACCACCACACTAAAATCAATGCATAAGATCTAAAACAAGTGGGTGGTTGATACGGGGGCCAAAATAGAAGTAAATGTGACATTGTTTGATGTCTTCATCCGTGATAGCTTGATGACTACCAATGTAACTCAAATCTATGAGTTGTGATATTTCGGGAAGCTAGAGGAACTCATGTAGTTCCTCCTCTCGTGCATCCATGAAGACCACTTCTACTTTGTGGGAAAGTGCATGTGATTATCATCAATCCTTATTGGTTGAATCACCAAGCTCCTAAACTCTGATGCAAACATCCACCAGATGATGGAAAATGATGTTGAATTTGAAAGGGTCATGGAAGTCCTTGGGTACTGCAAGGGAGGATTCATGTTCCCTATAAAAGATATCAAGGACCTTGGGATGAGGGTGATGATGTATCTCATAAGTTCAAAACTTTTCCCTAGTAGTTAGTGGATAAATATCACCAAGGCCTACCTATGCATAACCCATCAGATGGTGCATGGGGTCAAGTTTAATATATCAAAGTTCATTATAAAAGAAATGATAAAGAACGTGCTTGAGTCTTAGATAGCATGAGATACCTTTAGGTAGGGGTTGATGTTAATTCTAATTGTGATGGAGGAGATTGGCATGCCTGATGGTGATGAAGATAATATATGGGTCTTCTCGATGCGCTAGGACTCCCCAGTGCATAAATACTAAAACTTCACCTACCCCCTGCATTCTCCAAAAAGTACAAGACTTGAGTGATGGTGTAGTGTACCTAGTACATAGAGGTGTTTAGGATGTAATGACGTATCCCCGAGGAACTCCCTTAGAACATGTTTGGAATGGAAACCTTTGTCATTATCCAACACTTCTATTTAGTGTGTTTAGTGATCACAGTCGGTAATAAATCAGGTTGGCTGAAGCTCCGTTATGCATTTTCTACCAAGTACTTTAGGGATGTGAAAAGGAGAATTCCTAACTCATAAAAGCTGGACATCTTGGTGAAAGTCATGGATTTGAAAAGAAGTAGGTTACGGTGCCAATACATGTGCCCAAGAGGGAAAGCTACCAAAGATGAGGAGGATGACTCAGATCACATTGACATCCATCCCCTCTAGAAAGAAGTGATCCTTGGGCATATCCACATGTTATATTATGAGATGAAGTCATGAAAGAAGGGTATGAGCATTGATAAGGATGATGACCTCCCCCTTCAAATCAGTGAAGAAGGAAAATTGGCACCAATAGCATAGAGAAAATCTCCCCAAAAAAAGTAGTGAGAAACACTGGAAGAAATTCAAGAGCACCTCAAGTTGAAGATCACCTCTAATTATGAAGCGACTCCCTCTGCACCAAAGAAGAAATGCATGACCTTTATGCCAAGGAATGCTTCACCCAGTAAAAGGGAGAAGAAAAAGAAGTCCAAAGGACCCATTGCAATGCCCACAATAACCTTGGCAAAAATGGAGGTGCAAGAGGTATGTGAGGAAATGGGATCACAATAGGCATGCAAAGAGATGGAGGAGGAGGAAGAAGAAGTAAGGACAAAAGTTTTCATCATCCAGGAATAAGTAGTAGAATAACCCAATGCCAAAAAAATTTAGGAGGCCCTCTAGGGTGGCATTAATCTCGCTCTTGGAAAAGCAAAAAAGCCAGCATGTGCCTCAACCAAAGAACCCACCACACAACCTTTATAGACTAAGGAGGAAAAGAGAGAAGCATGGAGGAAATTGGGGATGAGCAAGGTAGAAATCTTGAAGGTGTTGGTGCTATAAGAGATGAGGGATGCCACAAGGAAGAAAGTCATGACCCAAGAAGAGATCAAGAAAGTTGAGGCCAAGGAAAGGAAGGCCGAGGAAGAAAGGGCCTTAACATAGGCAAAATAGAGGAAGGCCATGAAAAAGAAGGCCCAAGAGGAAAGGGCCACTAAAGATAAGGAAGATAAAAAGGTTGTCACAAGCACGAAACTAATTAAGGAAATAACAACAAAGGTGTTTAACACCCCCACCAACATAGCAGAAGAAGTTACACCATAGGTGAACCCACGTAGTGAAGGGGCACTTGGAGACAAGGAAGGCAATGCTGACACCTTGAAAGAACAAATAGAGAGCATCCAAGAAACCCAACAAAAATAGGAGGGCAAAGCTAGCATCGAGGAATAACAAGAAGTAACAAAGGGGATAAGTCTGAGGAATAACCCCTACTAGAGCAAGAAGAAGGAACCTCAGAGGAAAGCATCGAAGAAAGTGTTAGCACCGATGAGGAGGGAGAAGAGAAGACATAGCTATCCATCGCTGAGGAAGAAGGCATCGAGCCAAGCCCAAGAGAAAAGATGTAGAAGGGGTGTACCAAATTATTACTACATATTTGAGTACATGCCCCCCATAACTGCCACAACTAAGACACACCAATAGCTATCATTTGCTTTTGACAGTTATATATATAAGCCTCATTTTGAGGTGTCATAGAAGGCCATATTAGTTGTAAAGAAATAGAAATAAGGGCATGATTCCCTTCTCATAACCCCCCATGCAATGAACCCAATCAGGTCGGTAAAAATGCTCACCTGGATGACATCCTAAGTAGTGCAGAAGAACATCATCAATGATTTTATTGTCTCCAAATGGAATAAGCTCATACTAGATGTAGAAGAGGAAACAAAGGCCATAAAGTGTAAATTATAACAACTAGTTGAGCATGTAGAGGTAGCTGATCCATCCCTCTTGGATGATGTTGACACTTTGAATCTTTTAGAGGTTGACAAGGTATGCATGCTAGTGGAGCAGACGCTATCAAGGTTGAAGGTAGAGCCAGTGCCAGAAGAAAAGGAGTACCCATGTGCCACAATAAATAGGAGCTAACTAAAAAGATTAGAGAGGTGGAAGATCTCTTCACCCAAATTCAAGAGGGTGTAGATGCAACCAATGCCATCTTCTATAGCTTCTTCAACTAGGCTTCAGTCATAGATGCATGGCTTAAAAAGGCAAATGGGGAGAAGGAGTTGATAGTATAGGTATACATTGTGAGCAGATCAGAGCATACCCATATAATGGGAAAGGTCAATGCCTTGAGCACATAAATAAAAAACCAGGAACAAATCCTAGAATCATTCTTTCATGCCTTGCAAACCATGGCTTGTGAACAAGGAAAAATCCTAGATGGAGGAGTAGCAAAAGTCAAGGAAAACCTTGAGGCCTTGTAAAATGAATTAGAGAAGATGGATGTGATTGTGCTCAACGTCACCTCCACAAAGATAAACAATACCATTGAGTAAATTAATCTCGCTATCAAGGGCTTTGAGGACTTCAGTGCTGAACAAAAAGAGAGCGCACTCAAGTTTTACGTGCCAAGAGCATTAAAACACTAGTATGAGGGCAGACTAGCAATTTTGCATGGGGTAATGTTGGGCCCCTAATTTATCTAAGTATGGATATGTGCCAACTCAGCATATATCTCAATGTGAGGCAATCACTTAGTATGATCGTTATATTGGCATCTTTTACGCCAGCTAGAGGAATCATCATAGACTTAGCGCCAACTGGCAAGCAACTAACTAATTATATGATGATTTGGGCATATTTAAAGAGTGACAACACATGGTGATAATAATGAAAAGGGCACAAAGTAATGGAACCAACAAAATGATTGCTAAAGCTCTAGCTCTGCACCTGGCATGCACCCTCCACCCTGGCATGAAGATGTTCCTAAGTGCTATAAAGTCAAGTTCAACCCAGTTAGCAACGAGATGTGACTTTGATATAGTGAAGCTCTACAGAATTGGTTCCATATAGAAATAATTCAACCACCTTTATGGATGTTGCCTTCTATAAGGCATTAGAAAAAATTGGAACTACTTGTGAAAGCCACGAGTGACCTCTCTAACAACTATAGGCATGCCATCCTCTTTATTTGAAACAAAAATATGGATGTTGCCTTGCATAAGGAATTCAAAAAAATTAGAACTACTTGTGAAGGCCACAAGCAACTTCTCCCACAACTATAAGCATGCCACCCTCTTTCTTTTAAATGAAAATATGGGTGTTTCCTTATATAAGGCATTCAAAAAAAATGGAACTACTCATGAAGGGTGCATATTTCCTTCCACAATCAACCTCTCCCACAACTCCTTAGATCATTCAAATTTCCCTACCAATCAATACAATTCATAAGTAGATGGAAATAAAAGGGACCAAAAATTAGAAAGTTTGTGATCCCTCATAGCGAAACACCAAATTCAAAGTGTTGCCTACCCCTGAAACACTTAAGTTAGGAAAGTCTTTGTGTCATTGAATCCCACATATGGTAGGAAAGAAAACCTAATGATCACAAGCTAAAGGTGACATTAAGGAGGGATGGGGTGGACATAATTTTACACATGCTTTATTTTAGTGCCAAAATTTTCAATCTATATTTGGTTTGGATGGTCTCTAGTTATAATGTGGGTAGCAAGTGTTCATTTTTAAGATACATGGACAAGGATGCTATGATCGATGCAGTAGGTGTTCATTCTTACAATACATGGGCAAGGAGGTTAAGATTACATATACAAGTAAATATTTTACATGGTTATTTGGCATACCCTCCCATGGACACTCTATTCGTAAGCTGACAAGCATTTCATGAGTCATAAAAGCTCAAAAACACATCTTATCCAAACCTTATGTAGATTCAATTTGATTGTTGTAGAGTTGGCCTACATTTGGGTCAATAGGTGTCAAGACATCAAATACTTGTCTTCATAGGAAAGGTATTGTTTGTTTCATGTGATCCGGTGTCTACTGGTGGGTGGCAATTAAGCCTCTTGACATTTTTTTCAAGATGATTGATCATATACTTGATTTATAGAGGGGGAAATATATAATTATAAGGATTTATTGCTATTTTGATTTCATGAGTTTCTCTCACAGGTATTAGATGCCATTAAATCATTCTTCGATGTAATGTATTCTTAATCTACCAAAGAGTGTGACTTATTTCTGACCACTCATATGACCCTAAATGGCCATGATTGTTTTGATGAAAACATCTTGGCATTCCTTTAGTGAAATCTAAAAAGGAAATTTCAAAATGCCAACCAACATGTAAAAAGAGGAAACAAAGAGTGAGTTTATTACTTCTGAGAAGGATGAGTGACAAGGATGAAAGAGATTCTATTTACACCAACGATGAGGTTGATGGAATCAAACACCACAACTATCAGAACTTCATACTACTTTTTGTTTCCCTCCTTTCCATAAGCACATGTTTTTTCTTGCACCACTAGCCCTTTTTTTAATGCCTCCCTTTGATTTTGTTATAATAATCCCCTTGCTTACATGGGTTGAGGGAAATAAATAGAGGTGAATCAATCTGGAACACCAATTAATCTAGACTTTGAGGTCCTTCTAATTAGTTTTTTATGGCCCCAAGAGTAAGCAATGCAAAATCCAAAGGAAGAGTGTGCTGAGTTGAAGGATGACACTAAGTTTTATTCATCAGATGTAAGCCCTCTTAAAACTAGACCAAGTGATTCTCAGGCTACCAATGATGATTTCATCCTAAAGCTGCTTCCCTCCATGAACATTGCGAACCCATATGTGAGAATATTAAAACTAGACCAAGTGATTCTCAGGCTACCAATGATGATTTCATCCTAAAACTTCTTCCTTCCATGAACATTACAAACCCATATGAGACTTATTCTCAAATTTTATATAATGTGGGAACCATGGTACAAGCACTCCTAAACATTTTCAATGTGGTTCAAAATCCAATTTTTACATTTTGGCAATAATAAAGTAGATGATTTTAGATAAGGCAATATGTATTCAAAAAAAATATGTAAGAGTATTGATGTTGACCCTATATTTTGATTGTTCTTGACAACGTGGATAGTCTAACCTAATAAGTCCTAATAGCGTGGCAGTAAAATGATAAGTTAGGTCCACATACGCGTACAATAAGACAATAAGGACAAGGTAGGTGGGATCACATAAATCCACATAATTATTTTGGAATTATTGGAGATAAACAATATGAATTATAACTTAAAGCTTATCTCTGACCAATAGGTGAGATACAACAATGTGTGACAAGGTAGCTAACCTTTAGTAGAGCGTCGCATTAACTGCCAAGTGATGACAAATGAGATAACTCGTGACATGAGAGACCCTTGAAGTTATATTCAAGGAAGACACCTGAGAAGGTAGAAAGAGTTGGTGAGCCATAGGGAAAACACCATTGAACTGTTGATATAGTTTTTGATCACGGGGTTAAAATTTTGGAAAAATAGAGAAAGAGATTGTTTTGATATTACCAAGTGCAATAGTGCACCTTGTAACCATGAATCGATAGTAATAGAAATGGCTTGTTGTTATCGTTTCTATTTCCATTAATAGACATGTAATACTATCAATATTTTTTAGACTAATATTACTATCAATGGAATCTATTTTTATGAATGATGATGTCTTACATTGATAAGATGGTTTCTTCGTAGTGTAAAATATTATAAGTATTCTTGTGCACGAGTATGTGCACAAGATGAATATATTATGTCACCATTGCCAACTAATTCCAACCTACCTTGATTTCTCTCTATGACTCAGATAAGTTATGAGCCTAACTTATGTGATATGCTGGTGTATTTAGATAGTGTTGGGGAATGTGCATGTGTTAGAGGACTAATGTACGTGACCTAATTCTACCCAACATTTTTGTTTCATTGCTAGGATATGTCAAATTTTGTTAATGCAATGGTAAGTATGGATGATATACTAGATCTCATTTGCTAAAATTGAGCATTGGTTAGAGCACATGGAGGAAAATTTTGTGATGAACAATCCTACTCATGGAAGTCAAGAGCTAAGGGAACGGGTGGAAGACAACCTACATAATGAACTTTATGAGGTGTTTTTATGCGAACTACCAATGAATTTTCATGCTTGTCTTATAACATATGCTATGAACAAGATTATAAACTATGGATGGAAATATTTATGGACATAATAGTGTGTGGAGCACCTAAGGAACCTAGACATAGTTTGGACCAAGGTTATTAACATTTGGTGGCATGGGGTGTTGAATAGATACGTGTTGGAGTTTGCTGTATCTACATACTCTTGTCTAGAGGAGGCTAAGTACCAGTTCTTTCATGAACCTAGAGGTTCATATTTGAACTAGTTATAATGATAGATAGTAGAATAGAGAACCTAATAATGGCTATCTAAGTTCCTATGTGTATGAGTAGTGTGGAAGGTAAATGGTGAAAAATGCATGGTTTATAAAAGATAACAAGGAATAAAAGCTCTCAAGATAGAGGGATCAAATGAGCATGAACTCATAAGGCACAAGCATGAAAAAAATCAGTGGAAGGTGATGGATAAAATGGACATTATGTAGAGGGGATATCTCAAGATGTCGTGAGGACCCATGTAGGATGGTAATGACACAAGGGAGACTCTCATGTAGAATATGTGTGATCAGTTGATACAAAAATGTGTGCTAGTCAATTAGAACAAACAATGGAAAGAGAATCTAAAGTTCTTAGGGAAGTAGAAGACATACGAGAAACTACTAAGGAAATGTCTATTTCCCTTCTACCAATAGTGCACACTCATGTGCTTTACCCATAACTAAAATAAATCAACCAAGACATTGTCTATCTCTAAAGCATGAGAGATTTTATAGTATAGGTAGGAGGAAGTGTGTTACAACAAACAATTCTTTACAAACCATTTAGGCCTATGGTTGCATAGTCTACATAAACTTTGAGTCCAATGATGTGTAGTATGCTACTAACAGGAGGGGGTCCAACCTCTCAAATAAATAGTAAAACATAAGTTGGAATCATAGGATTTGGAGGGATAATAATAGGTTAATAGTTCATTCAAGTGGCAAGAGGAGCCATAGTATAGCCTACTACAAAAACTGGTGGAATTATACCACCATTAAAGGAATGGGAGGCATCCTTGGAGGAATCCAGAGTTCAGGCACACTTTTTACTGGCACACTAATATAATAGATGCCTCAAGCATTAGGTGCACTTGTACCAACTCCCTGGGTCTTTTATGAAATGTCTCTAAGTTTTCACTAATATCACAAAATGGAGAATGCTGTAAAGCATGTTCATAAGTGTCAGCTAATTTGGTGCATAAAGGAAGTGACATTGCCAAAGTGCAAGGTAAGTCAGTTTTTCACATATTTGTTAGATCATGCCCACACTTGGTATTGAATGTTTGATCCAAACAAGGTTATTGTGGTTTATGACCTTTTGAAGGTAGCCTTCTTACGAGAATTTGATATTCCCAAGTTTGAAAAACATAGATTTGTTATGCTAAAATAAATTAAGTGAGATTCGATAGAAAGCATCTGTGCATATGATGCTAGGTTCAAAACTCTAGTGTCCAAGCTCTCCTTTGATATTCACCTAGGATAACATGGGAAATGGTTTGTTGAAGGGTTTCTTGCATCCTTTTCATTCACCTATCCATGAATACATTCATTGAGTTTCAAGAGACCCTAGAAGCAACATTAATAGTTGAAGCCGTTGGAAGTGTAGATATTGGAATTAACATGTTCATATAGACACAAATTACATTAATGACATCATAACTATAGAAGCTCAGGACCCATAACATGCAATACTCTTGAATTGAAACATTGTGTACCGACTACAAGGTAGAAAGGCATAATAACAACAATTTCCTAATATAGAATGTGAGAGTCATCATTGCTTCATGTGATATTTATCATGATGGCCATAATGTGCACAATTCCCTCTCTTTAAAATTGTAACCCAAGGTAATATCTCTCTCTACTAAAAAAATTGTGATGTCCCTACCCATAACATCAAAGATTGTAGGGTGATAAATGATATCTATGAGGAAAGAGACTTAAGTGCTTAGCAGGCCACTACATGGCCAACTAACCAGACCTATGGTGATTACAGGCAACATGATGGCTATAGAGACCACAGTGGGGGAAGCAGAGGTGGAAGGTGTTGATGGTTCATCTAGTGCACAAACTTCAGTGGGATGAGAACCATCCAACTTATCCTAATAGGATATCCAAGATCTCCCCGAGGTTTATATTACTGGGTCATGGCATACTGGATAACCTAGTTGGTCGATGTGAAACTGTTCCATTTCAAGGAGTCTGTAGTTTGAAATTTATATTTAAAAAAGAGAGGTATAATACAACTTTATTATTTTTTGGATATGATGTTTAAGCACATGACAAGGGACAAAAACATGTGTAAGTTTTACAAAATAAAATAAATTGACAAAGATTTAATATAGAAAATGCAGTAATTTGAAACATACATTCTATTGTCCCCAAAAATGTCACTCATTTTTGGGACACCCTATGAACTATTTTGGTTCAACAGACCAAAATCCTCTCTTCACTTTTCAAAAATTGTTCTGAGCATTCAAGATCTTCATTTTTCAAAGCTTTTTCAAGAATCTACGGACTTTGCAGGCTTGAATCTATGGACTCTGCAGATAGGTTTCTATGGACTCTTTCAAGGTTAGAGGAAATTTAGAGAAAACTACGGATTAAGTTTCTACGGACTCTGCAGGCAGGTTCATTTCTACAAACTCTACAGGAAGAAATCTACAAACTCAGTTTCTACGAACTTCAAGGCTTGAAAACTACTGACTCTGCTAACTTAGAAATCTACGGACTCCGTCAGATCTATGAACTCATAACTATGGACTCTATAGGTTCATTTCTACAAACTCTACAGGAAGAAATCTACGGACTCTACAGGAAGAAATCTACGGACTCCCCCAGTTCTACGGACTCTGCAGGTTGGTATCTACGGACTCTGAAGGAAAGAAACAGGTTCAACACTTAGCTATTTTTTCCAATCGAGAAGTTCAAAGGGGTCTTCCAAGAGCCCAAAGAACAAGTGCCCTTGCAGAGAGCACTTGGGAGCCAAAATGGACCCTTGCAATTTTTTCGAAAGGCAACCTTGGAGGTCATATAGCCCTTGCGGAGGACGGGCGGGGAGTAGGTGGACCGTTTTAAACGCTGAGTGAGCAAAGGAATTCCTTCAAACTTTTTTTTGAAGGAATTAACTTGACCGATGAAGCCCAGTGGAAGAAATGACTAAGGCAAGGGAAAGGAACATTTCCTTCAGACAAAATGTCCGAAGGAATAAGCCCGAAGCAAAGACAAAATCCTATCGAGAGAAAAGCCTGCGGGAGAATGCCCGACGAAAAAAAGACAAAGCGAAGGAAAACTCTGAAGGAAAGCAGATGAAACAAAGAAAAGGATTCCTTTAGACATTTTGTCTAAAGGAATTACCTGAGGACTCTCTGAGAGAAAGAAGCCCAAAGGCCATCTGAAGACTGCCCAAAGGGTAGATGCCCTTGTGAGGGGCTCTCCCCGACCCAAAGCAGACCATTTCTCAAGACCTCGAAGGGCAAGTTTCCTTCGAGAATGATCAAACAACAAAGCCGAAGGAATTACTGAGGAAAGTGATGGGCCCGCATAAGTCAAAATTGAACATTGCGAACTAGCCATTGGGATCCAGATGTCTGTCGACGTCCCTGCAGTTGTTAATTTCAAGGCGACGTACTAGCTGTTGGTTCCTAGTGATGACAGGCCCGAAGACGTCAAATTCATGGAAATTAAATACCCATTGATCTTTGAAAGATGGAACACGGACCCAAATGCAAGAGGCCAAAATGCCAAAGGGAAGAACTGCTAATGGAAGAGTGTAAGGAGCTAACAAGACTGAGGATATAGCCCTGAGAGCTCAAACACCAGGAAGAGACAAAACCAAAATGGGGAAAAGATAGCTGAGGGATCAAATCACAACAAGAAGAGACAAAAAGGAAAATATCTCCGCAATAGTTATTCTGGTAGCTGGAATAGTTTGCAAAGTAGATTTTCGAGCTTGCAAACATTGAAGGGGTGGCCTGTTAGTCTCCTTTGGAGTAAAGACAAAATGGATAGTTGCGCAGACGTCAGAGGGGATAGACCAGATGATCTAGACCTAGGAAGAGACATATTAGATGAATGGACACGCCATAGTTAAGGCAATGTGTTATTCTAAGCATGGTCCCTCTAGACAAAACTGAAGGCGCATCTAAGGCATTGACTATAGCATGGGTCGTCCCATGGAAAAGAATGCCAAGCCTTGCTTGGTGGCTATACATTGTAAAATCTCTCATTATGCAAAAGGAAGACTTTTCATTTCTATAGAAGCGAAACTCTGTCTGAATTGAAAGAAAGCTGAGACTTTGACTCAGGTTATTGTTCATATCATTTTATTTGAATGAGAAAACAAGTTGTTTGCAGAATTTGTACTGTCATAGCTTGTATCATTTTAGGAGATTGTTCTGATGTCTGTCTTCTGAATGTGTTCTTGTTTATTTAATTTGGCAAGCAAAAACAGTGAAAGTAATTAGGAAGGTGTCCTAAAACCAATTGTGGGGAAGACTTTGTGCTATCACAATTATTTTCAGTGTGTGTTTTTAGTTTCTTTCTATGTTGAGAATTCTGGAATAACTTTGTGCCCCCATTATCCTTTGTGTTACACTCTTTGGGTAGTTGAGGCGGAGACTTTGTGTTCTATTTCATCCTGTTGGTTACTATGCCTGTGTTACTAGTTTCTTATCACTACCTGAAAAAACTCCTGTTGTTTCCTGGAATAACACTTTTGAAAGAAGAGAAGTGCCTTCAGTGTTTCCACCAAAATTTTCTCCTTTGTTTGTTAATATCCTCTCTAAAAGAAGAGAGATGGATGGTGTATTCTGCCCATGAGTGTTATTTTTTGCTTATTTATATAGTATATAGCTCCTGCATATTTATAAGGAACCTCCCCTTGATGAGATGAGAGATTCATCCACCTCTAATGTAGTATACCTACACACTAGGCCGACTAATCTCCTTTGTTGTGGATGATAAGACTTATTTTGCTCAATCAGACAGCTGACTGAGAAAATATTCATCCAACAGTCTTTTTGGTGACTCTGTTGGCGATTTACGTGCAATTTGAAGCCTTAAGTTTCAAATTGAAGCAGTCCCTACCCTTATCCATTATAGACTCTTGCAACTTCATTATGTGTCTTACCCATTATCATTATAGCCTTACCATCGCCACCACTTCCACGCCAGCTGGAGAAGGACATGCAGTTTGAAGCCTTAAGCTTCAAGCTGAAGTAAGACCAGTCTTTTTCCATTTTTGTTTCACAATCTGGGAACTCCACGCTATACCAGAACCCAGAGAGTTGAAAGTGTTGTTGACCCTATCTTTGAGTTGGTGCAGTAAGGAAAATTTGATTTGTTCCCTCCCCAACTTCAAGTTCAAAGATCCAGGAGTGTTCGTCCAATCTTTACCAGGTCACCAACCCAAGGGAGAGTTGCTTTTTCTGTTGTTAGCAGAGCATTGCCCATACATACGCTGCTCAGATTTGTTATCCCTCTAATTCATAATTCAATCATGACAGTTCAAGACCCCTTGGGTAACTCATTTGGCCCACTAAATCTTACTCCACGTCTACATGAACTTCCATGCAGCTCAAGAAAAAAAAATTCTCAAATTCTTTGGTGATGGAAGAGTTCATCCTGATGAACACATTGCAGCCTTCAGCATAGCCTGTGGCGTAATAGGAGTGGAATTTGAAGATGTTGCAGTCAAGCTTTTCATGGAAACATTACAAAGTGCTGCTGCAGACTGGTTCTACCATTTGCAAGCTAGATCAGTGATTGATTGGGACACACTCAAAGCTAAATTTGAAGCTAGGTTCAAGCTTGCAGAAGATGCACATGCTTTGCTAGCCCAGCTCACACAGATGAAGAAGGAACCTCGTGAACCTATGAGGGATTTTATAGCAAAATTTGACAAGTTGAGGAACCAAATTCCTGCAATTACTCAGCCAACACCTGAAAACCTCAAATGCTTCTTCATCAACTCACAGCTTCCTGAAGTGAGTTTTCTGCTGAGGTGTGCTGGCCACATAGACCTTGAGGCTGCTCAAGACTTGGCTACTGAGGTGAAAGATGACCTTATCTTGGCTGGAAAGATAAGAAGAGACCCAAACAGAAGTAAACCCTCTTCATCTTCTAAATACTCACCTACAACCACCACTGATCCAATGGTGCAGAAGCTAGCAAATGAATTGTTGGCCCACAAAAAACAAATGGTACAAGGGATGTCATCAGCTCCTTCATATAGAGATGTACCAAGGAGGACATTTCAGAATCAACCATATCAAGGCAATGCTGCCAAAAATCAAGGGCAAGCAAATCATCTCCCTCCCCCTCAAAGGAATAACCTTGCCATTGAAGCACCTCAACCAACTCAGCGGTTGGATATCTTGAAGCTGAATCAAATTTCTCATTCCAGCCTGAGTCAAATCATGAAGATGATGCTAATCTCTTCATTGAAGAAGAAAAAAAATTAGCTGGTGACTCCAACATTGGTTTCCTAAATTATCAAGATGAACCCAGAAGTGAAGGTAATGCAGCTGAGGGATCATATGCTATATTCACCCGTTCTAAGAATCAGTCAGCCCAGGCAGCTGATAAAAAAAAGTCAAAAGAGCGACCTCAACCAACAGTTTCAATTGCTAAGTGGGGATCCACTCTTCCTTTTCAGCCAAAGGACCAGGTGATTGCAAGAAAGGTAGGTACACCAAATATCCCTACACCTTCTACTTCAAATTCGCAGTCTAGTTCTCTCCCTCCCAAAAATCAAAAGGATGAAATACCATCCTCTTCTCCTAGCTCGTTCCAGACATTTGAAATCATTGACCATATAAAAAAACCAAAATTCAAATGTCTGAATTTTAATTTCTGCAATCTAACCCCGAGCAATTAGAAAAGTTGGTTCAATGTGTGAAGAACCAAAATGTCCCTGTAAGAGAAGCAATTCTGAAGGTGACTCATGATTCCCCCAAGAATTCATGCACTATAAACAACCTTATTATTACTCCTCCTGCTGCTCCTGGTAGGACTGAACCTTTTTATGTCTCATTGCTGATAAATAGACATCAGCTGAACAACTGCATCATTGATTTCAGAGCCTCGGATAATGTTATGCTTGCCAAAGTGGCTGAATCCCTTGGCCTTACACTGACCAAAATATGTGAGAGATGTTTCTCCATGGAAAACAATCAAGTACCATTGTTGGAGCAAATAAAAGATGCCCAATTTGCATTTGCAACCTTTCCAGACAAAAGAATAAAGATGACTATCTTGGTGGCTGACGTCCCAGCATCATATGGCATCTTTCTTAGACAAAATGTCTGTAAGGATGTTGGTGGTGAACTAAGCATGGACTTGTCCGAAGCAAGGATTCTAGTCAAAGGCGTTACGAAAAGATTGCTCCCTAAAAAAGAAGCAAAATATGTAGTTACTCAGACCTCAGCACTTGAAGCTCAAATTTTGTTTGAGTCTTCAGGTATGGGTAACTACTTTTTATCCACGACAAAAGTTTATGAAGCATCTGATGAAGCTCTTGAAGGTGACAACTTGAAGATTATTTCAGCTAGAACAATAGAAGAATTAGTGGAGTGCAGTGCGAGTGTGGAAAGATCTCCCCCTTCGAATGAAGAAGAATCTAAAAAAAATCAATATCAAATGAGGTATGAATTCTAGAATTTGATGGCATCTACTCCTTTACTAATTTAGGAGCTGGGGTTGTGCTGATATCTCCTCAAGGAGATATTTTTTCTTCATCCTACAAGTTGTAGTTCAGCAATACTAATAAAACAACTGAGTATGAATCTTTATAGCTTGGATTAAAGGTTGCTCGAAACAAAGGTGTCAAGCTCTTTCATGACAAAGGAGATGTTGAACTGGTGGTTTGTCAGGTGAGAAACCTATATCAAACTAATGTCAGGTGATGAACCTGTATCAAACTAAGAATAAAAGATTGTGCCACTACCAAAATCTAGTCTTGGACCAAATTGAAAGCTTTGATGTTTTCAACATCTCTGCCATTCTTAGAGAATTCAATGACTAAGTTAATGCACTGGCTATTTCAGCTACTCTCTTGGTCCCCCACCCAGACTTCAAAGGAGACAAGTACACTATTGAGCTGGTCTTTCAGCTAAGTGTGCCTGATAATGCCAGTCATTGGCAAGTGTTTAACAATGACAACCAAATCATTGCCTTCTTGGAGCAAAAAGACAACTTTAAACGGCTACATTGTGAAGGCAGTGAAACTCAAAAGCTTGAACCAGCCCTTGAATCAAGTTCAAGCACGGATGAAGAGTTCCTAAAAATAAAAGGGAATAAAATTTCCAAAGCCCTGGTTTCCCTAAAAAAATTGTTTGACAAACATGACAGATTTGTCAAACATCAGCAAACGGATTCAAGCTCCTCTCAAGAGTTTGATCAAATAAATTTGGATACCAAGGAAGATCCCAAGATGGTAAACATTGGGAAATGTTGTACTCCTGAGGAGAGGTTCAAGTTCACTACTTTGCTCAGCTAGTACATAGACGTCTTAGCTTACTCTTATGATGACCTGAAGTCACTCAGGCCTGATGAAATTTGACATGACATTCTTCTCAAGGCTGATTCAACACTTTACAAGCAAAAGTCTAGGCAGTATAATATGAAGATATCAGGTACTATTTTGTCTAAGATACAAAAAATGCTAAATGCTAAGATAATCTTTCCAATCTATCATTCCACATGGATTGCAAATATAGTGCTTGTAAGGAAGAAGAATGGCGAAATTTGCCTCTATGTAGATTTTAAAAATTTAAATCAGTCATCCTTGAAGGATAACTATCATTTGCCAATCATGGATCAAGTGCTTCAAATAGTAACTGATTCAGAGATGTTATCAATGCTAGACGGCTTCTCAGAATATAATCAGATTGAAGTTGGTGAGGTAGACCAGCATAAGACTGTCTTCACCACACCTTGGGGCACGTTTGCATATAAAAAGATGCCTTTTAGCTTGATAAATGCTGATGACACCTTTCAAAGAGCAATGGACCTTGCCTTCAAAGATGAAATAGGTGAGTTCATTATAGTTTATCTTGATGACTTGACCGTCTTTTCTAAGCATCACCCCGATCATATACGCCACTTGTAACAAGTGCTGGAGCGCTGTCACCAAAATGGCATTTCCTTAAACCCTAATAAGTCAATTTTTAGAGTAACATAGGGGAAACTTCTCAGACATATTGTGTCCAAAAGAGGCATAAAGATTGACTTAGACAGAGACAAGTCTATCAAAGAGCTTACCTTGTCCACAAGTAAGACTCTTGTTCACTCTTTCTTTGGAAAGGTGAATTTTTTACGAAGGTTCATCCTTGAATTTGCTGAGAAGATGAGACATATTGTAAACATGATGAAGGGAAAGGCCACCTTTGGCTGGACTAAAGAAGGCAAGTTAGCATTTGAGGATATCAAGACTGTCATTGCCTATGCCCTAATTTTGGTTTGTCTGGACTATAACAAAGAGTTCACCATATATACTTATGCTTCTAAACACACGCTTTCAGTAATTTTGGTTCAACAGAACCAAGAAGGTGTGGAATCTCTTATTTCTTTTATGAGTTGTCCACTCAAAGCTCATGAGCTGAAATACTCAAACATGAAAAAACATGTTTATGCAGTGGTGAAGGCAGTAAAACACTTCCGCTTCTACATCTTGAATTCACACACTTCTACCTTGGTTCCTCACACCACGGTCAAATCCATACTAACTCAACAAGAGTTTGGGATGAAAAGAGGCAATTATATTGCAAAAATATAGGAGTTTGATCTAGTCATCAAGCCAACAAAGTTGGTATGGGGAAAGGGCCTATGCCAATTAATTGTTGATAACAAGGCAGAAAAAAAGGGCATGAAGAAGCAGAGGTGGAAGACACACCAATAGTCCTCTTTGTCTCCACCAAAAATAAGTGGTATTCGGATATTACTCATTTCTTTACTTATGGTGAGTGTCCTGCTCACATACCTTATAAAGAAAGGAGGACTATCAAGTTGAAAGTTGTCAATTTCGTCCTTTGGGACAACAGACTATATAAGAGGAGCCTTGATGGAGTGTTTATTCGCTATGTGGACAAGAAGCAGCAAAGCCAACTTTTGAAATCCTTCCACAATATGGCTTGTGGAGGACATTTTTCTACTCCTATGATTGCCCATAAAATTTTGCGAGCCAGGTATTACTGGCCAACTCTCTTTCAAGATGTATACAAGTGGGTAAGAAAATGTGAACTGTGCCAGTAGTTTGTTGGGAGACCCAAGTTAGCTGCCCTACCTCTCAATCCAGTGGTCATAGAGGAGTCATTCCAGTAATGGGGAATTGATTTTATTGGAGTTATAAACCCATTTTCAAGTGCTGAACATGATTATGTCCTCATAGCAACAAACTACTTCACCAAGCGGGGAGAAGTAATTCCAACCAAGCATACTACTTCAAAAGTGGTGTGCAATTTCTTCAAAGAGAACATCATTGCCAGGTTTGGGGTCCCAACCAAGGTTGTCATTGACAATGCAGCTTGTTTCACTTTCCAAGAGATTACTCAATTATGTTTCTACTATGGGATTACACTCTCCCACTTTTCTGATTACTTTCCATAAGGGAATGGACAAGCTGAATCAAGCAATAAGAACCTAGTGACTATCATCAAGAAGCTAGTGTATGACAACCAAAAGACATGGCATAAAGCATTGGTTGATGCTCTATGGGCTGACAAAATTACATCAAAGAGAGCAATTGGTATGTCTCCTTTCCAACTTCTTTATGGTATCAATGCCGAGATACCAATCACCTTGGAATTGCCAACATTGAAATTGGCTAAGGCAATTGAAGATCAAATGTATGAAAGCTCCCTTGATAAGAGGATCATGTCCCTTACCGAGCTGGATGAGCAGAGAACTATGGTGGTGGACCGAATTACTTCCCATCAAAGTCTGGTGAAGAAGCTTTTTGACCAAAAGGCAAAAAATCATGATTTCCATGTCGAAAATCAAGTCCTGCTGTGGGACAAGAGAAGAGAACCAAAGGGGATGCACGGGAAGTTTGATTCCCTTTGGAGAGGCCCGTTTATTATCCATCAGCTCAATTGTGAAAACAACTTCCTGTTGAAGTATCAATATGACACGCTCTTTTCTCTGCCTCACAATGGGCAGCATATAAAGCACTTCAATTCTTGAAGTATCAGATAAGTTCACATGTACATATGTATATTTGTATAGTCTTTATTTCTGCTTTGTGTTGTTCATTTTTTAATTTTTGGAGCCTTTCTTTTTGGGTATCATGACTCTATATCCCAATGGCACACTTCAAGGCACTAGAGATTATGGTTTCTACTCCCCTCAGTTGTTCTAAGTTTTCAACTGAAAGAAGTTCCCCAATTGGAGCCAGCTGTTGTCCCCAAAAATGTCACTCATTTTTGGGACAACCTATGAACTATTTTGGTTCAACAGACCAAAATCCTCTCTTTCCTTTTCAAAAATTGTTATGAGCATTTAAGATCTTCATTTTTCAAAGCTTTTTCAAGAATCTACGGACTCTGTAGGCTTGAATCTACAGACTGTACAGGCCTGAATCTATGGACTCTGTAGGCTTGGAACTACGAACTCTGCAGATAGGTTTCTATGGACTCTTTCAAGGTTAGAGAAAATTTAGAGAAAACTACAGATTAGGTTTCTATGGACTCTGTAGGCTTGAATCTACGAACTCTGTAGGCCTGAATCTACGGACTCTACAGGCTTGGAACTATGGACTCTACAGATAAGTTTCTACGGACTCTTTCAAGGTTAGAGGAAATTTAGAAAAAACTATGGATTAGGTTTCTAAGGACTTTGCAGGCAGGTTCATTTCTAAGAACTCATTTTTACGTACTCTACAAGAAGAAATCTACGAACTCAATTTCTACAAACTTCAAGGCTTGAAAACTACGGACTCTACTGACTTAGAAATCTACGGACTCCGTCAAATCTATGAACTCATAACTACAGACTCAATAGGTTCATTTATATGAATTAATTTCTACGGACTCTGCAGGAAGAAATCTACAGACTCCCCCAGTTCTATGGACTCTGCAGGTTGGCATCTATGGACTCTGAAAGAAAGAAACAGGTTCAACACTTAGCCATTTTTTCCAATCGGGAAGTTCAAAGGGGTCCTCCATGAGCCCGAAGGACAAGTGCCCTTGCGGAGGGCACTTGGGAGCCAAAATGGACCCTTGCAACTTTTTTGAAAGGCAACATTGGAGGTTAGATAGCCCTTGCGGAGGACAGGTGGGGAGCAGGTGGACCGTTTTAAAGGCCAAGTGAGCAAAGGAATTCCTTCGGAAGGAAATCCCTTAGCAAAGTTGTTAAGGGCATTTTTTGGATTTTTTTCAAAGGAATTAACCCGACCGATGAAGCTCGGCGGAAGAAATGACTAAGGCAAGGGAAAGGAACATTTCCTTCAGACAAAATGTCTGAATGAATAAGCTCGAAACAAAGACAAAAGCTCGTCGAGAGAAAAGTCCGTGGGAAAACGCTCGACAAAAAAAGACAAAGTGAAGGAAAAGTCTGAAGGAAAGCAGACGAAACAAAGAAAAGGATTCCTTCAGACATTTTATTCGAAGGAATTAACCTGAGGACTCCTCGAGAGAAAGAAGCCTGAAGGCCATCCGAAGACTGCCCGAAGGGCAAATACCCTTGCGGGGGGCTCTCCCCGACCCAAAGCGGACCATTTCTCAAGACCCCAAAGGGCAAGTCCCCTCCGAGAAGGATCAAACAACAAAGCTGAAGGAATTGCCGAGGAAAGTGACGGGCCCGCAAAAGTCAAAGCTGAACATTGTGAACTAGTCGTTGGGATCTAGACATCTGTCGACATCCCCGTAGCCGCCAATTTTAGGGCGATAAACTAGCCATTGGTTTTCTAGCGATGACAGGGCCGAAGACATCAAATTCATGGAAATGAAATAGCTGTTGATCTTTGAAAGCTGGAACACGAACCCGAATGTAAGAGGCCAAAATGCCAAAGGGAAGAACCGCTGATGAAAGAGTGTAAGGAGCCAACAAGACTGAGGATATAGCCTTGCAAGCTCAAACGCCAGGAAAAGACAAAATCAGAACAGGGAAAAGATAGCCCGGGGGCTCAAATCGTAACAAGAAGAGACAAAGAGGAAAATATCTGTGCAGTAGTTATTCTGGTAGCTGGAATAGTCTGTAAAGTAGATTTTTGAGCTTGCAAACATTGAAGGCGCACCCTGTTAGTCTCCTTTGGAGTAAAGACAAAATGGACAGCTATGCAAATGTCAGAGGGGACAAACCAGATGATCCAGACCCAGGAAGAGACATATTAGATGAATGGACATGCTATAGTTAAGGTAATGCACTGTTCCAAGCATGGTCCCTGTAGACAAAATTGAAGGTGCATTGAAGACATTGATTGCAACGTGGGCCATCCCATGGAAAAGAGCGCCAAGCCTTGCTTGGTGCTATACATTGTAAAATCTCTCATTATGCAAAAGGGAGACTTTTCATTTTTATAGAAGTGAAACTCTACCTGAATTAAAAGAAGAACACTGAGACTTTGAGCTCAAGTTATTGTTCATATCATTTTATCTGAATGAGAAAGCAAGTTGTTTGCAGACTTTGTGCTGTCATAGCTTGTATCATTTGAGGAGATTGTTCTTATGCCTGTCTTTTGAATGTGTTCTTGTTTATTTAATTTGGCAAGCAGAAATAGTGAAAGTAATTAGGAAGGTGTCCTAAAACCAATTATGGGGAAGACTTTGTGCTTTCACAATTGTTTTCAGTGTGTGTTTTTAGTTTCTTTCTGTGTTGAAGATTCTGGAACGACTTTGTGCCCCCATTATCCTTTGTGTTATACTCTTTGGGTAGTTGAGGTGGAAACTTTTTGTTCTGTTTCATCCTGTTGGTTACTACGCCTGTGTTACTAGTTTCTTGTCACTACCTGAAAGAACTGTTGTTTCCTGCAAGAACACTTCTTAAAGAAGAGTAGTGCCTTTAGTGTTTCCACCAAGATTTTCTCCTCTGTTTGTTAACATCATCTCTGAAAGAAGAGAGATGGATGGTGTATTCTGCCCCTGAGTGTTATTTTCTGCTTATTTATATAGTATATAGCTCCTACATATTTATAGGGAACCTCCCCTTGATGAGAGGAGAGATTCGTCCACCTTTGATGTAGTAAACCTGCACACTGGGCTGACCAATCTCCTTTGCTGTGGATGATAAGATCTATTTTTCTCAATCAGACAACTGACTGACAAAATATTCACCCAACACATTCCATTGTATATATTCAACAATTCAAAAACGACAGTGAAAATAGATGTGCAATCGATATAAAACTTGTAAATGTAGATTGAAATTAGATATATACTAAACCCTAAGCTAATACATTGACAAAAAGGAGAAAAATATTGGAGGAAAAGAGGTAAAGAGTGAGCTTGTCTTGTAATGAAAAAATATCTTGTTTGTTTGAATGGAACCTAAGAAAACTAATATCTCGCTTGACCAACATTCACACAACCATAAACGAAGCCGGTGCAGGAGCCTAAGGATAAACAACCAGGAAGAATAATAACATAACCACCATATCCATGTACAATAAGTGAACAAAAATCTCCATATCTTCAATTAATAAATGTTTCCTTGAAAAAACACATTGTTTTGGTCACTTATAATCATTTTGAATACAAATAAATTCCTTAAAACAACATTTCTCACATGAAAATCTACCTAATAACATAATAAATTATAGAATGAAAGTGTTTAGTCCACTATATTGTCCACAATACAAAATGATTCAACCCTTTCAATGGATTTTGGTTGGATTTTTATAAAATCAATCAATGAGGGAAATAATTTTCCCTGATGTTGGTTGAGTTATAATTTTTAAATTTTCACTTCCCCCCTTCTTTTCCAAGTTCCAATCACTTTATCCCTTTTCACACCTACGAAAACAACAAACAAAACAAGTCATTTCATTGGCAAAATGTAGAAAGACACTTAATTCATTAAATCAACATTTCACAAAAGTATTTAAGTCATGATACAAAAATGTCAACATCTTTCAAACTCTGTATTTTTCCAATAATGTTTGTGCCATGATGACTAGGGTGAAACTAGCTTATCAACATCACAGATGACATGGAAATTGGACCGCCAGATCCTCCCAGGTCATTTAAATCTTGAAATAAATTACAACATATTTAATTAATTAAAATTAAATAAAATAAAAAATAGTTTTAAATTTTTTTAATTAAAACCATACAAATTAAAAATTAATTAATAGAATATTTAATTAAGCTTAATTAAAAACAATTAAAAGTAATTAAATAAACGAACATTTAAAGTGGGGTTGGGGTTGGGGTCGGGGTCGGGGCAAATGCAATGTCCCCCTCACAACCTAGTTAGGATTTTCAAGCCCAATGGTCCCCTGCAACCCTGGTCGGGGTTTAAATCCTGACCAACATGGGGGGTGGAGGGGTAATGGGGGAAGGGCCCAAATACTTAGTCCAACTATAAAGTTTGACCACTAAATAATGTACACTGCCAATAAATAAAACGAAACCTGCGTACCTGGTCAGACTCTTTATTCTTACTGAAATTATGAAACACTCTAGCTGACCCTACACCTATTTGAGAATTATTTTCCAATTACAACTACACAATTTTTTTGAAATGGATCCTATACTTATTCAGATCTTTTAATCCGATTAGGTCTAAAATGAATTTATAATGACCCTATAAACCGAATTTGCTTTATGAAGGATAAAATTGATGTTTTTAAAACCCAATTGGACATTGGAATGTGTTTTGATCTGCATTAGACCTATTCGGGACTTAATAATGATTTCCTTCAAGAAGGCCAAACAACATCACCAGTGTGTCTCTGCAAAAAGCATTATACATGAATTTTTATCATTCAGACATGTTCAACATGATGAATAGATTTTTTAAACTTGGTTTAGCACCAAAAACACATCGAATCCCCCTAAGACTTGATCGAGAAACTCACCCAACTAACAAAGCAAGGCCAAGGACCTGTTAGAGTCCATTTTCATGCTAAGTTCTATATATGAAAGTTTATTGCACGAACTTGCTTGATGCAACATGATGGTTTTGGGGAGATTATTTTTCATTTAAATATAGAAAGGTAATAATAATGACTAAAGAAAGCGACAACCAACTAGACCAAAGATGGACGTAGGACCATAAACAAAAAACAAAAAGGGATACCATGATTTCCATGAAATTAGGGAATTTTGGAAAACAAAAACAAATGGTCACTCTGCTAGAAAAAACTCTTCAATATTTTGAAATAAAATAAATGTATCTACGAACCTAGAATCTCTGGCCAAGGTAGCACATGGCATGTGAATAGATTATTGAAAGAATAAGAAGGGAATGGCTATAAGACAAAATCAGATATTCACATTGACCAAAATGTGTGAAAATAAGTTCATTCCCTTTCTTGTAAATTGCAGGTACTAGCTACTACAACCTAGATCATCAAGCTAGTTAATTTTACCTTAAAAAAATCACCCAACATTGCTTTGTTACCAACAAGATGTCTATAGCTTCGATGAAAATATCTTTGATTCCACTCAAGACATGGCTTTACTAACAATCATGTGTCCATAGCCCCAATAAAGGTTACCTAAATCACGCATAAATTGATTTTTTTGATAATATATTTTTCGTTTCTTTTATCTTTTCTTTTCTTTCCTTTTAGCATATCAATTCTAGATTGGGAACCACTATGGCAAACAAAAGGTAGATTTTAGATTTTATACTCTAGATCTTGATTATAATAGTTTTGTCCAAGTAAACCTATAAATAATTAAAGTGCATTTTTTGCGTGGTTTTGAGAGAATATATTTAGAATTCAAACAATTTACCCAAACTCATCGAAACAAGAATATATATAGAACATCTATAACAACCCAAACTTTTGAAACTAAACTCACAAACATAATTTTACATCAAAAACTACCCAGAGTACTTAAGCACCAAAATGCCATTACTGCGACAAAAAACCCCTATTCCTTTTTCAATGATCAATGAGGTACCCATAATATCAAAACAAACAAGACTAGATCAAAATAAGGCAAAGAGTGAGGATGGTCCAATAGAAAAAAACAAGAAAACAACAACATAAACTAACAACAAAAATAAGAAACAAAAGTAGAAATCAAAAGGAAACTATGTACAAGACTTCACCAAGCCAACTCATGACCTTAAATAGTGCTTGAGGAACTACCCATTGACAAGCAATGGGACATCCTTGTCAGTTAGACACTTGAGCTTGAACACATTCTCGCCCAAGAAGTCAAAAATTTAGAAAGTACCCAACTAGAGAGCATCAAACTTACCATGTTGTCCCCTTTTCTCAAGTACCTTATTCCAAAGACTCTTATCCCTACATCTCTCAATTAGATATAACAAATTTATACCCTTAGATTCAACAATATCATTATCACTACTTGGCAGATAATAAGTGGAAGAAGGTTTGATAATTACCTCATTGTCATGTGCCCAAAAATTAAAATGAAAAGAAGGAGAATCAGGGGTACCATCACACCAGAGTAAATGGTATCCAAAACCTTGTAACAATGTGCTTCTCAAGGAAGCCAATCACATTTTTAGTTGCTTGCTACTGGTTTTGAGACAAGGACATTGCAACAATGTCACCTTCATTATTCTCCATTTCTAGACCATGAATGTACATACTTCATTATTTACTTTATAATGACCTTTTGGTTTTGTCTTTAGTAGCTGAAGTATGTGGATATTTGTTTGGAATGGAGGCATTTTTGCGATTAAATCTTGCTAACTCTTCTTCTTCACTTGGACTGCCATGCTCTAGCTTGCTAACTTCTATTTCTAGCATTTCCAATTCCGAGAGGAAAACTGAACCACTAAATTCTAAATATGGCTTTGAATGATTTATACTTCTAGATGTAGTAGTAATAATATATGATAGGACTACTTCAAAAACATAAAATGTATCCTCTTCATCTAGTCGATCTAACTCTTCAATTCAATCTTTGAGATAATCATTTGGATTTTCTAATTTCTCTTGTATGTATAAAATATCAACAATCATATTTTCACACGTTAATGTGTTTGGATCCGCTGTTAAACTATCAACACTATTACAATTTTATTTGATAGCTTCTTATGTAACAGGTGCATTAACTCTAGTGAAAATGACTTACTTAATGCTCACTCTAATTTCAATTGTAAAATATCCTATCTCAAATTCTTCATACATTATCTTGTTGTATTACGTGATCAAATGTGCCATTTTTGACTCTCTCTCAATCCCGATCTAATTTGGTATACCATGCCATGGGAGTCACATATGAGATAAGTCGATCATCATATATTCATTCAATGTTCTATACCAATATCTACTAAAGAGTGTGCTATATGCATCAGGTATATCGACCACTTGGATATCAATAAATTGTTTTTCCTTTAAGTCTAAAGCCAACTGCATGTAAATGTGATTCAACTCACCAAACACCTTGACTTTTGATTTGTATAGTTGAACTACCTTCATGTTCAACTTAGCATGGTCAAACCTAAATTTTGGGAAACTAAGAATGGCACCACGTTACATGAAGCACGTAAATCCACCAAACAATTGTGTGAGTTTTTCTTGAAAATATGAATAGTTAGGAGGAAAGGAGTTTTAGTCTTTTCATTATAAATAATGACATGAACATTAACTATTTTATTGGTTTATTTCCCCTTGGGAGCAAAAAAATATTTTAACAACAAATAGTTATAATTAGACATTTGGATAAATTCAAACATGAATATATTAGCCTTGGTTTTCTTGATATATTCAACAATGTTGTATCTAATTTTGTTTTGTTCTAGATATTTTTCAGCTTGTGGGGGTCTAGGATTTTTATTTGATCGCAAAGATGTGATAGGTCCCTTATGTAGAAACAATTTATTGTTAGAGTTTTCACCAGGTGAAACCTAAGTTTTGTTTGGAGGAGTAGATTTGTTAAGGGTGTTTTCAATTTACTCCTCAACGTGTAGTCCTTTCCCCTTTGAAATTAATTAAATACATGAAATCCATCCAAGTTATCTTCTGGCTCATTATCACTTTTATAAGGGAATTCATATGTCTCCAAGACTAAGGTAGTACCTGGATTCCATATGGTTTGATTTGATTTATTCTTAGGTGTAGACACTCTCTCTAGATTTTTTATCTCCTTTTGAAAGATGTTTGAAATTGACAAAAAATCAACACAATTAGTTTCAACATGTTCATATGTATTATGTAACCTACACCAAGTGGGCAATTCCAAATCAACCAAGTTAACAGAGTTTATAACATTGCTATTATTTTGATTCACATTAACAAGAAGACTAGGGATGCCTCCATTGTTAGGTCTGGTATTCCATGTCGATTGATTCTTTGAAAATTAATTTTTTGTTTCAAGGGTTGTTCACAGCATGATTGTGATGTTGGTGCACTTGTATCCATAAATTAACCATGTCATTGGTCAACTATTGAACCATCTGCTACAAATTACCTATTTTTGAGTTCGTGTTTGCATTATGGTTATTTCCCACTTGTGAAATTGTGCTAATTGTAAGTGTCATAACATTTATAAATGTGGGGACAATAAGTTACATATAATCATGGGCAATGTTGATAGGTGTTTGATAGTTTAAAAATGTTAGACCAACCTATTGATTGCTATTTAGACTAGTATAACCACTTATGTTGGTTATATCAATAATCTTGTTATAGGGTACAAGAACAATTTTATGATTATTTGATTGAGGCAACACATGATTTTTAAGGTCAAATTGTTGATTTGTATGCATGTAATTCAAGGGTGTTAAGTTATAAATCTAATTTTGACTTAAATACATTGCACCTGAGATTTGATTCATCAGATGAGTGTTGTGCATGAGTGTTTGATTAACCATTGGAATTTGATTGTATGCAACTGACCATCCCAATGAAGGAAAAAAACCAACGCCACACCATTGCAACATCATTTGTTACTTGATAATCATGGCTTCATGATATGCCAATGATAACATTACAAGTATCATGGGAGTCCTTCAGATGAACATAAAATTCATTGAGTCTAAATCTCTTAAGCAAGTTTGTATGGAAACAACTTTCATTTACGTGTAGGGTTCTTTCAACCTATTATATAACTTATGAAAATGAGTGTTAAACATGTTCATGGGCTCATTTGGATCTCTATGGGTAACAATAAAGTGATGAGACAAAAAATCACGATCAATATTGATTGAAAAACATAGTTTCAATATCATTCCAAAAGGTAATTAATATATCAAGCAACTCAAGGTACTGGTCGTAGGCCATTTCATCCAAGGTATAAGGATATAAATGGCAAGGCACATCCCCATATTGGATATGAGTTCTTATTAAGACATCTTTAAAATCCTGCATGTGCTCTTTTGTGGTACATATCCCACCATGCACATACTTTGGGAAGAATATTTTGAGATTCTTGGGCAAATCATGAGCAACCCTTGAAACATTCACAAGGAAGTTACCTCTACCAAGCCAAGAAATAATAATTAGTAGTTTTATAGGGGAAAAAAATGGATTAACAAAGGAAATAACATATGTAGGTGAGCTATTGGCTAACTAGATATGTCAAGTTTTCATGTTTTCTTTGTCTTCTATAGGTCTTCAGTGTTTTGTGAAGTATAACAATACAAAGTCACCCTCAATAGACTTTGATCTAGTGGGTATTTTGATTTTTTCCAATTTGATGCTCAAAATACCTTAGTTTAGGCCACACCTATAAAATGTTAAAGTTTAAAATTTCAAGTTTAAGGTTCAGTTTAGGTCCTCCTTCTAGTGCCACTTTATTGATGGATATTTTGTCACACTAAATTAAGTGGGATGTGAACCATATAAACTCTCCTGAAAGGAGACATAAGATCTTCCTAAGGTTTATAATACCAAATCATGGCATATTGGATAGCCTAGTTGTTCAATGTGAAACTATTCCATTTCAAGGAATTTACTGGTTTGAAATTTAGATTTAACAAATGAGAGGTATAATGTAAGTTTTTTATTTTGTGGATATCATGTTTAAGCACACAACAAGGGACAAAAATGCATGTATAATTTTTTCCAAATAAAATCAATGGTTTGAGATTTAATAAAGAAAATGCAGCTCATTTAAAACATGCATCCCATTGCATATATTCAACAATGCATAAACAATAATGAAAATGGGGTTTTAATTGATATAAAACTTGTAAAAACAGATTGCAATCGGATCTATACTAAACTCTAAGCTAATAGATTGATAAAAAAGAGAAAAAAATTAGGGGAAAAAAAGGAAAAGAATGAGCATGTTTTGGAATGAACAAAGATATGAATCACTTTGCTCAAAGAAACTGTAATGATCTAAAAGTGAGAATTGGATACTAAGAGTGTTGCTTTAGTTAACCTATACCTAGGCTAGCCATATACCTATCCTTGAGCATTAGACTTACATTTCCAGTCATTCATTAGATCACAGTAACCTAACACCAGTCAAGACATAGTCCCAAAAGTGTCATCACAAATCCCAATCCAAATTTTTCAATAGTCTGCCAAAAAGACATTAACACCACATTTGGGACACTACAACCACATGGCGGTAGTGTCCCCAATTAGGTGCTATTGTTTTTAGCCCCATCTCTTCCCAATGAAAAGTTTTTCAAATGTGTGCCCCTTCTAAGGTTAGTTTAAACTCATTTTCTTATCCATACAAGCAAGAAAACCTTATAAATACAATTATAATCCCCCTCTATTCACTACATGGAAAATAGATGCAAAATCTAATCAAACCAAAGACAAAGTTTTATAAAATTAAGGTATTTGATCCCTATTCTACCCTACTTTCTGCATACCACCATCTACAATAGACCTAAGTCCAATTTTCAAGCATTTTAAAGTTGAGCACATTCAAGGCATCCAAGGGCACTCTCATTCTAACATTTACTTGCACATACATCAAGCATTAGGTGGGAGAACTACATCGAACTTGATCCCTCCTCGGAGTATTGGTATGTAGGCAACTCTCTACATAGTGGAGTGTTGAGGATGTCCAATGCATCCTACTAACACACAAAATTATTTTTTATGGAATACTGGCAATGAGATTAGGGTTTTGCACATCAAATAAAGTTTTTCAGGTATAATACACAGCTATAGGTTTCAATCATGTAGGAACAGAACATACAAACACGAGTGCGGGTGCTCCTCGAAAATAGGAATAGTCCCGCAAAGGAGACATTAGCACTACATTGAGGACACTACACACAGATGGTGTTATCCAGTGAATAGACAAATACCAAAATCTTGTTGATGACACACACTACTGCCCAGATTTCAAGTTTCAGAACCTAGATCATCTGTGATAGTTAATTTTTAGATAAGTCTCTATTTATCCTTATTTTTTGTTATTTATAGAAAGCCAAACAAGTTCAAAAACACAACAAATTAGTACTTCATTATTGCATATTTATTTAACTGATTTAGGCACATCAGATCTTTAACTAAACATAATAATTCCTTGTTTAAAACCCTAAAAGATTAAATCATTTGGTGAGCTCGTCTTACTACAAATATTGCATCAAACCCTAGCTTGCATTCATCCAAATGTTGTGCAATAAATTTAGGGTTGAATACGTCTGATTTTATTTAGACAACCTAGCTAATTAAAATCAATTTTACATTAGGGTTTCAATTTATTTTATATCTAATTTAAATTGTCATAAAGAAACCCTAGATTCCAAAAACCCTAACCCTAGATAATACACATTAGGGTTACCAATTCCTATTTTTCTAATTTTTTGTGCATAACTTAGCCCATCTCATCATGATTACAATGACAAGAAAAAAAAAATTACTCTTTGTTGTAAAGTTTCATACTTTCCTTTGCATGCTTATTCCATTTAATTCATAATGAACCAGGAAAATACATCAATACATGTATAGATGATGTTTACTATCAAATGCAATATTTATCATATTCCATATCATGTTATATTTATTCCATGTGAAAAATAATTAAGACATTATTCTTTAATCACATAAACATATGCATACATGATGTTTCAAACCAACTAAATATTGTTCATGTTGCATTCTTTCCATAGCATGTTATCTTTCTTCTATGTGAAAATTATACAGGGCATTATTATTTAATCACACAGACATATGCATACATGATATTTCAAATCAACCAAAATATCATTCATGTTGAATTCTTTTCATAGCATGTTATCTTTCTTATATCTGCAAAATAATTAAGATGTTATTCTTTAATTAGATAGACATATGCACACATGATGTTTCAAATCAACTACCATATCTTTCATATTTAATTCTTTCATTCGCATGTTATCTTTCTTCTATGTGCAATCTATTTAAGATAATATTCTATCAACACATAGATAACTTGGTAAATCAAACACTAGTTATATTACCTAAAATCAAATAATCCCCCTTAGATGCAATTTGTTTTTTGGTTCACTCCTTTCCCATCATTCCTAGACATATTGGAGCACCATTGGTCTCGTTTGTCACTCCTCAATCACAAACATCTAACTCACATCTTATATCTTCTTTTATCTCTACACTCTTGGTAGACCCTGCGATCTAGGTTATGATATACTCATGTGGTCCTATTGACAATTTTTGACCCTACAGGTCAAAATTGCAACCTCTATCATTCAGAACTTTGCTTAAAAATGCCTTTCAAAGAAGGGGAAGAGGACCAGGCTGAGGGAATACTTTGAAAAGGCTTAAGACATGATTCCTTCAGACTTTTATCCGAAGGAAATACAATAGGAATGGTCCATTACAGAAAGGCCGAAGGACTATTTTCCAAAGGGCAAATGACTTTAAAATTTTTCTTGAAGGGTACTCTTCAAAGGGTCTATGTTCCGAAGGGCTCATCACGATTCCGAAGGGACGTTTGTAGAAATCCCGAAGGGCACATACCCTTTGGGAATATTCAAAATGAAAAGTTTGAAGGGTTATTAGCACTTCAAAAAAGGATAGTTGAGAAAAATCTGAAGGAAATGGGACATTACAAAAATCTCAAAGGGCACATACGCTTTGGGAAGGTTCAAAACAAAAGTCCGAGGGTTCATTGAGGAAGCTCGAAGGGGTTTCCCTAAAGAGAAGGACTTTTCCAAGAAGCCCGAAAGGCCATAAAAGACACTATACGAAAAACCTAAAGGGCTCTTCCTTTCAGGGAAGGCTCGCTTCAAAGTGCAGAAGGGACATTTCTTAAAGCCCGAAGGGCAATTGGAAGGACTCGAAAGAGAGGGAAAGCTCAAGAGAATTCCTGCGGACAATTAGACATGGACAAATAGTCTGAAATAATTCTTTTAGACAAATTGTCTGAAATAATTCCTTCGGAATAAAAGTTCACAAAAATAAGCCAAGGGCCAAGATAAGGTCAGGAAGGGTAAACTTCAGACTTTTTGTCCGAAGACATAAGTCCGAGGAAGAATTTCAAAGGCATAGGTAAAAGAAAAGGCCAAGAGACAATTACCGTGGACATTTTGTCCGCGGAAAAAGGACTTAACAGAAAAGTGAAAAGATATTAAGTCCGAAAAGATAAAGCCAAATACATGCAAGGGAAAACCAAGGGAAAAAATATAGACAAACATCTAAAGAACGTACACATAAACGAAGAGCTAGATAAAGCGAGAGATTTCAAACATCCAATGAATGCGTTCTATAGCATGCAAAGTGGTCTAAACAAGATTAGACACGTCTAGGTGTAACTGTTTCAGTATGACACCTTCAGTTCTAAAGATGGAGACTCGTTTGCATGAAGGACTCAAGTTGTTAAACATTAGAGAGCTTAATGTGATTTATGTGCATGCACTCTTGTTGGTTCTAAGGTTTTCAAACGTTCCAACAGTTCAAACAGAATTCTAAGTTTGGCATTAGTGTTGTTTTCATATAAAGAGAAGCCTTTCAAACATTCAAACAACTTAAAAAGAGTTCCATTTTTGGAGGTGGGCGTGGATATCATGCATGAGGCAAATTAGTCCAAGCTTGAGCACCGTCTATGTTTCAATGCCAAAGGATTTTCATGCAGGACAAAAGACAAGAATTTTTTTTATAAGGCTTTGTTATCTTGGCATAACATAAATTGGACTTGGGTTGGAGTAAGAGTTGTCTTCTTCTTCTTCTATTTTCAATGCCAACCTCTTCGTTGTGGTGTATTTTTCTATATAAGTTGGTTTTTCAGCCTTGAATTGTATCCCTCTTTTGGTAAGACAAAATTTTGCCAAAGACTGAGTTGTAACCTTTTTCAAATTAATAGGACTATTGTTTTCAATTTTCAGCAAGTTGGTATAGTGTATTTTGTCATTGATTTGCATAAGTGATAGAGTTTTCTTCCTTGCCAAGTCTTGATTCTTATCTAGTTACTAGCTGGTCAGTTTATGCAGGTCATGTTCCGTGTGTATGTCTTTTGGCTAAGTTTACAGTGGATGCAAGTGGCTGGTTAGTGCCTTGAATCAGGCCTATTCTATCATTTCCCTCAAACTTTGATCACAAGATAGAACCTTTTCATGAAATACTTATGCGTATTGGTCAATTGGAATTGAAAGTTCAGCATTTTCTTGTCTAAATCGGTGTTTTTAGGATCTCTAATAGAGTGGATCAACTAATCATTCAGATGTATCACCATCATCATATATGATTTTCTTTCAAGTTTTCTTTCTCTATTTTCCTAAGCAATTTGTAGCGTAGAGCAAAGATCCCAATTGATACACCAAAGGGAGCTAGCCCTTAGATCTAGAGATTCAATCCACTGATTAGGTCACCCACAGCTTAAGATTGTTTCAATTGTTCAACACACTGTGAAGGCCTAAAACTACCTTCACAGGGGTGCAAGTCTGATTGACAATAGATCCTGAAGCTCATCTGGTTTGCCACACCTATGATTATAGATTTATGGATCAGAGCAATACTTATTTGAGTGCAATTTCCATTTAAGAGCTCTTACTACACTATGACACATACAAAGATATTTTGTATGCAACACTTCAGGATACTCAAGTACCACGAACATATGAGCTTGCCTATGTGGATTTTATTATCAACACTATGAAATGGACAAAATACTACATTTGTTTCGAGAGAGAGGATCTTCCACCTCAACACATCATAGATCTACACCTACCTCTCTGTATCACTTTATGAATTAACGAGGTAGGTGTCAAATGAGTTGTAGTTGACAATGGATTAGGGTTGAACATCTGCAACATTTCTTTCCTACACCATCTTAACATCCATGCTCCAGATTTGGATCCTTTCGATATGATCATCTGAAGGTTTGATAATATTCCATGAATTTTTTGGGTCAAATCACGTTAAACCTTACCCTTAGACCTCGAACACTACCTACAACGTGCTAATTCATGCCAAATAATCTCAATTACAATCTCTTACTTGGTAGACCATAAATACATGTTATGCACACAGTTTCATCAACATTACATGCATGTTTAAAAATCAGATATAGAGGGCATGTATACACATTCCCATTGGATAAGGAACCTTTTAAGTATTGTCAACATACAGAGCTTTCACATAACTATATTCCACACATGGATTTTGATACTACACCACCCCAGGCTATAATTACAAAGATGCATAGAAATCCACCAGCTATTTCCAGTACACAGGGCAATAAGTTTACTTCACCTTTCTTAGTATGATATTTTCAAAATATGGGTTACACAAGTCAGGGCCTTAGAAAATATGAACAAGGAATTCTAAATCCCATTGAAGCATATGATCAACATGACAAGTAAGGACTTGGATATGGATATAAAAATGATGCATCTAATGCCAGATCCTCTCACAATGCCTCTCAACACATCACATTTTGTCCCCCTATCGCATGAGTAGTTGATACAATGAATTATGTTTATACACTTTCAATCTTATACCCCGAACTCATCGATGATATAACTTCACCATATTTGCTAGTTCTTGACGAGTTTTCTAACAATGAATCTCTCTTAGAATTCATGGGTGCATATGATGATCTCCCTTCCTTCTATCATAATAATAGGTTTCCTCATTCCACAAACACTCAAGCATACTTTGGCGAGCATTCAGTTGATTTGGATCATATGTTACCTAATACAGATGATACAATCCCCACAACACCATATACTTTAGATAATTCTACATTACTCAATGAAGAAATAGTCAAATTTAAATATGACACTGAAACTGATCCTCACATCATACTCTTGGCTATCGCATTAGATAAATTAGAAGACACAAACATTTGTCAAATTTTAACTAATTTTCCTAAAGTATTTGCATGGGATTATTCTAGTATGCCTAGCATTGATCTGTCAATTGCAGTACAGATGCCAAACCAGTAAAGCAAAATATTCACAAAATGCATCCTAAAGTGGCTTTCCTTGTTATAGATGAAATCCAATGTTTGATAGATGCCGATTTCATTTGACCAGTTGTCCATCCACAATGGGTTGCAAGTATAGTTTTGGTTGTTAAACCTAACGAACAAATATGATATTGTTGTGACTCTAGAAACCTTAACAAGGCATGTCTTAAGGATGATCCAACCATAAGTGGGAAGAGGATAATGGGTGCCCAAAACTATTCATAGTTTGTCTTAATTATTTCTGTACGGATCAAACCTACAAGTTTTATGTGAAAACAATGCTACAAGGAAAGGAGTTCTCATAGAAGAAAGAGAGAGTAGGGTGAGAGTTCTTGGTTAAAGATTGTGTCATTAGATTGGATATGTGAGAGAGATGGAATCTGTAGGTGGAGGGTCATTAGAGCCCTTGTGAGAATGTTAGGATCATGAAAGAATGAATGAGGCCTTTAGGCCTATAAAGCTATGTGGGAATGAAAGAGCTTGAGGAAAGAATGGAAGGTGAAGTTCTTGAAGTGATGTCATGAGAGAGAGAGAGAGAGAGAGAGAGAGAGAGAGAGAGAGAGAGAGAGAGAGAGAGAGAGAGAGAGAGAGAGAGAGAGAGAGAGAGAGAGAGAGTACATGAAGTGGGTGATATACTTCAAGAGAAAGGAGGACTAGATGATACAAAGAAACCTAGGAGCTTAGAGAGCAAAAAGAGTGTTCAAGTGTGAGAAGATAGAATTAATGTACAAGCAAGTTGTCAAGGAATCAAGGTCAGATATCAGAGTTCAATAAGGTGATCAGATCCAAAGTAATGAGAATGGAAAGTGTAATAAGATTATCTTCATCAGTGAGGCGCAAGATGAGGCATTTGACACATTGAAGAAGAAACTCACTAGTGCATTGATACTCTAATTTCTTGATTGGACAACCCCATTTCAGTGCATTGATACTCTAATTTCTTGATTGGACAACCCCATTTCATGTGCATGTTGATGCATTAGGGACAACAATAGGTGTTATTCTAGCTCATTAGGGTGGCAATAAAATGGACCATCCCATTTAATTATCTAGTTGGGAGCTTACATCATTTGAGAAAATTTACACAACCATTGAGTGAGAGGCACTCTTAATGGTGTATATGCTATAAAAGTTATGTAACTACTTGTTGGCCACACCATTTATCTTCTCCACTGATCATGAGGCCTTCAAGTACCTCGTAAATAAGTTGATACTCCATGGAAGTATCTATTGATGGATCGTGTTGTTTCATGAATTCTAATTTTTTGTGGTTGTGAAGCTTAGTAAATAGAATTTGATTCTTGATCACCTATCATGCATTAATATAGGCGAGGATGCTCAAAATATTGAAGATGGCCTAATAAATGCTCAATTTTATTTATTCTAGTGTTTCCCTTAGGATCTCAGTGACATTGTTGCTTTCCTCACATCTAGTAATCCTCCTAACAACCTTTCCACCAAGGAAAAAAACAAGTAGTTGTCTGCTTCACCCCATATCAGCGCATTGGGGGTGAACTTTATAAGTTTGGGCATGATGAAGTTGTGCATAAATGTATTTGGAATATGAACACCCAAGAGTGATATAATAAAGACATGAAGGAATTACAAGAGGCCACTTTTTTGGATAAGCTATTGCGCTTAAGATACTCCTTTATGCCCTCTAGTGGCCTGCCTTATTTCATGACACCAAAGAATATGCACGCAAATGTGAAATCTTCCAACAAATGGGGAAACCCAACCATCATGATGAGATGCCCTTGATCCCCATCCAAGCCCAGGAACCCTTTGAAAAATGGGCTATTAAGTTTTTTGAATTCAATCTCTCTATTTGCACGTAGGATCGATGTGTGCTATGTTATTGTAGCCACTGACTATTTCACTTAGTGGGCTGAGGCGGTGGTGACAAAGAATTACACGATAGCCATAATAGCATGTTTTTTATGGGATAATATCATCAATAATTATGGGTTCCACTTGAGCCTAACCAATGACCGAGGTACCCATTTCATTAAATGCATTGTGTGCATCTTACTATCTAAATTCATGGTTGCACATAATAATACTACCCCATACCACTCACAGGCAAATGTCACTATAGGGACTTTCAATAATATTCTTGGTAAGACACTAACTAAGACTTGCATTGTTGGGTGCAAATACTCGGATGACCATTTGTCAGAGTATTGTGGGCCTACTTAACGAACTATAAGTGCCTCAATAAGTCCCACTCCCTTTTATCTTGTGTTCGAGACAAAGGGAATTCTCCCTATGGAATTTTTAGTTCCATCTTTGCACATTTTGTGCATACATTGACTAGAAGACAAAAAGTCACTTGATGCACACCCAGAGGACCTTATGTAGCTAGATGAGAGGTGTGTTATCACTTGATGGAGCTAGACTATGGAGAAAGCTCGACAAAAGGCTTGGCATGACCAACACATAAAGGGAAATATAATGGTTGAAGGAGCTCCCATCTTACTCTATAATTTCAAGTACTTGAAGCATCCAAGGAAGCTCTAAATTCGTTGGTTGGGGCCCTTCATTATAAATGACATTTAGGAAGATGGCACATGTAAGTTGTGCACTTTGAATGGAAAAGTGCTCCTTGGACATTTAAATGGACGTTGAATCAAGCCATACCATGCTTAGTATGTTTAAACCATGATGTAATAATGCCAATACTATTTGTTTTATTTACATTTTGGGTTGATTGGTTAGCATATATTAGCTTAGGTCTTTCGCGCAATAGTTGTGCGTCATTATTTTTAATAAAATGGGTAGCCTCGTATGCCCTGCTATTATTTTTCGATAAGTGTTTTTACATTATTTTTTTAATAATCTCTCTCTTAATGAATGTCATCTTGCTTAGTTAAGTATCTTGAAAAGTGCACAATACCAAAAAAAATTCAATAAATTTATACCTTAGAGACCATTGCAAAAGTAGATATAAATAGCTTTATGACTTTGATGTTGATTTAAAAACATACAAGTACTTACTGCATTGGTGGACCAGACATAATTTAGTGTAGGGTAGGAGTACTCATTTGTGAAAGAATAAAATTGGATGCGCACAAGGGAGATCGAGTATATGGACATACAAAGTTACAGGGCAAGGAAGTGCATTAAGAGTGAAGTGCAGCACCCAGGAACACAAGAAATAAAAAGAAAATATCACGCCCAAGAGAAATTCTTGCAAGATGGTGTTATCAATTTCAAATTATGAATTTAAAAAAATCCAACTGTCACGTCACTATGCTAGTTATCATGCACAGGAGTAAATGAAAATATCCGATGAGCCCTAAGAGTAATAATAAGCGTGGAAATGCAAAATAGATGAAGACAAAGAAGGGAAATAAATGCAGGAGGGATGAAATGATGCTAACAATGTCTGAGCCACCCGATTCACACCATTAACAAAGCATAGTTGGGAAATATAAAACCCTTGACGCAAGTCATTCTCCCCACTATTGATTTCAAGCAGATTTGAGACCACACGAAGATTACTTTTAAGAGTAGAAGAGTCGAGTGAGAATTCAAGGTCAAGGCAAAGGATTTGAGATTTGAAGCAATGGGTTGAAAACACTGGAACATTGTATCTAGATTGCTAACAAAACGTAGTAAAAAGGACAAGCTAAGAAAGAACTTAGAGAAATTGTATGATCCAAAATTTAAGTTCCATCATCAGAGATTTTTGAGGCTCAGACTGAGGTATACCCCTCATTTTTGGAAGTAGGGAAAGAATGACAAAAGTAGGGGTTTCAGAAGAATAAATAGACCAAGGGTGTGCATGAGGGGTTTCGAACCCATGTCAAGGAAAAAGGAGAAGGCAGGCATAACTCAAGCACCCTCAAAACCCATAAGTCATAGGTGACTGGTTAAGGAAGAGTCAGGCCAAAATATATTAAGGAGATCATTGTTGAGGAAATGGACGCGAGAGTAGCGGTGGAGGTGTTGAAATGCGTCAAAATGATATACACAACTTCACTTTCACAAGGGGAAGAGTGGGAGTCACAAGTCGCGCAGTGCAAGATAAAGTATTACAACCACTAGGGAAGAAACAATGAAACTGACCTGAGAAATGACTACATGGTGGACACTGGCAAGAAGACTCCTAAAGGCACCTCCATGTTTGACAGATTTGTTAAATAAGTGCTCGAAAAGATGGGAGTACTCCAATTGTTCGAACTCCCCTCCTTTTGGAAAGACAAATAACTTGGTGTGATTACTATTTAAGCACATACATGAGAACCAGTTTTATTTTGTTGGATGAAGAATGAAAGTCTCAGAAAAATGCACCAGCAAGCAAGTCCATTGGACTTCCCTACTCGGGCAAAGACATCAAGCGAGCACTTCCCAATTTGGTTGAGATAGAAAGGACCGCTCAGCTGATTTAAATACAATAAAGTAAAAGTTTTCATTTTAACTATGGAGAAAATTAAGGATCACGCAACAAGGGTAGTCGCATCCCTAGTAAACACAAATCTAGCATAACCCATAAGCCAAAAGGTGGACTGAGATCAACAAACAATTTCCTTTAATTGTGCACCAGATGGCGCATGGCACCCTCTTCAACATCTCCAAGTATATTGTGGAATCCATCATTGAGGACATAGAAAAGTCATACTTCATAGGTTAGGCGTTTAGATGGGGTGTCATCCTATTATTGTTATTACTTAATGAGATTGGGATCTACAGTAGGTAGTACAAGGCCAAAATAGAAATATGTTTTGATAATATGGTCATGGATTTTGAGAATGAGTGGTGCATCCCAAGCCATTTTTTGAATGCATGCACAAATGGACATAATTTATCATCATGTAACACTAACACTACAGTCTCACTCATATCCGACTAGAAAATAGAGACACCTTTGGGAGGCTCAAATCATTGTTATGTTTCAGTGCAAGTTATTTTACAAACTCCATCACAAGGATAACTAATGTGCATCATGTTTCAGTTAATGTGCATCATGTTTCAATTAATATGGAAGGCATAAATAGTGACCGCCACACCATAAGGACTATATTGGCCTATCTAGGCAAGACTATGTCAAAGGACGAGGAGGAGTCAGATGACGATACTGCCACTGATCCCCAACTGGAGGTAACAATAAAGAACAACCTACATAGGTTGCACTACCTTTTAAAGTCGATGGGTTAGGAATGAAGCTCAATAGTGTCCCTGATTAAGAAAAATAAAATGTCCCCAAAGTAAATTAGTGGGCACGAGTAGTCAATTCATCATCGGCAAAACAACCCCCACTCAAGGGCATGTAAGTGCCTGTAGAAGAGGAAGGGGCAAGGAATGATGGAAATGTATGGGAGCAACTGTGTGGTGAAATGAAAGATAGTGCGCAAGGGGAAAGCTTGGGAGAGACCCTAAGCCCAAAGAATGTTCAAAGGGTTCTAGATACAAGAGTCGAGGTTGCATTATAGACCCAAGTGGAGATGGAAATAGTTATGGGTGGATAGAGAGAGCATGAGGCCGAAAGAGAGAAGACTAATGTTCATGATGAGCCTAAAGTAGAAGAGAATGAAATAGAAGCTCAAAGAAAGCTTAAACAGTATAATGCTAGGCGATAGAATAAAAAAGTGCACTACAGGACAAGCTCAATAAAATAACCAAGATGGTCAATGCTATAAAAGGAGAGGCTAAAGGGACATAAGAGAAACCTCTTGAGTTTCACTATGTAATTTCATGCATCTCCGACATCACCAAGTAAGCAAAGACTAAGCTTTCATGTTGGACCAACTTTGAAACTGAGTTGACCAAGGAGGCACCAAAATTCCTTGTTGATATTCGGGACATTGACTGGTTGTCCAACATTGGTCAAGCAATTTAGTGTGGGGTGATGTTGACCCTAGATTTTGATGACTTTTGATAATATGGACAGTTTAACCTAGCAAGTCCCAACAACATGGACTGAAATATCGAGTTAGGTCCACGTACATGTATGATAAGATAACGAGGACAAGGTCGGTGGGATCCCGTAAATATAGGGAATCGTTGTAGAATTTATGGAGATAAACGATGGGAGTTATGACTTGTGTTTTTTCTATGAAAAACATATGAGACACGACAACAAATGGTGAGGTAACTGACTTTGATTAGAGCATCACATTAATTGCCAAGGGATGGCAAATGAGTTACCTCACTACATGTGGAGCCCTTGAAGTGATATAAAAGGAAGACACATAGTAAGGTAGAAAGAGTTGGTGAGCCATAATAAAAATGTTGTCAAATTATTGATAGAGTTCTTTAGTATGAGGTGAAATGATAGAAACATAAAGAAATAAACTATTTTGATATTACTAAGTGCCATAATGCACCTTGTAACTATGAATCGATAGTAATATACATGGTTATTGCTGTTATTTTTATCATTTGTATTTCTATTCATAACCATGTAATTTTGCTAATTGTTTTGGACTATTGTTGCTATCAATGGAAGTAATTGTTACGATTGATGATATCTAGCACTGACAGGATGGTTGCTTAGTAGTGTTGAATATTGAAAGTATTCCCATGTAGGCAAGTACATGCACAAGATGAATCTACTATCTCACCGTTTCCAACTCACTCTAACCTACCTCTGTTTCTCTCTTTGTGCCTTGGGTGAGCATGTGAGTCTAACTCACGTGATATGTCAACATGGTCATATAGTGTTTTGGATTGTGCATGTGGTATATGACTAGTGATGTGACCTAATTCCACCAAACATTTTTGTTCCATTGTTAGGGCACGCCAAATTTCATTGATGCAATGGTAAGTAAGGATGTTGTATCGGATCTCATTGGAGAGCATTGAGCATTGGTTAGAGTAGGTGGAGTAAAATTTTGTGACAAACAATCCTAGTCATGAAGGTCAAGAGCCGAGGGAATGGGTGGAAGACAACCTACATAGTGAACTTTATGAGGTCTTTTTTTGTGATCTACCAACACATTTACATGCATGGCTTGGAATGTATGCTATGAATAAGATTAGAAATATGGATGAAAATATTCATGGATGGAACAACGCATGAAGCAACTAAAGAACCTGGACATAGTTTGGACCATGGATGTTGATGTTTAGTGGTGTGGGACGTTGAATAGCTACATGTTGCAGTTTGTTGTATCCACATACTCTTGTTTAGAGGATGCTAAGTACCAGTTCTTCCATGAACCTAGGTTCATAATTCAATAGATTTCCATTGGAGATGAAGTTGTTGAGAGACAATGTAATAGAAAACTTACCGATGGTCGACTAAGTTCTTACACCTATGAGCGACACATAAGGTATAAGGTGAAAAGGGCATGGTTTTCACAAGATATCAAGGAATAAAATATCTTAGCATGGAGGGATCAAATGAGCATGAACTCAGAAGGTGCAAGTATGATGAAATTCAGTGGAAGGTGATGGCCAAAAAGAAGCAAAGGGGAGATCTCGACTTAGAATATGCTGTGAGGACCCATGTAGGATAGGCATGGTATGAGGGAGATTCTCATGCATAGGATGTGCACTCCTGTTGATATATAAGTACGTGAAAGTGAATTAGAATAAAATCTATAAAGATAACCTAAAGTGCATAGGGAAGTACAATACATATGAGAAACTACTGAGGAAATGCCCATTTCCCTTCTAGCTAAAGTGCATGCTCATGTGATTTAATCACTACCGACAATTATCACATAGATTTTTTATGGGTTTTTGTGAACCAAGGATGACCAAAATGTAATGCTCTTGAGATGTATCAACAATGGCTTCTCACTCAGGTTTCAAATGTCATTACTCACATGTATAGTGTGTTAGAGTCCTTATACACCACTCAACAAATACCCTGATATTCTTATTTGATGCTCCAGTTGACCATGTGTTAAAAATGCCAACTTGAGAATAAGGACAACATTACCATTGAGAATAAAAATTTGAATCAAATGGAGGATTAGTGTGATCACTTTTAAGAACAACTCAACCACCAAACCCAACTTACATAGACTTAGATTCAGATGGTTGTTGCATATGAGCAAGATGTAATTCAAGTGAAGGTCAAGTTGCAATAAGTTGTGAATATGGTTAAATTTTCATATGAGCATGAAATTTTGGCAGAGCATCATCTAAAGCAATCACAAAGGATGTTTATGAATTTAGAGCTAAACTACATTAGTTTAAGTTACAAAGAACAATCTCCTCGGGATCACACTCAATTGGAGCTATTTTCCCTCATCAACCTTCTTGATTTTGTATGGGTATTGTCAAAAGTGTCTCCAAGTTAGTTTAAATGGATAATCATTGTTCTTAATAAAATTATTATTTAGTAGTTGGCCTTGTTATGGTTATATTCTTGTCGGCTTTAGATAGTGTCTAAATGACACTTTAGTTATTTTTCGGTTGTAGATGATTATGTTTTAACCGATAATTGTTTAGACTTTTGTCATATAAATAGAATGTTGCAGGTCGAGGTAAGGGTATTTAAAAATCGTATTTTACAATACCTTATGCAATAAATTTGTTATTATCTCATGTTTTTCTACGCTATTATGTATCTATTTATAATTCTACAATTGATATTCATTTGGTAGTGTAGCTTCTAAAGTAAACGAATCTATTTGAGAGAGGGATTTTAATACTAATTGTGATGATTTTAATTTCCAATCTGTTGAGAGCCCCTTAGTATGCCATCATTCTAGTTTTCTTTATATATGTCCACAAGATCATTCTAGAGATTTGAATTGGAACTTCCTAGGAATATAAGAATCCAATGATATTAGTGGGAGGGGTTTTGAGCATAACATAGGACAATTGTAGACCCTTATTTTATTTTCACTTCTAATCTTAAAAAAAAGAAATGAATTCTATGGATTTACAAGCTTCTAGTGGATATTGCATTATGATTGAGAGTGTTATTAATGTGCATTACTTCCTTAATTTTCTACAATCTCCACCAAGATTTTATAATCAACATATTATTGGTGGGAGAGATATTGAATTGAATGTGAACCCTTTAACCTACCCCTTCACTTCCATTTTACAATGGATCTTTCTAATGCCTTAGAAATGATCATGAAATAGCCAAGGGAGAGCAATTTCACTTTCCTAAGACTCCACTAAGCCAAAAAGTATGCTTTGTTGAAATGTAATTGATAAGAACACAAAATTAGGGGTTACCATATAAAAACTTCTTGCACATCAACACCAATTATTCAAATAGCTGAATTTCAACATGGATCTTTCCAAAATGTCCCAATTACCACAATCCTATGCTTTCTCCAAATATAAATTCACTATATTCCCTGCTCTATTGCTTTAAGTAGTGGAGTGGAGAACCTAGTGTGCCAAGACCATTCCATTCTATTGCTTTAAGTAGTGGAGTGGAGAACCTAGTGTGCCAAGACCATTCCATTCATAATATGGCATCCTTATAGAAACCTTCTTTCTCATCATAGGTGATATTTTTTAGGACATTCCGCAACATGTTTGTCATAAATTTATACAAAATTTTTTAGACTTCAAAATTTGACCTGCATGCAAAAAAAGTGAAGTTCGTCTCTTTGAGGATAGTCCTAGCTTTTCTTTATTCCTTGATCACCTCAATTACATCAGGGTTTACTATATCATGTTAGGCATAAACAATACATATGGAGAAGCCAATATTCCAAAACGCCTTACCCTAATTCATAGAGAAAGTTTTGCTTCAACTTATCCTTCTCTGATTAGAGCCATAAGATATTTTTTTATTCCTATCTTCAGGTTTTGGATATACCACAAATTATTATTTAATTCTATCAATATTATTATTTGAAATCAAGCCCATTAAGTACCTAAAAATATCTATAGGGATGCAAATGTTTATACCATCAATAAATTTGATGGTTCTTATTATATTTACATGTTTATAGGCACCAAGGAGAAATTTGAGTTTTGATCCCCCTCCTTAAGATAATGAATTCAAGTTTTGCCTTTAAAAATGTTATTCTTCCACTAAATTTATTCCTAAATTCTCTCCAATTATGCATTCTAAAATTTTCAATTCTTCTATAAGTATACTACAATGATGTTTTACTTATTTTGGATTATTATGGTCTAAATAATGTACAATTTTGGCTAATTCAGATTGTGTAAAATATAAAAACAATAATTTAATATGAATTCATAAATGTATAAATTGATATTGTTCTTAGATAATTGGAAAATGACAAACCACTAAGTGGAAGAATGTCCTTAGCTTATTTTTATGTTCTTTTGCTCACTATGTTCGACACTATCCTTAAAAATAATTTATGTCTGCTCTATAGCCACTCAGATCAGGAATTAGGAGCTCAATTCCTATTTGGATGTTGCCAACAAAACTAAGACTCATGCAGTGCACTACTTATACCCATGTTGGTAGTGTCCCTATCGACTTTACATGTCTATGAAACCTTAGACCACTTCTCATGAATTTATAGATGCCTCATGTGTGTGTACTTACCTCTAAACCTGTGTTGATATTTGTTTTCCTTATTCTTCATTTAAAACCCTAATCTCACTTATAACCCTTGAAAAATGGGTTATTATGTTGGATTGGCTAAACCTAACTACTTCCCATTGAGTGACTAAGCATTTTCTATGTTCTAATACTCTGAAGAGGCCTCAAATTGTATGTAGTTCTCCCACATAGGGGTGTGTGTGTGTATGCATCATCATAATCAATCTAGAATTAAATGTAATGTTTGGATTTCAACACTTGGAACCATGTAACTTGTACCTATATGTGTATTTATACTTGGCTATAAGACTACTTTTTTGAGGGTTTTCATATATGTATGTCTTTGTGATAATCTCTAAAGAGATTGATAATGGATTTCTTAATCCTCGAAGTGATTCTCAATGTAACAACCAAGTGAGTATTTGGTGAGTATAACCTTAGGATTGATTTGTATTTATAGATATCTCTTTGATATTTCCCACTATGGCCAACCCATGAAACATGTCTCAGTTAACCTAATGGAGACTTCTCAATTTGAAAACTAGTTTTTGAGTGTTCTTAGATACTATCGATAGAGGCAAATACCTGTAAAAAATTATAATTGTTTGACTAATGTTGATATTATTCTTGGATTGAAAATTAATTATTTGAGATATGGTGGTAGATTGTTAAGGATTCTATAAGGTTCCTACACAAATTAGGGTGATCATAAATATGTGCATCTGATAAATTGGGTTGGCTAAGATAACAAGTGGGTAGATGAATAGAGGAAAGTGTGCAAAATATTCATTTGTATGAGAAATGTCTAAGTATGTCAAAGTGTCTAATACCAAATTTAGGTGTTTACAAATGCCCACGTTTTATTCTAGTATTGAAAATTCTAGATTAAAAGGATAAAATAAGAAATTTGGTACATGTGATTAACTGCACTTGGTGTTAACAAGTATGCCCCAAATGTCTTACTTTCCCCATGTAAAACACCTGAGGATGCATGAACCAAAATGTCATTTGTTGAAATCATTTAGATAATTTCACAGGGTGATTATGCCCCAAAGGGATGTAACCGATGAAACTATGTGTCGGGGAGTGTTAATGCCTCCACCACCAATGGAGAAAGAGGAGTGTTATAAGTTGAGTGTAGTAGAAATCTTAACTGCACTACTTTGAATATCATCATAATTCTTTTTTGAAACCCTGAAATCAAGTTCATATGCAAAGAGGGAACCTCAAAATAGGTTCATATGTCAAAATGGAACCTCGAATCAGGGTCATATGTCAAATTTTTCTCCATAGATCCATAATATAGAAAATAGAAAAATGGTTACGTGAATAACATTCATGCCCAAAATATAATCCATTTGTACCTCAAAGTGATATATGATGCCATCTTTATCTATCATAATCCCATAAAATGTATTTGACCTGCTTGATTTGATAAGTATGATAAATCTACTCAATCTAACCCATATAATTTATCATATAATGTCATTGAATATCCCAATTTTTCCTCATATTTCTTGCGTATGCCTTAATTTGACTCAAATTATGAACTATTTGTTTATTATGGCATGAATCTCTAAGATAAACCCACCATATGCCCCCTTTTGATATGAGGGATGAAGAATGTGAATCACTCATCTCAAAATAAAGTTTTATGCTTACTATGTGTTATATATAAACAAATAATCATTTAAATTATATGTAAAAACATGATAAGATATGTTTTTATATAAAAAATTGTTCATTCAAGTATGTATAAAACATATAATCCAAGACAATGTCCATACAAGTGTCATGTTAATTAAATATATGAATTATGAATGCAATGATACGAATCATAATGTATGCATGATAGCAATCATGGCATCGTACATAATATAATTATGCATGATTGAAATCATGGCACCAAGCTCCAAAAATCATATATCTAACCAAGCACATGCATGCAATATCATGATCATGAAACACTCAAAACATGACTCAACTCTGACGTTACACAGACACAACATGGTCACGACATTGACTAGAGGATCCTATGACACAACTAACACATGACATAACAAAACATGATCAGTGTACTCATAGATTATGTAATATAGCACACATCAATGATCACATGTCATAATCCATCAAGCATGCACAAAGTAAGCAATGTTAGTCTACATAATCAATCAATGTCATCATCCAATATAATAAAACACAATAACCATATGAAATGACACTATAAAAAGTATGAGCAATAACAAGTCATATATAACAGTCTACTATGATCAATGAAACAATATAGAAATATACAACCTGATAAGTGTGAAAAGATGCACCTAGAGTGGGCATGCCTCCAATGTAGAATGGTTTCCCCTGGGTGTAAATATGTATCATATGTAACTTGTATGCCTTACATCTCACTCATGTATACTTTGAAAAACATGTGCGTATAAAATAGATATGTAACTCACCATGTATAAGATAAATAACATCGATCAATTATGTGTACGAACAAAGAATGTCATGCATAAGTCTTGGTTTTGTATTCTTTGAATATTTAATTTAATTTTGTATTTTTCTATCTTTTTTTTTTTTTTAAAAATCCATTTTTTTTGTATTTTTGAATTTCACAATATTTATTTTAACTTATGATCAATCAATGTGAATGTCATTGTTTTGCCCTTAACCTATAGTGCATTAGAGATATGTGTGGTTGAATTATGACTTACATACCTTTCATATTATCTTATTGTATTTGTCTATGTTCTTAGTATGGGTGACTTATGGAATAACCATGTGTAAGTAAAACATATATAAGAGGTAATGATTAGTTTTTTAAGATTCTATTGTGAATTTTGATCTTATTGCATTGTTTTTGAGGTTGACCCTCAAAGCAGTTCAATCATTATTATCAAGTATTATGCTCTTTCATCAATTATTGTTGAATTTGATTATTTTGCTCTTAATTCTTCAATATATTATCTTATTGGGAACATCTAAGTAATTTCATTACAATTGGTATCAGAGCATTGATTTGGGTTAGTTTCTATGACATTTTTTGGATATGGGGTTGTAGCCTTCTAAAGAGATGAAGGATAAAAAAAACATAACTTACGATTCATGAAGAATTGAATTTTCTTGCCACTACAGTATTGTTCAAAGTCTTTTTTAAGTTTGGAAAAAAAAATCATACCTTTGTGCAAATCTGTGGTCATTGGATTCATCTCGGTGAGGAAATCACAATAGTATAATCTATTGGTATGCTTTTTTAGGCCCAAAACCCTCCATCTTAGGGTTTGTGCATGGTTTGTCCAAACACTTGTATATGTGGGAAAGGTCAAGACACCCCAAAAACTCCTCACAAAGACAACATGGAATTCAAAACTTTAGATCTGTCAGTTTTTGAGGTAGTTCAACAAATCTAGTCAGATATCCAAAGCATGTTGAGGAAGGATGATCTTGATGTAGTAAAAGGGGAAATAGATTCTCTGAAGGATCACTTATCAATGATGAGTGCTTAGTTGACCTCTATTGTGGCTCAACTTCTGTAAAATAGTCCTCCACCACTCGAATTGATTTCATCCACTCAAAACAATGACAACTCCAATACTACTTCAAAGCATGTACTATCAAAAGTGGAAGTGTGAAAGTTTCATGGTAAGGATCCACTCACTTAGATCAATCAAATAGAAAATTTATTTGATCTAAATCATACTCCATGTGCACAAATGGTGATCACGACATCTATCTATCTAAAACATGAGTAGTTCATTTGCTATAGGTGGTTGTGTGCTCAAAAGAAAATAAAATAGATGCTCATGTTACTTGGTTGGTGTTTGCTGAGGAGCTACAAATACACCATCACAACATCTCTGAAAACCACTTTAGTTAGTTAGCAAAGTTACGACAGATGAATACTATTAAGAATTATATTTAGCATTTTAGAATCTATCCTTATGGGTGGATGACATCATTGAGAACAAATTGACTAATGTGTTCTTAGGGGGCTCAATGAAAGCATCCAACTTGAGGTTCATATGTTTAATCCATCAATTATTTTTGAAGCCATACCATTCTCGTGCCAGACTGAGGAAAAATAATTAGTCAAAAGAAGGGTCTTCACTCATGTTTGCGAATGCAGTTTCACAACACCATCATTTTCGCAACCTATAAGATTGACCCCTCAACAAATTGAAGAGAAGCATCTTAAAGGGTTATGTTTTGGTTCTAACAAAAAATGGAGCAAAGGACACAAATTCCTGAAAATAAGTTGTTCTACATTGAAGGTGCCAATGAAGATGAAGACAATAATGACATAGCATGTGAGGGTATGGAAGAACTAGGGAAGGGATCTGAGTATTCTCACCTTATTATCTTTTGTCATGCCCTTTTAGGTATAAGTACTCCTCAAACTCTTAGGGTGGTGAGCTTTCTCAAGAAACAGAGGGTGGCAGTGTTGATTGACTTCGGAAGTACACTTAACTTTATTAACAATAAGTCGGCTACTCGTTTGAACTACTTTATTTATCCAATTTAAAAATTTCAAGTCATATTTGTAGATGGTGGCATAGTTAAATACTCTGAAAAATGTCACAGTATTAAGATTGCTATGGGGGAATTCCTGATTAATTCTCCTATGTTTTTATTCCTATGGGTGGGGTAGCCATTGTTCTAGGAGTACAATAGCTCACAACTTTGGGCACAATAGAGATAAATTTTTAGAAATTGTTCAAGTGCTTTCATTTTGAAGGTATTTGAACTATGAGGATTATGGTCAAAGTCTCCCCAATTAGTTAGTTCACATTAGATGACACATATTATTAAAAAAGGGGTGGAAGGAATTTTATCAAAGTCATTTTATTTATAGGTTCAACCAACATGTGTCTACACATCCTAATTTACAAATGATTCTTTTTGACCATCCAACGGTTTTTCACAAAATGCCAAAAGGCGTACAACCTAGTAGAGAACATGATCATGCCATAAGACTGATCCTAGGTAGCACACCACTGAACATCAGACCATGCAGGTATCCATATGCTTAGAAAAATTAAATTGAAAAAATGGTACATGAGATGTTGGAGGTAAGTATTATCCGACATAGCCAAAGTGGATATTCTTCCCTAGTGGTCATGGTGCAGAAGAATGATTTGTTAGATGAATTACATGGTGGTGTTTTTTTACCAGATTAGATCTTTATTCTAGGTATCATCAAATTTAGATAAAAAATGAGGATATCCATAAAACAACTTTCAAAACTCATGAAGGCCATTATGAGTTTATGGTCATGTCTTTTGGTCTCATAAATACACCATCTGCATTTCAGAGTTTGATGAATATTGTTTTTAGGCTTTTTCTAAAGAAGTTTGTGTTGGTGTTTTTTTATGACATCCTAATCTACAACAAAACTTGGGAAGAACATTTGATGCATGTAAAACAGGTATTGTTAGTTTTGGAACAACATCAGCGTTATGCAAAACCTTCCAAATGTGCTTTTGACATCCATGAGGTAGAGTACTTGGGTTATATTGTTTCACATAAGGAGTCAAAATGAACTCTAAGAAGATCAAAGATATGATGGAGTGACAAGTGCCAAAGAGCCTCAAGAACCTTTATGGTTTTTTGGGGCTAATAGGGCACTATCGTAGATTTGTAAAAAAATATGGCAATATAGCAACTCCACTCACAGCCTTGTTGAAAAAATATTCCTTCCATTAGATTGAACTAGATACTAAGGCATTTGATTAATTGAAAGAGGCTATGTGCACCACTCTAGTTTTGGCGACTCCTAATTTTTCCAAAACGTTTGTTGTCGAATGTGATGCATCTAGATATGGTATGAGAGTTACACTTATGCAAAAAGGAAGACCCATTGCATTCAAGAGTTGTCAACTCAATGAAAAAAACAAGCTCAATCCAATCTATCAGAAAGAGACGATGGTTATTCTTTACACAGTCAAGTAATGGAGACCTTATTTGATGCGTAGACACTTTCAGTTAAAGATTGATCACAATAGTCTAAAATAATTTGTGGAACATCAATTGTCATTAGAAGAGCAACAAAAATGGGTGATTAAAATGTTAGGTTATGACTTTGAAATATTCTATAAGAAAGACAAAGAGAATGTGGTAGCAGATGCAATTTCCTGGAGGGATGAATTAGTTGAGTCATTGTTATGCATAATGGCCCTTTGGTAAGTAAATTGGTTAGGAGAAGCAAGATCAAAATGACAAGGATACTCAAGTTCTGATTCAAACTCTTCAGCATGGTTTAGGTGTTTCTAACAAATTTGAGTGGAAAGGAAATACATTATGGTATAAAAATAGATTGGACATATGCAATGATTATGCCCTCAAACACAAGATCATTTAAGAGCTTCATGCATCTCCAATAGGGGGTATTCAAGATTTTTGAAGACATCATCACATCAAGCAAGATTTATTTTGGGACAGAGTCGAGGGGGATATACACAAATTTGTGGCCATATTGCATAGTTTGTCAATAGAACAAAGGGGAAAAAATTAAGACACCAGGTCTTCTGTAGCCATTATCCATCCCTAGCCAACGGTGGGAGGAGGTTTCCATGGATTTCATTATAGGGTTGACGAAATATGAAGGTAAAAATGCCATCATGGTAGTTGTGGACAAACTCACAAAATATGCTCATTTTGTGTTCCTTCTCACAACCATTTGTAGTCAATACAATAGCTTTTATTTTTTCTCAATACAGTTTAAAAGCTACATGGTAGCCCAAAAATCATTATAAGTGATTGCAATCCTATCTTCACCAGTACCTTTTGGATTCAGTTATTTGAAAGTTTGGGTACCCAATTGGCTCATATCTCATCTTATCTTCCTCAATCTGATGAGCGAATAGAGATGGTCAAAAAATACCTAGAAGGGTATCTTCATTGTTTCGCATCAAATAAATAGGAATGTTGGGTCCATTCCCTACCACTAGCAGAATAGTAGTACAACACTTCATTTCATACATCTTCTAAAATGTCTCTATTTGTGGCACTTTATGGCTATCACCCCCCCATCCATCATGTCATCTTTGAAGGCGCAATCCAAGGTCTGAGTTGTTGAGGAACACATTCAACATCAATAGGAGGTACTAGCTAGTTTAAGGGAGAATTTAGCAATAACACAAAATAGAATGAAACAACAAGATAATCAACAACATAGTGAGAGGCATTTTGATATCGGTGATTGAGTCTTTGTGCATTTGCATCCATATAAGTAGATGTCTTTGAAGAAAAAAAAAAGGATAACAAACTCTCTTATGTATTATGGGCCTTATCAGATCTTACAAAAGATTGGTAGTGTGGCATACAAGCTGAAGCTACCCATATCCACTCACATACATCATGTACTTCACATATCTTTTTGGAAGAAGGTCATTGGACAGAGTTTCTACCATATTGAGTTACCTGAATTGGATGACGAAGGTAAAGTCATTTTGGAACTTAAAGATATCTTTCACACATGCACAAAAAGGCTATGAATAAGAGAGCTTAAGGAGTATTTGATCAAGTAGAAGAGTCTGAATCATAAAGATGGAACATGGGAGGATGAAGCTTTCTTGCAACAACATCTAGATTTGATTAAACATTAAAGGAAACATTGTGTTGAAGAGGAGGGGCATGTTATGCCCTTAACCTATAATGCATATAGGGATATGTGTCACCGACTTATGGCTTACATATCTTTCATAATATCTTATTGCATTTCTATATGTTCTTAGTATGGTCAGTCTATGGAATAATCATGGCTAAGTAAAGTATATATAAGATGTATTGGTTAGTCTTTTAGGATCATATTGTGAATTTCGCTCTTATTGCATTATTGTGGAGGTTGTCCCCTCAAAGAGGCTCAGCGATTATTATCAAGTATTTTGCTTTTTTGTCAATTATTGTTGTGGATCTGATTATTTTACTTTTAAATCTTTAATATATTTCTCTTATTGTGAGCATCTAATTAATTTCATTATAGTCGCACATCGTGAATGAGGAATAACATCTATATCATTGTTTGAATCAGAGAAGTGATTATGTGTTGTAAAATATACATCCTCATCACAATCAACATGATCATGTGTTGTAAAAAATACAAAATCATCACAACATTCAACATGATCATGTATACATTGCATAACTCTAGTAGCCATAATAACATATGAACTTAGTTTTATACTAGGAGAATGTGTTGATATTTGCTATGGAACACACACACAAGCTTGGATAACTATGTTAGGACATGATGAAGTGGGTAACTTCTATTTAACTTGATTAGGTCCTTGATGCAATGAACATTGAAGACTTTGTCTTCAAATAAGATCAATTACCTATCTCTGATTTTCCTACATATGATGCACTTGTACAGGCTGTATAATAGGTTATTGTGGAGGTGGCAGAGTAAATGTTTCTTGCTAAATGGGGGTACTTATATGGAATACTAGTAACTTTCACCACTTAGTTGTTATAGATATACTTTATGCATCAATGCAATGAGGATAGAATTGCATGAATCTTATGTACCCATGTGCATCCTAATAACATGTTGAATGCCCTAGTAATGGGAAAAACTAAAAACCAAGTAGCGATATCTTTGGGCCCTACCATAAGTGGAAACACAATGTCTTCAAGAGGGTTTTGTTGTTTTCCATCAAAATATTTTTACCGTATTAGTTGTACCAATCAAATCTTTGTGTCTGTATGAAAGACTAGTGACTAATCTCATAGTGCATATGTTTTCAATTGGCCCATTATCCACTATAAGACTATGTGTAGGACATGAGCCAATGAAAGCATTTATAAACAAAGGCGTATTGATCAAATCATCATCAATAATCTTATGGTCATCAAATGTGATTGTAGGTCATTGTACTTGTGGATATTTAAGTGTACCAATAAGACCATCTATTTATTGAGCCTTCTCAGTTCTATAAGTATAAGAAGTTGAAGGAGGATGTGCATTGTAAGTCATATATACCTTAGGATTAGCCTTGGTTGCTCATGCCGCATGTTTTTGAAATGAATCCAAAAAAATCTTAAGCTTCACATTTAAATTGTGCAACCAAATAATTCGTAGGTGTATTAACATTATTGATCTCCATAATGCTTTTATCAATTAAATCTTGTATCTTATATCTCATATCATAACATTTAATTTTAGAATCTCCTAAGGATATATGCCAATCACAATATGCATTCATATCAAACCTCTTAGGTTGTGTCTTTGTCATATCAACCTCCATTGGCAGAGAAAGATACGAGGTTGCACTCGAGTAGTTTTTTTAACAACTTATGAGGAGGTTTTGATAATTGTGTAAATTGTCTCCTTTGAAGAGTCAAAAGGACAATCCTGTTGGTAGATTGTGAAACCACATTATCCATTGTTTTAGATGTATTCTTAGTATTGTTAGCCTTGGATACGAAAGCTGATTTTCTTTGAAGCTTGGCATTATAAAATGTGGGAGGGTTAGTCCCATACTTTAACTTATTCGTGGCAATTATGTTAACGTCGTGGTCGTTAACTGCATGCCACATCATTGAAATATTGGAAGCATTTGAACATAATAGACTCATGGGTAGGCATAAGTAAGGTTGGTTTGAATGTCTCACAATTCGTAATCGTCCATAGGATTTATCAGTTTTTGAAAGCATAGTATTATAATGAAACACATAGCCACTAATATTGATAGAAAAGTGAGTTAAGAATTGGTTAGCCAAAGGATAGAAAACATGTATTGATTGGAAAGGAAGGCCATAAAGTCGTTGCAAGGCATAGTCCTTAAAGATCCTAGGAAAAATCTTGGTTTGTAACATATTACTAGATGAATAATTTAATAATGTTGTATGAAAGGCTCTAAGATGATGTTATGGATCACCTTCACCATCATATGGTGAAGCTTAGATGCAATGGATCTTGTAGTAAATTGAGAAGTAGAAATCTCGTGTAATAATGCTTGGGAATTTTTAAAATGCCCTAATATATAAGAAACTTGTTACAGTTGGAAAACCTTCGCTTGAAGATCAACATGAGTTTGTATAAGTTCTTGATTAGCAGGTGTAGGACATTGCTTATCAATAGGTGATAACATATGGGTAGCAAACCTAAGAGGCACAAAAATATGTTTCATATGGATAACCATAGAAATCTTATCATTAACTTGTGTTTCCCCCACACCAGGTGTAGGCATCACTTGTGTAGCCATAGGTGTAGACACATTAATAGTAGCAATGGGAATAATGGTTTGAACACCTAATGTAGAATATGTCTCAAAAATTTGGATTGGTATCACACAATATCTCAACGTTTTAGTTCTCAAATGTGGGTTTCTTAGCAAGTTTTTTATTTTCATCTCTAACTATTTGTAGAATGCATCAACTATATGTGGATTCATTTTAAGATAATATTTAAGTTCACATTGATTTGTATCATCAAAACGATTATGAAAATCAATATAATCATTTCTTTTATGAGCATCCACATCAATTTATCTTCCATAATGATTATATGTGAATAAGGGAAAATAAAAAATCAAAGTTGAAAGATAAATCCTATTGAAAGATAAATCGAAATCCTGAAGGTAGAATAGACCTAGGGTTTGCTCGTGTTTAAGTCAATGATCAAGTTCACCAAAATGTTTTACTTATTTTGGACTAATGTAATCTAAATGATGTAAAACTAGGGCTAATTTAAGTTGTGTAAAATATATCAATAATACCCTAATCTGAATTAATAAATGAATATATTGATATTGCACTTGGATAATTAAAATTTGACAAAAAACTAAGGGGAGAAAGGTACTTGGCTTATTTTTATATTTTGTTGCTCATCGTGTTCACCATTATCCTTGAAAATACTCAATCTCTACTATGTAACCACTTAGATCATGAAACATGAGCTCAAACCCTGCTCGAACATTAAGGCATAAATGAGACTCATGTGGCAATCAGTATTATTCATGCCCTATTGATATTATATCTGCTAATTGTGTAGGTTTATTATGCATCAGACTATTGTGCCTACACTTATAGGTGCCTCATGTGTGTGTGTTTGCCTCCGATTTTGTGCATTGATCTATGTTTTTTTCCTCCTTCCTTTAAATCCTTGATCTCACTTTTGCCACAAAATGACCCTAAAAAAAGGGGTTAGTATGTTAGTTTATGTTAATGGCATCTACTTGGTTGTAACCTAGAGAAAAAACCAAAACATGAGATATTTATTGATTGTGGGACTTCTCTTTGCAAAGAACCTCCATAAAGAGCTAGGTTTATTTGTTACTCTAATGTTATTTTACCAACATGAAAATAAACTTGGAAGGGAAAAGGAAGAAAGAAATAATTAGAAAATGACACGATGCACTAGAGTAAGAAAGTAGAGGACTCCTTATCTATTTGAACACATTGTTATTTAGTGTGCACAAAGGGAAATGAGTTCAACTTAAATAAAAATAATGCAAGGGCATGAAGTAACACACAGTTATGATAGTAAGATAAAAACTAAGGCCGAGACAAAAGAGAGCCACAAAATCCTTTAACTTACAAAAATTATGCACAATAAATTACATATCAATAAGATGGCTCGGGATATTCATACATACCAAAACTAACATGGACTCATATCTGAGTTTTAAAATTTTGTAAGCTTACAAAGTTCATGAAATTGTCTCTTTGCTCAAATGAGCAATTTTACATATATCTAAGAGAATGAAGAGAAGAAAAAAGGGGGGAAATATGTCAATTATCAGCTGCCCACTACCACAATTAAATGAAAAAACTAATTTTTTCCTCTTTGTTGTAGATTCTATTGGATTTTTTTATGGCCCAAAACAACCTGCAAGCTTGCACATACTTGTCCACATACTTGGCCTATTGTCTTTTTGAGTTTTAACCACTTCAATATTATATTAAAAAAAATTAAAATTCTTTTAAATCTTAAAATAAAAGTGGGTTGTCTTTTCTTTCTCCCTGTGGCTTCCTGTTTTTTGACTTCTTAGTTTTAATAAAGCATGAAATAACTTTTTGATCATTTTTATATATTAAAAACCTTTGGTTATTTTTAAAAATAAGCTTTTATTTAAAAAAGTGAGTGGGATCATTTTATTAAATAAAAACATAATTTTAAATCATAAGAAGAGCTTATCTAAGCCAAGTAAATGAAGTTAAAAATTAATTGAGCCTTGTATGAGAATTTTTAACAGATTGGATAGTCCCAACGATTCCTCACTAAGTGATTCACTGTTGTTTATGGTTCAATACTCTAAAAAGGATCAAACTGCACGTGGTTCCCCTACCTAGGTGGGTGTGTACAACATTCAGATCAATCTTGAATGTAATGTAATGTTTGTCTTTTGACACATGGAACCATACAACTTTGACATGTGTGTGGTCAAACATGGCTCTAAAACTGTTATTTTGAGGGATATTCAATTATGTATGGCTTTTTGTACTACACCCTTAACCTATAACATGTATTGAGATAAGTGTGGTCAACTAGCATAATATTTAATTAAGTCGTATGATCATTTTTATAACTTCATGTTGGTAGTGTTGTTGGCCTAGGATGTGTCCATAACATAATTAGGGTATATATGTAAAGTAGTGGTTAGCATTTGATCATCATATTGTGAATTATATTTTTGTTATAAAGTTATGGAGGTTGCCTCTTGGAAGTGACTCATCATTTATTCAAGTATTATGCTCTTATTCTAATCATATTGTAATATATTGTTCTACCATATTGAGTGGTATTGAGCTTTGAATTAGGCAAACGTGTGGTCGAAACTCTTAATTTTGAAGAATCAACTATATCTTACAAATTGTTGTGAATTTTTTACATATTTTATATTGAATTTAGAGAATCGTTCAAATATGAGACACTAAAAAATTAGTGTTTGGTGATCATTTTTTAGCAAGTAATTGCGATTTTAGGTTTTTTCATAAATTTGCTCTATAAGTCGCCATTTTAAGAATTTTTATGACTTTTTTACATTTTTAGAAAGTTCACAAAAATCTGGTAGGGGTTTGTTCTTTGAAGTTTTGGTTTCTAGGCTAACGTAAGTTCAAAAGCATTTGGTCAAAGTTCATTCAAAGGAGAAAATCAAATTCTACACTGTTAAGCCTCATCATGATAGGTTTGCAAACTAAAGCCTGAAGAAAAAAATCATTTACACTAGAAAAAACTCCTAACAAAGAGGAGACAGAGTCGAAGTTCAGATTAGGGGGAACTTCAAATATGAATTATTTTTTGTTGAATGAGAGTGTGTGATCTAGATAGTAGTATGTGCAACACAAAGTCTTGGGTAGGAAAATATGTGCAAGGAAATGTGGAGAATGTGCAATAACATGAAAGGAGAAATGGTCTCTCTCATGAATTTTGTCAAGATATTGTTAGTTTTACAATAAAATAATGGTGGATCAAAGGGACAACCTAGTCTTGTTCCAAATAATGTGAAGCCTTATTCCATGGATAGCACTACATTCAGGCCTCGAAACCTACTATCATAGGTGGATAGGCATAATTTTGATGAAAATGATCCATCAACTAGATCAACCAAATGGAAACCTTTTTTAAATCTATATCAAATTCGATGTGAGTCAAAGGTTACCATGGCATCTTGATATCTGGAACTTGAAAGAATCTGGTACCAATGCTTGTGTGCTCAAAAGAAAGAGGCTCTTAGTGTCACCTGGTCAAAATTTCTAGAGAAGTTACAAATGCATTATAGCAATAGTGTGACAGAGAATTAATTTAACCAATTGGCAAAGCTATGGAAAACAGGGTTGGTCAAATATTATGTTCATCAATTTTAGAACCTATATTTAGACGTCGAGATAATTATAAATAAGACCCTGAATGACCTATTTCTTGGCGGTCTCAAGGACCACATTCAACATGACGTATGCATGTTTATTTCACTTAATGTTTTTTTTCCTATTATGATGGCGCACAGGGCAAAGGAAACATTCTTCAATCTAACAAGAGGTAGATATTCACTAAAATTAGACATTCTAACATCCTGAGACCATCATTCACTCAGCTTACCAAGTTGACACTTCAACAAATTGAAGAAAATGGTGCAAAAGGGTTATGTTTTAATTGTGATAGAAAATATAGTTGAGGACACAAATGCGTTGAAAAGAAGTTATTCTATATTAAGGGTCTTGATGAAGAAAAAGAGGATGAAGAAGGCACATAAGCAGCTATTGATGAGCTAGAGGAGTTAGGATATCCCCAACGAATGATCTCTTGCAATGCACTTTAAAGTATTAGCACCCCTCAAACCCTCAAAGGTATTAGGTTTCTTGGAAAAAAATAGATTGTGACCATATTGATTGACTTGAAAAGTACTCACAACTTCATCAAACATAAGTTGGTTTGCTTGCATTGTTTTGCTTATCTAACTCCATTTTGAGTCGTGATAGTAGATGGGGGTGTAGTCAATTGTTCAAGGAAATGCCATAATATTAAACTCATCTAGGAGATTACATGCTAAATTGCCCTATGTTTTGCCATTTATAGGTGGAGCAAACATTGTGTTGGGAGACCAATGGCTCACTACCTTGGGAGCTATTGAGATAAACTTCCAAGAGTTGTTCATGAATTTTCATTCAGAGTGCAAAAATTTTGAACAATGTGGATTGGGGGCAAAGTCTCCACAATTGGCGAGCTCTCATTAGATGCAAAAGATGCTTAAGAAGTGCGTCAAAAGGATTGCCTCCAAAAAGAAATCATGATCATGTCATTTAACTAATACCAGGGAGCCAACCATTGAACATCATACATTATAGGTACCCATATGTACAAAAAAGTGAGATCCAGAACACGTTATAGGAGTTTTCAGAAGCAAGTATTATTTGACATAGTCAAAGTGCTTAATCTAGTAATGGTGCATAAGAAAGATGACACTAGGTGCATATGTCCTAACTATAGAGAACTCAAGTACACCATCAAAGATAAACTTCATATTCCAGTAATTAATAATTTGCTAGATGAGTTGTATAGTGCTATTTATTTTACAAAACTAGATCATTTGGGGTATTATCAAATCAGAATCAAAGATGATGATATTTATAAGACAATATTTAGGACACATGAGGACCACTATGAATAGCCGGTGATATTTTTTGGCCTCACAAATGCACCTACATTTTAGAGTGTGTTGAATACCATCTTTAAGGCCATTCTTGCATAAATTTATCTGGTGTTTTTCTATGATATCTTAATCTACAACAAAACGTATGAGGAACACCTACATCACATGAACCAAGTTTTAGAAACTCTTAAATGACATCATCTTTATTTCAAGTCTTTCAAGTGTGCTTTTGGAGTTAAGTGGAATAATTGGGGCGCATTGCCTTTCATGAAGGTGTCAAAGTGAACCCTCACAAGATCAAGGCCATGTTAAACTGGAAAGTACCAAGAACCTATGGGGCTTTTTAGTGCTTATGGGTTACCATCGCAAATTTGTAAGAAATTACGACAGCATAAGAACATCACTAACAACGTTATTGAAGAAGGAATCTTTTCATTGAAATGAGGCAACTACCAAGGCATTTGAGAAGTCGAAGGAGGTCATGTGCATCACTCTAGTTTTAGCCACCCCAAATTTTTCCAAAACCTTTACTGTTGAATGTGATGCTTCATGGTATAGTATAGGTGTAGTGATGCCTCATGGTATAGTATGGGTGTAGTTTTCATGCAAAAGAAATGTCCCATTGTATTTGAGAGTCACCAACTCAAAGGTAAGAATTTGTTGAAGCTCATTTATGAGAAAGAAATGATGGCTATCCGTCATGCAATTAAACAATGGAGACCATATCTAATGGGAAGACATTTCAAGGTGAAAATAGATCATGACAGTCTAAAACACTACTTGGAGCAATGCTTATCATCTAAAGAACATAAAAAATGGGTCACAAATATGTTGGGTTGACTTTGAAATTGTTTACAAGAAAGGAAAGGAGAATGTAGTAAATGATGCACTATCTAGAAGGGATGAGTCCATAAAGGCATTGTTGTGTGTCATGTCTATATTACAAGGAGATTGGGTAGGTGAGGTAATCTCAGAATGGAAGAATGACACATACAATCTCATTCAAAAGCTCCGATAAGATTTGAGCATGTCAAACATAAATGTATGGAAGGGGGATACTTTGTGGTTCACGGATAGGTTGTCCATATGCAAGAACTCAACTCTTAAAAATAAAATTCTTTTGAAGCCCCATGCTTCATTAATGGGTCGGCATTCCAATTGATCGAAGACTTATCATATAATCAAACAAGATTTCTTTTGGGAATTGGTCAAAAGGAGATTTTCAAATAATTGTGGTAGAATGCATGGTGTGTCAGTGAAACAAGTGTGAAACGATTAAAACCTCATGTCTTATGCAACCTCTATCTATTCCTACCTAAAAGTGGGAGGATTTTTCCATGGATTTTATCACGAGATTGCCTAAATCCGCAGGAAAAAAATGTAATTGTGGTGATTATAAATAGACTCACCAAATATGCTAATTTGTGTGCCTTATCACATTCGTTCATAGCACATATAGTAGCAACAACTTTTATGTTTACAATTCAAAAGCCGCATAGAACACCAAAGTTTATAGTAAATGATCGTGATCTTATGTTTACCAATAATTTTTGGATTGTTTTATTCTTATGTTTGAGTACTCAACTAGCTTGCAGCGCATCACATCATCCCCCATATGATGGGCCACCTAATGTGGTAAACAATTGTTTCAAGGGTTATCTGCATTGCTTTGCTTCGGATAAACAAGAAATATGGGTTCAATAGTTGTCACTCGAAAAATGGTGGTATAACACTTCTTTTTATACCTCATCCAAAATGTCTCTATTGTTTGCATTGTTTGAGTACTATCCACCATCCATCACCTCATTCTTGAGGGTCCAACAAAAGGTTCAAACAATTGAAGAACACATTCAATACCAACATGAGGTACTCTCTAGTCTCAGAGAGAACTTGGCAATGGTGCAAAATTGCATGAAGCAACACACTGACCAACACCATAGTAAAAAATATTTTGAAGACGGAGATTCGGTTCTTGTACAAGTATAACCATATAAGTAAACGTCCTTGAAACAACATAATAAGGATAACAAGCTTTCACATAAGTATTATGGCCTTTATCAAGTCTTGCAGAATATTGACGATGTAGCATACAAACCAGAGTTTACCTTAGTCAACGAAAATACATATGATTTTCCATGGTTTTTGTTGGAAGGTCATTGGAGAGAAGGTTTCCACCCAAACAAAGTTACCATAACTTGATAAGAAGGGTGCAATAATTTTGAAATTAGAAGAAATATTTCAAACTCACACTAAGAGGTTTTGGAAGACAGTAATTACAAAGTATCTAATCAAATGGAGGAATCAACCCAATGAAGATACAATGTGGGAGGGTGAAAGGTTTCTTTTGAAACACCGAGATATTGTCAACATTGGGAATAACATTGGTTTGAAGAGGAGGGGCATGCTACACCCTTAACCTAGAATATGTATAAGGATATGTGTAACCAACTTGTGGCTAATATAATATTTAATTAAACCATGATCATTTCTATAGCTTTATATTGGAAGTAGAAACAACTTAATGTGTGTCCATAACATAATTATGGTATATATAAAGTTAGTAGTTAGTATTATGTCATAATATTGTAAATTTTATTTTTATTACAAGGTTGTGGAGATTGCCCCCTTAATGTAGCTCATCATTTATTCAAATATGATGCTCTTGATTTAATCATATTGTGATATATTGTTATGATTATATTTTATTGGTAAAATAATTTCATTACATAATGATAATGTCTCAAAAAAGTGCTAATGAATTTCTCAAACATATAAGTGATTCTCAAAGTATTAGCCAAGTGAACATTAGATAAGTATAACCTCAAGATTGATTTATTTTTATCGTTGAATCTCTGATATTACTTGCTATGATTGACATGTGAAACGTATCTAAATTGAACTCATGGAGACTTCTCAAATTTAAAAATAGTTGTTGAGTGTTCTTGAACACTATCGACAAAGATAGACATGATAAACCACAATTGTCTAACTATTGTCGGTACTATCCTAGGAGTGAAAATCAGTGGCTTGAGATATGTTAATGATTTGTTTAGGTTTTTACACAAGCTAGAGTGATCCTGAATGTGTATATTGTAAAATAGATTGGCCAAGACAACACGTTGGCAGATAGATAGGGAAAAATGTACACAAAAATCAAATCTATGCACAATGTCCAAATATGTTAAAGGATGCCAAAATTGATATTGCCAAAGTGTCTAATACCAAATTTAAGTGTCTGCAATTCAATATTCTTCTAAATTCAACCATACAGGTTTTTTAAACTACTTTCATGTGAGATATTTATAAAAACCTCATTATTCTTATCTTTTAATTACCATTATATACCTTGAAGCCTTTGAACTTGTTTATACATTTTAGTTCCTTCCATGGGCAAATGATCCTTCCACGAGGTCTCTGTTGCTTTCTCTAGATAAAGATATAACAACTTTTAGGGCTCCATTTTATGGAATGATGCCTACAAGACAAGAAATAATGTTTACATTGTGGGTAAAGAATCCAAAGAAAAAAAATCATGTTCTCACCGCCTCCCTATGTATTTAATTATTCATTTATTATTTTTTCTATTTGATTACAATGGTCACATGCCAAAAATAATAGGCGCAATTTATAACCGAGCACAAACTAGGAAAAAAGAACGAAGATGGACCAGTATTGGGTTAATGGCCACATGCCAATGGTGAAACATCGATAGCCACATAACGCCAAAAAACAGTGTAATACCATTTAGAACAGTGTCTAAATATGTACAAAAAGTATCTTAAATATTAAAAAAAAACAAATAAATCAACAGTGAGGTATTGTGTAGAGAACAAGTAATTATATCCACCGTAGGGGAGCATCAAAAGGAGCATGTCACTATACTTCAATTGTTAGAAATAATTAAATTTATTACAAATTCCAAGACAGTGAGGTACTGTGTAGAGAACAAGTAATTATATCCACCGTAGGGGAGCATCAAAAGGAGCATGTCACTATACTTCAATTGTTAGAAATAATTAAATTTATTACAAATTCCAAGAGCAATTGTTGTGGAATTCTCGTAAACTGGTTATATATTTATTTTGGCCATTTTGGATAGTGAAAATATCAAGTGCACAACAGCTACTAAAAAATTGCTATAGACAATGATAGGTCAGACAACATTCCAACACCAATGCTACTCCAAAAGTTACTATCATTGCTAGATCCAGCAGACAACATATGGCGACACCTAACCCTCTCTGCGCCCAATCCAAAGATCATCATATAAGGAAAAGGAACCTTGACAGAGATATAATCAAGTTCATCTGTTCTATTCTAGCGCTTTACATTGGTGTATCATGGAAACCACTAGGACACACATGGGTGCAGAGATCGGCAGGCCTGTTCTGGATTGCCTTATATGCAAACAATAAGGAAAGTACCTTGACAGAGATAATCAAGTTCGTAGAAACCACTAGAATAGACGTGGCTAAGCAGGATGATATGACTGATGAAATAAAGAATTCCCATGAAATTGCACTATGTTACAGTAGAAGATACAACATTCAAATTTAATATAAACACCCAAAACAGTTAAATAAAACAGAATCCTGATAATCAAGAACTAAAGGCTCCTCAGATGCAAAATCAAATCAAACAAAAAAAAAGTTGGAACCTACAGATAAGAACTATATGGACCAGAGGGGAGAAAAACATCAACGAAAGTAACACCCAAGTACTTTTTGAAATTCCAAACCAAATGTCAAGAAGAACCCCAAGGAAATTTTTAAAGACCGTGTGACACTATAAAACAAAACGCAAATAAATGGTATCACAACAAAAGACAAGAAAGTAGTCACAACCAAAATGCTAGGAGGCAGTAACAAGAGGAACATACCATATTCTACTTTGCAAAGGATAATTAACAGATTCATGGGCATAAGAGTGCCTTCAGGATGTTCAACATGGCCACACATAGAGGAAAGCCTTCTATTTATCACTCTGTCTGGCTGGCTGTGATCTAGCAACAAGTTGAAGCACTAATAGAAATGACCGCCCAGATGCAAAACCTGGCAGTTGTTTTCTTCATGTTATGTGGTTGAGGTGGATGCTGAAATGAGTCCGCAATCTCAGTTTTTTGAACTAATCATAGTATGCAAAGTGAATGTGGAACATATTCCCAAAACAAGGGGCCATTTAAATATCAAAGATAAAGATAATTGAAAGAACGTCATTTTAATATAAAAAATGTTTCAATCTTACCCCTTTCTCCTTTAGAAAAATAAAGACCTACAGAGAGTCTTGAAAAGTTTTCCTCTACCAAATGCATAACACAGTTGCAATAACTATGCAACATGCATTTATCTCAATATATGAGCGCATAGAAATCTGATAAAGCATAAACCATATACAAAATTTATCATTTCCCCAGGGCATCTCTTTTGGTTTGTGAAGGACTCATCAAGTTTTTTTTATCTTAAAACATAGGTGCAACCGAGTAATTAAACAGGTTGACTCTTCTCGAGTTGTCTGAAGAGGAAAATACATGTAGGAATGTTTCGTGCTGCTTGAAATGTGGGTTAGTCTAGATTTTGCTTCTTCATAAACAAAGGTTAGCATAAATGCATGTTTTCCTGACATCCATCTGTATCTATCATTGTCAGAGAACTTTACCAGAAATTGAACCTGTAGCAGTCTTATAAACTTCAATGGAAAATCCATGAAGACGTCATAACAAGCAACAGGAGCCCTAGAAGGCCATATTGAACCTGGATGTCTGTGTCTCCCAGCTTATCTAGCAAATGCAGCAACCGGTTCCATAAATGGACAAAAATACTGCATTCAGCCTAAAGATAAGAAGCAACCTTTATAAATTTAAGTATAGTAGAAAGTGGAAATCATGCATTTAAAACTAAAATACTTGAGTAAGCAGGACCAAACTTTCAGTCAGCTGCAATTAATTCAATCATTAGATGATACCATCACCTGAAATTGTACCTGCAGTGTGTGTTGGAGATCAATTTCAGCAGATGAACTCAAGATATTAATATGGGTCTCATCAACAGAAGCACCAGAAAGAGATTTAATGGCTAGATTTTCAACATTCCTTCCAGAGAAGCCAGTATATGCAGAGTCGGTATGAATTGTTTCCATAACTGATCCAAAAAAATTGGTAACAGGTACCTGCATAAACCCATATACTAAAATTTATTACTTTTGTAAATTCCATTTGACGTTGTTTTCAACTGGCTTCAGTGAGAGAAAAACAAGTTATAAATGATTTTCTCCATATGAACAAATCTAATTATGCACTTTTGTTATTTTAAAAATCTTTATAAGAACACGCATTTCCTTGGATGCAATTTCCAAATGTTGAAGCACATCACAAGCAATGAGAAGTGTGACAGTGTTAACCATTCAATATTTCACAGTAAATAATTATTTGAGAATGATCTCCTGCTAAAATATCTTTAGAGTAGTGTCAAAACCAATAATTTGCATGAGAAACAGCTAACAAACATAAGTTCAATCCATTATTGGTTATAAGTTTCAATCCGAGCTTGTACGAGTGGGCCAGTGTAGGAGATATGCAGGGTGCAGGTAAGGGGCACCCAGGGCGGACCCCAAAAATTTGGGTATGCAGGTGCAAGAGTGTGCAAGGTGCCACCCCAGAAGCTTGGGTACGCTGTAATAAAATTGAAAATTTCAAATATAAGATCAACATGGTGATAAAATATTATTAAAGAAAGTACATGAAACTAAAATGGCAATGCATTCTCTAGAATTAACAAATGATTCAATGCAGCAAATATCAAGTTCCAATCAAAATATGTAATCAGCCATAATATATAATATTAAAAGTGTCATGATGACAAAATCATCCATGTCACATATTAAAATATACGATGTAATGATATAAATGGTAAGTCAGATTACAAAATCAGCCTGTAAGTAATAATAAGTCAAGATGGACGAGAGAGAGGAGGCTATCCTGAGAAAGGAGTGATTCTGGAAATGAACTTGTGTTTTATTCTTCTCCTTTTTCCTGATTTGAAGCCATTTTTTTTCCTGTGTGAGACCCCTAAAAAGGTTCAACGTACTGGGTGTGCCAGTCCAAGCCAGGTGCAGTTTAGATGCAGGAAGGGGGTGTGTTTCACACTCACACCACCATACCCAGTGCAGGCGTGAAATGGGTGCACCTTCGGTGGGGTGCATGCACTCGGACAGCCTTGGCTCAATATATTACATAAGGGACATTCAAACTTAATGATCCTGGGTCAAAAATAGGAGTATTAGTAGTTGTTCTAGGACATGAGAATTCCACTGCAATATCGGAGACATAAGAGACTTCACTGGAAAAAAGAGAGAAACTTCAAAAGATGAGAAAACCAGCCCACAGACGAGGATGAAGAATGCATTGATGAATGAACCTAGACAGATGACAACATGCACTTGATTGCAGATTTCAACAGGTCAGTAGTCGGTGGAACAAAGAATTGGCTGAAAGAGGACCAGAGCACAACAATGACACTCAGCAAATTTCTAGTGGACATGAGAAGAGCATCGGTAGAGCAGTCAGACCATCTAGCCAGCAGATAAAAAAGATAAAAGATTCAGATATCATTATAGCAGACCGATGTTAGTTAGGGTGATTAATCATAACAGAACAAAAAAGCTTCAACATGAAGTGTAACAAAATGAGTGAAATATATTTGTGTATGCAGTCATGAATGCAGAAATGAAAAACTCTCGAGTATATGATGACATAGCAAAGGACATCAAATAAATTGGCATGCCATGTGCACTTTTAATAGCTAATTCACAATACTAGTAAACAGTAGCTAGGAAATGTATGCCACATCCAGTGAATAACATGTCAATAACAAACACTATGAAGAAGATGATGCAGATTTCCAAGATGATAATGTTCATTGTTGCAGATTTCTGGAAGCATCATGTTAGATACCAAATCTTCATTTGATAATGTTTCCAATGTTTCGAGTACAATATGTGTACTCATCCTCAGGGAGAAGTAGAAAATGAATATTGCTCCAAGGAAAATACTAATATTTTGTCTCCGTTAATGATAATCCATAAAACCCATGAAGACAGAATTATTGTCGGCTATCCTAATATTCCACCCTTGATAAGCTAAAATAATTTAAAAAATAAACTAATCAACTAACCGACCAAATAGTTGGTTGGCTAATTATTTTTATTTAATTAATTATCTAAACCAAAAATCAAGAGAACTAAGCACTTGTGGATGCCTAACAACATTGATACTTAATCTAATATAAATTAATTAAAACTAAGGATTAGAGTTAAACTTGTCATCGCTCTTTTCCCTAAGATGATTTATAATATTGGTCTCCAAGGTTCACCGATGCTAAGTCTGCTATCCCTATTGAGATTATCTGGTCTCTTTACTATTTCAATGGTTTCATGCCCCAGTAATGATCCTCTTATACAAGCAATCTTGCATTTTCCATGTGCACATGGTGTTTTGTAAGGTGTGAGTGTTCCACTAGCACAGCTACTTCAAGTCTGGTCAGGAAAGATCTTCTTGTTTCCCCTGCATAAGGTTTACCACATGAGCAAGGTATCAGATAAACCCCTTTTTGTAAACTAGGATTTAATGGATCCTTTGCAGAGTCTAGAGTTATGCAGAGTGTGTTTTGAGGCTTGAAGAATGTTTGGATCCGAGCTTTTCTCAGGTTTCTAGCTAATTTTTCTGAGATACATCTTATATATAAAATGGTGATTTTATGTCCCTCCTCTTTATCCCTTTTGTTTCGCTTTCCTTCATTTTTTCTTTGTGGATAGTTTTCTCAATGTCTCTCCTCTTGTATCCATTATCCATTGGTGCATATATCAGGTGTTCTTTTTCTTGTTTGAAGTGGTCAGGGTATGAGATTCTAACTGCAGGAGTTGCCAACATATTAAGGACTGCTGCTTTCTGCGAAGGATGGTCTTGAGATTTTGTGTCAGTTTTATTTTGAATATACCTCGTGGCCTAAGGATCCATCAGGTCTTTTTGAGATCGTGACATCAAGGAATGGTAAACGTTTTTCTTCTTTCTCCATGGAGAATTGGATTTGATTCATTTGTCCATTTAGGTGGTTGAGAAACTTATCTAGCTCTTCTCTACCATGGGACTACCATGGGACCATTTTGCAGGGTATAACTCTAGGACCTTCATCTCAAAGTCCTCCATAAATAGGTTTGCGACAATGGGTAATAATGGTGATCTCATTTCTACACCTTATGTTTGTAAATCTCTACTTTAAACACAAGGAAAATGGAGCGAATGCATAATTCTACCAATTTTGCTAAATGGGAGTTTGTGATGTCACTAATAATTTTCATGGCTTCCTCTAGTGGCATTTTTGTGTAAATGACACTACATCAAAGCTTATTAATAGGTTGTCTTCATTCACCATGTGATTTTTGACTTTGCAAACAAAATGTTTTGAGTCTTTAATGAACGAAGGTTTTAACTTCACAGCTAGGTACTTTGCTAGAGAATATGTAGGATAATTTGTTGCATTGAGCACCTTTTCAAATGGACCAAGTCCAACGCATAAATGCCCTTCCTTCAAATAGCTCAATACTTGGTGCCAAGTTTTGTCCTTTGGAATATACTGAGAGGAACAACAGAATTTTTGAAAAATTCAGAAGGAAAGAAATCATCCTAGCTCAGATAATCACAGCAAAAATAGAGAGTCCAGCTCTAGCTCACTCCAAAAAACCCTACAAACATGACATGCATCTCCCAACCTCATGCAAAATACCATATCATTACAAGTTTGCATAGATACATATTCAACCACAACAGACATGAGATCTGCCCCTGGAAAGCATTCTTAAGCTCAATTCTGATGGAGCTTCGAGGAAGAACACAAGGAAAGCTGGAATCAGAAGTACCCTACACAACCATAGAGGCACTCCAATCATTTACTACAGACAGTACATTGGATTCATTCCAAGAACAAATCAGAAATGAGGGCCTTGCACACAGGTCTGCAGTTTAGCCACATGTTAAAAATTTAAAAACTCGTCACTAAAGGGGATTCTCTATTTCTCATTAACATGATCTTGCGGCTTCAACATGGACACAACAATGGAACCCCGCTAAAGACGTCAAATGGTCCATGGAGGATATGGTACACCCAATTTTCAAGTACAGGGGGGGTCTTCAAGTGTGTCGGCTCCAACATCATAAGCATCACCACAACAATGTCATTTACCTCCTCACCAAGGACGCAGTCAAAAACAATTCCAACTTGGACTTGATCACTTGGTCAGATCCGGGGCGCATGCCCTCAAAGGTCCAAAGATAGGTTGCCTTAGCGAGACCAACCCATGATCATGTAAAACATGATTTAAAAATACAACATTAAAAACCCTAAATCCATGGGACCTAGGGCTGAATAAATTTTCCAAACATGGTCATGTTTTAAAACCCTCTAGCTTGTACCTACTTATATTTTAATTCACAGAAGCATGGTTATATTTTCCAACTTCAACCATGTGTTGAATTTGCCTAGAATTAGGCATATAGCTCTCCATCAAGCCCCCCCATCCCTCACCGCCTTCTGTCCTTAGTTTATTCTTTTCTCTATCCTTTTTTAATTTCTTTATTCTTTTATTTATGCTTTTGTTTTTCCCTCTCTCGACTTGCTTATCCCTACCCTCTTTTTCTTTTTACCTAGATGGCTTTTCTTAAGTTTTATCCCTAGCTACCTTCTTTACTTTCGTCCCACTTCAACCTCTTTCCCATGTTCAACCCTTATCATCTTCATATTTTTTAAACTTCTTTTTTTCTAATCCCTTCCTTCTAGAACCCACCAACTATCCCTTACTATATCTTCTGCGTTTGTAATTCTCTCCTACTTTTCTTCATGCATTTGAACCCCTCGTCCCTCGAAATTATCCTCACAGGCGCCTACAAACACACCATAATCAGATCAAACACAGGGCTTCTGGCTGGTATTATTCCAGGTTTCCCTCAACATGTTGATGGCTCCCAAAATTCCTTCTTTTTTACAGAACTAAAAGCTGTGTGAACTCTCCCAAGAAAGCCCTAACCAGAATGGCAACCAGAAGAAACTGTCAAGGCTTTAACTGCTCGGTGGCTCCTCACACGTCCTCTCCTGGCAATGATAGTGTGCCTAGCAGCTATAGACTTCTCAGAGCTGATTGGTACCATGCATCAAGGAAATTCACGCAAAACCTTAAAACTCTGTTGCTGCAATCCTAATCAGGATAAGACTGCCGATTTCATGGGTCAAGGTACAAACTTCTTCTTTCCTCTATTTGACTAAACCATCATATTTTTGCCTGTCTTATATAGAAGCAGAGTTAGAGCTGATTGAGGCCATAACATATTTTTGCCTGTCTTATATAGAACCAGTAATATGACATGGATCTTCATAAGATAGCTCATTTTCTGGGGGATGCAATAAATTTTAAACTTGACAGTACTTGTTTCTTTCATCTACCACGTCATGTTATGTCTCCTCATCTCAAGACTAAGAAAGCTCTAAAAAGGCCAAGGCATGGGAGGCAGTCAGAAAAAATCACCAAACAATCTTTGTACCAAAAAATGGTTAATGTTGCTCTTTACCCTCCTCTTCCCAGAAGAAACAAAAGACTTTTAACCAAGGCTATAAGAAGAGCAAACCTTGAGGCAAATGGCACAATTCCCTTTATGCCTCCTATCAAGCAAATTTATGATGATTTATCAAAGGAGAAAAGGAAAGGAAACATGCTGAAGTTTGCAGTTCATCAGAAGCTTCAAGCTGACAGGTTGGTTGAGATGGCAAACGGGAAACAACCTATTATTAAAGAGGATGATGACATGGAGTACACACCTAGCATGCAGCCCCAACAGAGCCAATTCCAATCCCTTACCCACCCCCTTGTTAACAATGCCCAAGCTTTCCACATAAGCCCTAACAATGAGACCAGTGGTAGGAAGTTCGCCAACTAACCATGATTAATCAAGCCAAGGGTTGCCAAGCCAACAAACACCCTCATGTCAAAGTTCGATTCTGGAAGGACCTTGGAATAGCGACTCCCAAAGTTGTTAACAATCTGTCTATCTCCCCCCAACATTTTCAGGCCATACCTTGCTCAGCTCATACAGGCTCAACCCTAAATTCACCCCTCCTAGCTATCCTAACCTCCCTATTTTTCTGACTTTAGGTCATCCACCTTGACAGAACTCCCTATATCATTACAACCGTCTCCTCTCTAATGAGAATGTTCCTCAGGACAAAACGCTTGTAGAAAAATTTGTCAAAGAAAGCACCATTGCTGCTGCATTGCACACTATAGATGGTAGCTTGAAATTCCTCAATAACAACACTGGGGAACAAGGCATTCAATACCTTGTTATGGAAAAAGCTTGGGGTCCATGGAAAGATGCATTGCCTTTCTCAGTGTTGATTTCCAACAGCAATACAAGAGGATTGAGCTGCTTGAGCACATGATGTATGGTGATGTTGAGGCGCAATACAACTATCAGTCTGGTGCCAAGCGCCATACTTTTCATGACAGAGCCTCGGGGAGCATTAGTGGTCACATGCCTGTGCACAAAACTGTTCTCAGACAAACTCCTCACAAGTGGCCAGCTGTTGGAGATGTCAAACGGAGAGGGAAAAAGTGGACTTCCTCTACTCAAGGAGAGACCCCTCCTAGCCAAATCTGATGGCCTGCGTGAAATATGAGAAAAGGAACTATTCCTTCGTGGCTATCAGCATGCTTGCTATCTCAGTTTTTGTGTTTAAGCTAATTTGTGTTTGGGCTGCTAGCCTGAAATGTTATTCGAACAGGAAAATACTGCCCAACTATATATTTATTTCCTAGGATTAAATAGCCTTCTTTCTACTAATATGCAGCTTTGTTTCAGCAAATGTTAGCTCTCTTAGTATGATTTATCTCTGGTGGACTTTTCTGATTTATGGAATATTCATCAAATGTAAACTTCTTCCCACCGGTTATCTCTGACCCATCCTCAACATAGTTCTCTGAACTAGCAGGGTCCTGCAGTATTATGTTCCACCTTTTATCAATAATATTGAACCTTTATTTATTTTTAAACAGAACCTAAGGAAAGTTATTTACAAACATACACTGAAAATTTTAAAAGCTTGTTACAAAAGGGGATCCATAGATTTTGAATGGTAAAGCATCCCTGAAAAGGGTCAAATCTTGGGTTTATTTGAAAATTAAAAGAAAAAACCTAGATAATAAAGAACTGTGCTCTGGGTTTCCAGGATACACTTCTGCCCAACAGCCTGGTAATGGCTTTCGATTTTTTTCTTGAGCTTTCCCACTGCACGTTCCCAAGGAGGAAAAGCTTGAAATCATTGTTGTGTTGCTGCAACAAGGAAAAAAAGGGTCAAACTATGGGATGCCTTTACAAAATTCTACAGAATGCATCAATGTATCTGTCCGATATGGTGAGCGCACCCCATAAATAGGTGGGCTTTATTATTATTAACATTTAAGCCTCAACTACAAACGATATCAACAAGATTCTTCACAGAAGCCTACTAATCTAGATGGACAATTCAAGTCATGTTATCGAATAGATATGCCCTTGACAAAATTAATGATACAGTAGTGTTTTGGCAATGGTATAAGGCATAAATGGTGGCATGGTGAATGCTCCTTGATGGATATATATAGACAGATATACGAGCAGATCAGATAGAGACCGTGAACATGGGTCAATGGAATTTGTTCTAAAAACATTGCAATTAGGCTGTGACAAGGACAAATCAGTGTGTTGTGGTCTTACTGCTTTAGCCTACAATCTACAATCTCCTAAATCTGTGTTTTCAGTGGTCAGGACATTACATTTTTTGGCTCTCTTTTCATTTTTTTGGTGTGCTTTTTCAAGGTATGATGCTTGATCAATGGTGTCCATTGGTGATCTGCTAAGATTATGATTTGGGCACTAGGATACCGATTCTCCCGCTCCCTACCCCGATTTGGGTTTTGGTCCCTACCAGATTCGGGTACGGTCCAGATTCATCTGAGAGTTTGTCCTAGACGACCTGAGTTCAGTTGGGTTCTTCTGCTGAAGAACCCACGTGAACCCGGGCCGTCCTAGACAAACCTAGGGCAAACCCACAGTTTTTAACAGGATTTTTATTTATTTATTTAATTTTTTAAATTAACATAAAATAATGAAAAAAAAAATCTAAACCTAAAAGGCTAAAACATAACCAAAACTCATAAACATGGTTACTAAGAAACTCCACTACAGGGATGAGGAATGTGTACCCGTACTCGTACCCATACCCACATTTTCTAGTGACTACATTTATATACAATATAACCATATCGTTATTCATTTACTCATGTACCCTGATTTGAATGGCATCCCATCCTTGGACCAATACTAGGACCCCCGTGCCTGCAGGTAACTAACTATTCTAAAAAACATTACATAAACAACACAAAACAAACCACTTACCTCTCAGTGTATACCATCTCTCATTGCTCATCAAGGGTTGAAATTTCATCAAGCAACATTGTTATCGCCTTCCTATGCTAGTATAAGTGCCCATTTGCTGCCAAGGTGATTTAGGAGCTTGAAAGAAGGACTCTTGGATTGAAGATAAGGTTTTTATTATTATTATTTTTTTTTTCCATTTTGTTTTTAATCTTCAAATTCTCTCTTGTTTTCATTTTATAGTGTTTTTAGTTATTTATTTAAAAAAGTTGTCAAGTACATGTAGGCTATTCCCTAGGATTTGTTTGTTTTCCTTATAAGGTTAATATCGTGTTGGTTTTTAAGTTTGCAGCTACAGGCACTACGATGGAAACAAGTCCTACCTCCGTGGGCAACCTCGATTTAAAATCAATCCACATTCACCACTTTGGAAGTATGTCACAATGCTAGAGCAAGTTCTAGGTGGTGGGGGTTCTATTTGGCAATGCCATGGTTGTAATGACAAATATAGTAGCTTATATAGTTGGGTGAAAGCCAGTCATGTGCAATACCTAGCTAGGATATTGGAGCTTTCCCGAGGAAGGAGAATACATCAATTCCAACATCAACAGTGCTTTAGTACATCGAGGAGCAGGAAGAAGCAAATGCAACGCTTGTACCGTAAAATCAAATCATCCTTTGACAAAGAAAGGATCTCAATCGAAGAAGCCATTGATTGCCTCATCTCCTCTTAGTAGTTCCCCAATTGTGACCGCGACACAAGTTTTTGGCGACACCCTCCATGCACGAAGAGGGTTCTCCTCTCACACGAGAACAAAATGAACATTGGAAAGGTGGTTTCAAAACAGGGTCAGAGATATCACCGATGAGCACATCGTGCAATGTGTGTACATAAATGCATTGTCCTTCAATATTGTCAGGTCACCATAATGGTAGGATATGGTGAGAGTGATCAATGAAGCCCTAAAAGAGTGTAAAGGCCAGGTTATGAGAAGCTCCACGCCACCCTATTGGCAAAGGGAAAAAAACATGTAGAAGGTTCATTGCAAACAATTAGGAATTCGTGGGCCGAAACGAGGGTGTCCATTTTTTTCAATTGATAGAAAGATACAAGAAATAGACAATTAATCAATGTGATTGTAGTGTGCCAAAAGAGCAATGTTTTTGAAGGCCACAAATTGTGAGGGGCATATTTTTGAAGGCCACTAATTGCAAGGGGCATGTGAAGGATGTCCAATCCATCGCCAACATCCTCTTTGAAGCTATTGATGTGGTAGGGCATCAAAATATTGTCCAAGTCATAATGGACAACGCTAAACTTGCAAGGCTATGGGGATGTTGGTGGAGGTGAGGAATGGGAACATTTTTTGGATATTTTGTGTTGTATACTCACTCAACCTTATGCTGCAAAGTTGGGCAGCAAAATCAAGTGGATCGAGCAAGTATATGTTGAGGTTGAGGAGTTTCAAATGTTTGTCGAGGCGGAGGAGATTTAGAACGCTGAAGAGACTCAGATGTTTGTAATCAACCATCACTCGTCACAAACCATCTTCTGATCATTCTTGAATTTGGAGCTACTGAAGATAAGTGAACAATATTTTTTATTTGAGTAATTTTAATTTACAATTTAAATGATTAAAATTTATATCTATTTATTTTTTTAAATATAAAATTTTAGAAACAATGTATATAGTGTTATAAGTTTTTTAATCTAGTACTTGTAGATTTTCAAATTTATTTTAATTTCTTATTAGGTTGTTGAAACTTAATTCACCTCACACATAACCGACTTGAGATGACTTGTGAAGGGGTGAGAGGCACTTCACAGCATGGTCATCTACAACCTTTGGATTGTATGGAGGGAGTCAAACAAATAGCAAAGAGCAATTGATCAATAAACTTATGGAAGAGAATAAATGCTAACATAATCTAAAACTCTTTTAGAGGGGGAAAATGGCGCACTCATGCGATACACAATATTTTTACCTAGGAAAACCCTTTCGGGGGAAAACGCAACATAAAAACCTTCTTTATTGCATTACTTCAACTATTGACAATACAATAATGTACATCCAAGTTCTGCTTTACCCTAATGCATGTGTGAGTATTTGTAGGCACATCAATAGGACATCGTCCAAGCATAATGCATACCAAAACCATGGGATATATAAAACATGGGCTAAAACTACCTAAAAACACCCATACGGATCCCAAAAATCGTACAATCTAGATTAGTGTAAAGCGTGTCAAGTGTAAATCATGAAAAGTATACAACACATTTCCAACATTCTCCCACTTGTTGAATACTTTTCATAGGGGACCAAAGCGTCATACTTTCGGTAGCTAAGGGCAGTCATGCCCATTGATCTTTTGCACCAAGAAAACTTCTCAATACTCACAACCTTTGTCAATGAATCAATAGCATTCTCCAAATTATCAACCTTTTCCAACAACACCTTGTCTTTAACCATGTCTGTAACAAATGGTATTGTATAACAATATGCTTTGATCGAGCATGATAAGCGAGGTCCTTTGCCAAACATATTACACTTTTACTAACACAATCTATCCTTATTGCTTTCTGCACAAAACAATGAGGATAGTTGATAATGCAACTATTCCCTACCTCTTGTTTATCGAGCTAAATGCTCCACCAAAGAGATTAAATAGATAACCAATATTTGAACACAGTGTTTGTAACCATACAACTTCCTTGTATGAGTGGTTGTCATGTACTCCATGTCTGTAGTTGATAATGCAACTATTCCCTGCCTCTTGTTCATCCAGCTAAATCTCCACCAAAGAGATTAAATAGATAACCACTTGTAGACCGTCGACAGTTGAGATATCCAACCTAGTCAACATCAACAAGGCCTTGTATATTTATTGTTTTATTCTCTTCATGTGTTCATTGGTATAAAATTGCATAATCTAAAGTACCACACAAATATATGAAGATTCTCTTCATAATAGTCCAATGATCCTTTCCTAGGTTGGACATATATCTGCTCACAACTCCCATTGCATGGGAAATGTCAAGTCTAGTACACACCATAGCTTATATCATGCTTCTAACAACACTTGCATAAGTAACCTACAACATTTCTCAATCTCTTCATGTGTCTTGGGACACTATTCAACAGATAATTTCTTACCAACATGAAAAAGAGTACCCGCAGGTTTACATTCTTGCATTTTAAACCTCTGCAATATCATCTCAACATATTTCCTTTGATTCAATGGCAATTTCTTGTTTGGTCTATCCCTTTAAATGTCCATGCCCAAAATGAATTTTGCAACATTTAGATCTATCATATCAAACTAAGATGACAACTGAGATTTACCCTACTTGATCATTCCCTTCTTGTTACCAATTAATAACATGTCATCCACATACAAAATTACAATAACAAAGTTATCACCAACCTGATTGAAATACACAGAGAGATCAAGTTTGCTTCGTACAAACCCAAGTCCCAACACGAAATTGATAAATTTTTGATTCCACATCCTTGGTGATTGCTTTAAGCCATAAACTGACTTCTTCAACCTACACACCAAGTCCTCGTTTCCTTTAGCTTTAAAATTGTGGCTAAACCATGTAGACAATCCATGAGGATCTGGGTCACTAGATCTTACCGGAGTTTACTATTGTTGCATATCCAACCTTGCACTAACATAAGCAACATCGGCATTGGGTCCTACACCTACGCGTTAATCCGAAAGATCAAACTACACTTTTGCATTACCACATAGTTCTTGCAATGTTAGCAATATAGACCACAACTTGTCAATAATGGAAATTAGTGACATCACAACACTCAAAGTTATGAAACAGTTGCTACCAACTCTTGCAACGATTTAGTCAATGCTTCATCTCCCTCCATTGTATATTAATGTACACTTGCATTCCTTGTAGTTAGTTAAGAAGAAGATACATGAAGTTAGGGAGTACATAGACACCACACATCTAATGTCTTAGATATTGTAGAGGACTTAGCATAATATAACTTTTCTTTTACAATTCTACATTGGTTGTCATCGTCTTCTTTGTTTTCCTTATTCTTTATTGATACATTGCACCTTCATACCCTATCATTATAATTCACTTCCATTCATAACTCTTTTAAATCCATTTAAGTAGGCTGTCCACCGAATCTCCTCTTGGGTCCTGGATCAGTGGTATCAGAGCATACACACTTCATATCATTTTTGAGTGGTATCGTGGTGTATCTAAACTTCCTCTCTATTTGTATGTCCACTCATACGAGGTCTGAATAGAGGAATTTAGGGCTCGAGACTTGTGACCCTTCATCATACCTTCCTTCATGCCCTCAGATGGGAGACAAATCTTTAACGATGCCAACTTCAGAAATGTTTCAAAAGATGCATTGCCAATACAACACGAAAATTTGGAAGAACATCATGCACATGAACAAGCAAGTATTGTTGATCATTTCTCGCTACTTCTCAAGCAGTAGACTCCTCCCAATACCTCTCATTCTCACCGGTCATTTGGTGGTCAAACTCCATATAAGGTACAAGTCAATCTAGACATCCATATGTTTGAAAGCAAGATAGATGCAGATGCCCTATATAACTAGCTTAACATAATCTATTCATAACGCGGTTAATCAATTCTGACTGAGAAAAGATTACATTTGTTATTCTAAAAATTTCTTTATCCATAAAGAAATGGTGGGAAAATTACTGCACTTCACATGAAAATCGTGAAGATGAAGTTAACTTAGACACATTTGTAGACACAAGGAATGGTTTGATAGTACTCAAAGAAACCTATTATCATGTTGGCAACTAAGATGACTGGTACATCAAGTTCTCGCAGTTGCGCCAAGGCAAAAAACAATCCATGCATCAATACACATACATTTCATACTTTGGCGTCTAAACTTGGGATTCAGATTCATGACAAAACCTTGTTTTGAAATATAGGTTGGGCTTGCGACCACATATCCAGTCCGATATGGATTTCTTACAAATCTCTTCAATTGGAGAAGCCTATAGATTTGGCTGCAAGTTTGAAGCAAAGGTCAAGGCCAAGACTAAGACAAAATATTCAAAGTCTTAGACCAAGCAGCAGTCTAAATCATCCAAGCAAAATTCCAAACCAAGGAATAGCTCCAAGCGCCCTCCACAACAGAAGCAATAGTCGTTAAATGATGAGAACAACCAGTCCAAAACTGGAAAGTGGTGTTCAGTTCACAACTCCAGTAGCCATTCCAATGAGTGTCATGCTAGGAAGACTACATTTACACAGCTTGAGGCAGCAAGTACAAAAACTACATCCTTGGAAAAGGGTAAACAGATCATGGAATCTAAACCTAGTGCTATGGTGGGTACTAAAAACATCTCTACTACCCTTGTGGAAACACAAGTAGAAAGATTGTTCCATTCTCATGTGTGGATCAATGCTCAATTAGCAAGTACACTTCATCGTTGACAATGGAAGTCTAAAGAACCTGATTTCCCTTGAAGTCGTTCGCAGATTGAACTTGCCACTAACGTCTCACCACAACCATACTCTATTGGATGGTTTAGTGCAGATTCCAAGAAATGCGTCACTCAAGAATGTCAATTGGTGTACAAAATCAAGCCCCTTCAAGATACAGTTCTTTGCGATGTTGCTCCATTAGAAGAATGTGATGTTTTACTTGGTCAACCATATCTTTATCATTGACATGTAGTCTATGATGCAAATCCTAGAAATATTGTCATAGATGTTGGTGATAAGAGATACCACACACCCGAAGAAGTTCCTAAGCTATCACTCATTAGCACCAAGTGTTGTAACAATCTCGTCACATCTAGTAAAAAGTTCGGGCTTTTTATGGTAAAATTTGAATGTAAAAACGTCCTTGCAATGCGTGAAATGAAATTAATTGACAAATAAAGTAATAGATCACAATATAACTAAAATATAGAATATATAATGGGCACCTCGAGGGAGAAACCTCCACAACCTTACAATAAGAAAATAATTCACAATATGATCATTCGGGTGAGCCACACTCATCAATATATATAGACATAATAGGTAGGGTCACACCCATTCATCCCACCCTTTTATCTTAAGTAAGACAGCTTAAAGTAATAAATAACTAATGAATGCAAAGATAAATGATGAGTGTGCCATTGGTTGGCCCATGCATATCCTTAAGCACATTTTTGGTTAACGGTGTAACAATGCCAATCTGTATAGCAATTTCTTCAATAGTAGTATTAGAGATCTCAGAGTTGAACCGCAAGTTGGAAGAATACAATAATCTTTTTGGGATTAGCAAATTTCTACAAGGGATTTGTACTTGGTTTTTCTCATGTGACTTCGCCTTTGATCCAAGTTACCAAAGATGGCGCTAAAGCAAAGTTCATCTAGGAACCCGCACAACATAAAGTATTTGAGGAACTGAAATACAAACTATGTTCTGCACTAGTACTTGCATTGCCAGATCTTCACCAACCATTTGAGCTCGTGACAAATGCCTCTGATTTCTCACTTGGAGCAATACTCACTCAATATGGTCACCCAGTTGCTTACCACAACGAAACACTCACCACACCGATAAAAAGCTACCCAACCTATGATTGTGAGCTTCATGCTATTGTTCACTTATGTAAGTAGTGGAGGCATTATATTTTGGGCAAGGAGATAGTGATCCACACAAATCACAAGTTGCTTCATCCTTGCAGACTCAGAGCAAGTTGCAGCAAGAACAACATTAGAAATAATCTTCTCATTTTCAGGAGTTCCATCTAAACATCAATCATAATAAGAAAAGTGCCAATCCAATTGCAGATTGTTTGGGCCCCTACTGGTTCAAGCTCTCCTTTCTGTACTAAACACATGTGGACATGAAGTCAACACATGGTCAGAATTGTATCCATCAAACATGGATTTTGCAGATACCTATTAAATTTGCTTTGTGCTAATTCATTTCCAGATTTATACTTGCAAGATGCACTCCTATATCACCTCAGACACGTGCATTCTGAAAGGCTAATTTTAGCAAAGTTGCAAGACATTTTGGAGTTGAAATGACTCTTTTAGTGTTGTAGAAGTACTTCTTCTAGCCGCATCTCAGGGCTAATGTATCCAAATACATCAAGTCTTGCACCACATGTGCAATTGTCAAACCAGTTAATAAGAAGCAAGGTTTGTATACAACCCTATCGGTTCCAACAAGACCATGAGAATCTGTCTCGGTGGATTTTATCTCAAGCCACACTACTACCAAGCATAGTAATGATTGTGTTTATGTAGTGATTGATAGATTATGAACGATGGTGATTCTAATACATTGTAAGCAAACAATATTAGCTATGGAGACAACTCAACTGACTTTTAGCATGCCTGGATTCACTTTGGAATCCCATAAACCATCCTATCTGATAGGGATACAAAGTTCTTGAGCAATTTCTAGAAAGCACTTTGGTCTATGCTAGACACGAAGTTGAACAAATCTACCGCCTTTCATCCACATACCAATAGAGACAGAAGTAGTAAATAGGATGATAGTGCACCTTCTTAGAGTGTACAATTCAAAGAAGCAATGCACTTGGGATGAAATCTTGCCTTTCATTCAACACAACTACAATAGAGCTTTCCACAACTCTACTGCACACAACCCTTTTTAGGTCTGCTTGGGTTTCCAACTTCTTGCACCTATTGATGTAGCTTATCATGTTCTGCCATCAACAACTCCACCTCAAAAGAAAGTTGACAAAGTTATTCAATTCATTGAGCACATTCAACATAACCAATAGCAAATGAAAACGTTTTATACCAAGGTACTGTGAAGTACAAGCAACCCCATGACAAACATCAGACACAACACACCTTTTAGGTTGGTGATCAAGTTTGGCTGCACCTGCAAAAGGAATAATTGACATGACCTTACCGCAAGCTTCATCCACTTCGGTACGAATCCTATAATATCACATAGCAAATAAAAGAGAACACTTTCTAGCTTAATATGTGTTCTTATCTTGAGTTGCATCCAATCTTCAAAACAGAACTTTTGCGTGTTTACTTCTCACCTCTGGTAGATAATTCAGATACTGCAAAGACTCTTTAATAGATAGAGATCAATATAGATTGCAGCATCCCAACAGAATCGGATCAAGTCATTGACGCTCAAGTCAAACAGACAGGTCGACAAGATCTCTCTCTTCCAAATTGTCAAAGGAGGTCAAGTGCCTTCCCATGGAAAATGGATTGCAAAAGCGCAAGTTGCCACTTTGTTTCCACATCTTTTCCTGCAACTGCATGCAATGGGGATGATCTGCGGCCTAGGAGGAGACACAGTGGACAACTACTTAAACTGGTTTAAGAGGGTTATATGCGGAAACAAATTAAGTATGATAGAAAATATGTAAGTGCAATATGTTCAAAGATCAAAGAAAGCAAAAACAAGATGACAACCAATGTAGAATTGTCATAACAAATCTATATTATGCTAAGTTTTGTACAATATCTGAGAGATCAGATGTCTGGTGTCTACGTACTTCCTAACTCTATTCTTCTATGATTCTACTCATTAAGATGCTAACCTATAAAGAATAGAAGCATACATTATTATACAAGGAAGATGAAACATCGATTGAACCGTTACAACAGTTGGCAACAATCATTTCATAATGGAATAGTGCGGTGACGTTACTGACGAATTTCAAGCTACAGTACTGACACTGTGAGAGTTGTGCGATAATGCAGGAGTGGAATGACAAGGAACAAATTGGCACATAAAAGTGGAAGCTATTGCCCGAGTTGTTGACATTAGTGTAAGACTTTAAGTGCAACAACGGTGATGTTTTGTATGATCTAGTGACCCAGATCCTCCTAAATCAGTCGCCCCTCCTTGAAGAGCAATGGTCCTCATTACATGCAGTTGCAGAAGATGTGGAAACAGATTGGCAACTTGCACTTTTGTAAACCATTTTCCTTGGGAAGGCACTTGACCTACTTTGACAATCAATAAGAGAGGAATCTCTTGTCAACTAGTCCATTTGACCCGAGCGTCAATGACTTGAATTGATTCCGCTAGAATATTGCAATCTAGATTAATCCATGTCTGAAAGAATCTCTATAGTGTCTGAGGTATCCAACAAGGGTGGAAAGTAATGGCACAAGAATTCTGTGTTGAGGACTAGATGCAACCCAAGATAATTCAGAAGATTAAGCTCTAAATCATTGTCTCCTACTTGCTTGGTGATGGTGTAGGGCCCATACCGAAGTGGACGAAGCTGTTGGTAAGGTCTTATCAGTTAGGTGTAGCCAAACGTGATCACCAACCTAGAAGGTGTGTGGTGTCTAATGCTTATCATGGCCCTTTTTGTATTTTGCACTCCCTGTTGCACAATGGTTTGCATTTGTTGTTGAAGGTGTTCATTTTGCTCAATGAATTGAACAACTTTGTCAACTTCCTTTTGAGCTGAAGGAGTTGCTATTGTTGATGGCGGAATAAGATAAGCTATGTCAATGGGTACCAAAGTTTGGAAACCCAAACAAACATGAAAAGAGTTGTGTCCAGTAGAGTTATGTAGATCTTTGTTGTAGCTGTGTTGAATGAAAGAAAGGCTTTCATCCCAAGTGTGTTGCTTCTTAGAATTGTACACTTTTAGAAGGTGCACTATCATCCTATTTACCACTTTCGTATGTCCATTAGTATGTGGATGAAAGGTGGTGGATCTGTTCAACTTTGTATCTAACATAGACCAAAGTGCTTTCCAAAAATGACTTAAAAACCTTGTGTCTCTATCAAACAAGATAGTTTCTGAGATTCCAAAATTGATCCAAACATATTGAAAGTACAATTGAGTTGTCTCTATAGTTGATATTTCTTTCTTACAGGGTATGAGAATTGTCATCTTTGAGAATCTATCAATTACTACATAAACACAATCATTACCATGTTTGGTAGTACGGTAGGCTAAGAAAAAGTCCATGGAAACGAATTCCCACGGTCTTGTTAGAACCAGCAGAAGTGTGTACAAACCTTGCTTCTTGTGACCGGCTTGGAAATCGCACATGTGGTACAAGATTTAATATATTTGGATACATCAGACCTGAGATGTGGCTAGAAGTATTCTAAAACACTGCAAGATTCTTTTCAACTCCAAAATGTCCTGCAATTTTGCTAAAATGAGCCTCCTATATTATTTCTCTCAGCCTTCATATGAAATGCACAAGTGCCCTAGATAATATAGAAGTCCATCCTATAAGTAGAAATCTGGAATTGAATAACTACATAGCAAATTCTAATAGATATATGTAAAATCCATGTCAGACGGATACAATTATGACCATATGTTGACTTCATGTCCATGTGTCAAGTAAAGAAAGTAGAGCTTGAACCATTGGATGACTCAGACAATATGTGAGTAGGTTGGCACTTCCCTCCTTATAATTGATGTTCAAATGTAACTGTTGAAAATAAGACCATTTTTTAAGTTGCTCTTGCTGCAATTTGTTCTGAGTTTGCAAGAATTGAAGTAGCTTGTGATCTGTGTGGATCACAATCTCATTTCCCAAGATTTAATTTTTCTAGTGCTTACATGCCTGAACAATAGCATAAAGCTCAGGATTATATGTTGGGTAGTTTCTTACTAGTGTAGTGAACATTTCACTGTGGTAAGCAATTGGATGACCATGTTGAGTGAGGACCACTTTAAGTGCAAAATAAGAGGCATCTGTCTCAAGCTCAAATGGTTGTTGAAAGTCCGATAAAGCAAGTACTAGTGAGAAACAAAGTATGTGTTTCAATTCTCTGAATGTTTTATATTGTGTGGCATTCCAAATGAATTTTGCTTTAGCAGCGACCTTGGGTAACTTGGTTTAGAGGCCTAGCCACATGAGAGAAATCAAGTACAAATCTCCCGTAGAAATTTGTCAATCCCAAGAAGTTGTGAAGCTCTATGAGATTCTTTGGTTGCAGCCGTTCATGGATGACTTGAATCTTGGTTGGGACCATATGCACTCCTTGTGCGTCTACTATGTATCCCAGATACCATATTTGCGGCATGGCAAGTGAACATTTCTCCATTTTTGCATACAACTTGTGTTTCCGCAAGGTGTCAAGCACTTTTTCTATATGGCGCAGATGTTCATCCCATGTTTTGTTGAAGACCAAGATGTCGTCAAGATAGACTACAACAAATGAACTAGTGAATGGCCTAGGAATGTCATTCATCGTCTGCATGAATGTGGCTAGTGTATTGGTCAAACCGAAAGGCATAACTACCCATTCAAACAAACCTTATTTGGCCTTGAAGGTTGTTTTCCATATGTTTATAAGATCAACATGAATCTTCTTATAGCCAGACTTAAGATCAATTTTAGTGAAGTATTTTGCACCATGGAGCTGGTCCAAGTGGTCCTCAATCCTTGGAAGAGGATAGTGGTTCTTCACTGTGATTTTGTTGAGTGTTCGATAGTCGATACACAACTCCATGTGTCGTCTTTCTTTGGCACAAGCACAATTGGGTTGCCACAAGGCAATGACCTAGGCCTGATATGTCCTTTATCCACTAGTTCATGGATTTGTCGCTTCATTTCTTCATTCTCCATAAAGAATTTGTGGTATAAAGAATCATTAGTGAGAGGTAGGCCCGAGATCAAATCAATAGTGTGCTTCACCGGACAACATGTAGGCACTTCTTTTGGTAGCTGGAATAGGTCCTTATATTCTTCCAACTTAAGTTTCAACTTTGTTGCTTCTATTGTGACTGTTGGAAGAATTGTGGTAGAAATTGGTGCCACAAGGACTTTATTGCATTTAGATCTTACCATCAAAAGCACAAACTTTTAAATGGATATGACTAGCTTCTTACACTACTTAGCATTATTGAGTGATAACTTTTGAAATACTTCCGATATGCGGTATCTCATATCACCATCTATGACAACACTTCTAGGATTTACCTCATAGACCGCATGTCAATGGTAAAGATATAGCTGACCAAGTAAAACATCACATACTTCTAATGGAGCGATGTCACAAAAGATTGTATCTTGAAAAGGCTTGATGTTGTACACCAATTGACACTGCTGAGTGACACATTTCTCAGATCCCACATTGAACCATCTAATAGAGTATGGTTGTGGGTGAAGCGTTAGTGGCAACTTCAATCTGCAAATTGCTTCAAGTAAACTCAGGTTCTTCTGACTTTCGTTGTCAACAATGAAGTGTATTGGTTGGGCATTGATCCACATTTGCGAATAGAACAATCCTTCTACTTCCTTTGTTTCTCTAGGGGTAGTAGAAATGTTTGCGATACCCACCATGGTGTTAGGCTCAGTATCCATGATCTGCTTACCTTTCTCCAATGATGTGGTGGTTGTACCCGTTGCTTCAAGTTGTGCAAGTATAGTCTTCCTAGCACGACATTTTTCATTGGAATGACTATTGGAGTTGTGATCTAAACACCACTTGCCAGTCTTAGACTACTTAGACTGATCATTTGATGATTGTTGTTTCTTCTACACAGGGTGTTTGGAGTTATTCCCTAGTTTGGCATTCTGTTTATAAGATTTAGAGGGTTGCTTAGTCTAAGACTTTGAATCTTCTGTCTTAGTCTTGGCCTTAGGCTTTGATTCAAACTTGCAAGCAAATTTGTAGGCTTCTTCGATTGAAGAGATCTGTAGAAATCCAAATCTTACTGGATATAAGGTCTCAGGCTTGAGCTATACTTAAAAACAAGATTTTGCTCTAAACCCTGGATCCCAAGTTTGGACACCAGAGCATGAAAAGTATTTGTGTATTGCTGCAGAGATTGCTCTTTGCCTTGGCACAACTGAAAGAACATGATTTTGGTCATCATAGTTTCCAATAGCATAATGGGTTGCTTTGAGTGCTTCTATGAAACCATTCCATGCGTCTACAGATGTGTCTATATTGACTTCATCTTCATGTGAAGTGTAATAGTTTTCCTACCATTTCTTTACTGATGAAGGAACTTTCAAAAGAGCAAAAATAATCTTTTCTTGGTCATATAATTGATTTACCATGTGGTATAAACAAATGAGGTTAAGCCAATTATCTAGTATATCTCCATCTATTTGACCTTCAAATACAAAGATGTCTAGATTGACTTGTACCTTGTATGGTGTTTATCCAAACCATTGATGCGAATGAGAGGTGTTTGGAGGAGTTTGCTACTTGAAAAGTAGCAAAAAGTTATCAACGATAGTTGCTTGTTCACATGCATGACGTTCTTTCAAATCTTCCTGTTGTCTTTGCAATGCATCTTCTATCATTTTTTGGAACATCTCTGAAGTTGGCATCATTGAAGATATGTCCCCATTTGAGGACGTGAAGGAAGGTACAACAAAGAGTCATAAGTCTCGAGCCTTAGCTTCCTTTAATCAAACCTCATATGAATGGGCAAACAAACAATAACAAAATTCAAAAACAACATGATACGACTTGGAGATGATATGAAGTGTGTATGCTCTGATACCACTGATTCGGGGCCCAGTGGGAGACCTGGTGGACAACCTACTTACACTAGTTTAAGAGGGTTATATGCGGAAGCGAATTAAATATGATAGAGAATATGAAAGTACAATACGTTCAAAGAGCAAGGAAAGCAAGAGCAAGACAATCAATGTAGAATTGTAATAACAAAGTTGTATTATGCTAAGTTCAATACAATATCTAAGAGATCAGATGTTTGGTGTCTATGTACTTCCTAATTCTATTCTTCTATGGTTATGCTCATTAATATGCTAACTTGCAAAGAATGGAAGTGTACATTATCATACAATGAAAGAAGATAAAACGTCAGTTGAACCATTACAACAGCTGGTAACAACTGCTTCATAACAGAAGAGTGCAATGACATCACTGACTATCGTTACTGACGAATTGCAAGCTACAGTATTGACACTGCATGAGCTATATGGTAATGCAAGAGTGGAATTACAAGGAACAAATTGGCACGTAAGCGTGGAACCTACTACCCAAACTATTGACGTTAGTGCAAGACTTGAAGTACAACACCAATGATGATCTGTATAATCTAGTGACCCAAGCCGTCCTAGATCAAGGGACCATTGCTCTTCAAGAAGGGACCCTTAGTTTGGTTTTGTTCCCACAAGGCTAAGGGAAAGAAAGAAAGTGGAACAATGAGGCAGCCATTCAAGAGCAAAAAAGTGAAAAGGTACTTAAGTATTCTAATTTTCAGTTGAGTTGTGCAAAAGTGCTTTTGGTTTATATTTCACTTAAGTAGGGACCTTTAAGGGTCATGGGAACTGAACCCCTCAAAAAGGTAATTCAAAAAGTAAAATTGCTTATGATTTAAAAGGTCACCTCCTTCCAATTTGGGCGCCAACCTTGGGGATGGTTATAAGAAGAAATTGAAGGTTCATTTGAGAGGGTATGCATGTTTGGAATATTAAATTGTTGATCAAGTATGTTAAACTTGTTCACCACAACTTGTGGACGAAAACCTTCAAGTGTGCCAAGGGTTTAAGGACAAAAACCTCCACTCCATTCAGGACAGCTCTATTCAAGAGCTGTAATTGTGCTTCAGATTTATGTGGTTGCATGCAATTGGTCTTACAAAGGTGTTTTGGAACACCACCTTCATACAAAGATTGAACAAACTCATTGGAGAGCTAGAAAATACAATTTGCAAGTCAAAGAAGAGGGGCGAAATATCCTAAGGCAGCAAGGAGGCTCCCTAAGAATTGGTGACTTCCCTTGAAGGTTGGGCGAGTGCCTTAGCGCATGCTTGGGTTTGCTCCGATGGCAAGAAACAAGGCAAAGGTTGATAATAATATTTTTAATATTATTATTATATTTTTCTAATCATTTTGCAAGCTGAATTGGGGTGATTTGAGGGCTGGTTACCAGGGAAATAATTCAGATAATATTTATATTATTTTCCTAGTGGAGCGATTCACCTACGAGGGTTTTTGGAGTGTTTTTGGACTCTAAAATTGGAGAGAATAATCATATATATTTTTATTTATATTCCAAAAAGTATTATATTAATTTCCCAACATTGACGAATTGTTTTGAGAGACTCGGAGGACTTGTTAAAGGTCAAGTTGAAGGTTTTAACATTCAGATTTTATTCTATTTATTTTTCCAAGTGTGGCGACTTTATTGGAGTTTGATAAATTGCAGCCCTAATGTGTCCATTAAAAGCCCTAATATTTTATATGATTTTTACATAAATATTTGGGAGTTTTTGCAAGGGTTTCAAGGCAGATTTGAGGGAGAGAACACCGCTGTAAAAATCAGTATTTTTGTAAGGGTAAATTCAGTCTATCATCATTCCCACCTTGCCATAAAAGAGGTATTTGTTTCAATTTTATATTCAACATTTTCAATGTTATTTTAGAGCGTTTGTTGCTTGGGATTTGGTAATTCCTTCCAAGTAGGGTTTGCTGGTTTAGGCAATTTAGATTTTAGATTGTTTCAATTTTTCACAAGGGTTTGTTGGAAAACCCCTATTCTGCCTAATTGTCTCATTTGGAGACATTACAGTGGTATCAGAGCCATATCTTGGCGATACTATGGTGTGAGGGTTGTTGATACATGAGTGGCAGTAAAGAGGTTAAGGTATTACTTGAGGAGCAGTAGGAGGGATGGAGGACTCCCACCAATTGGGCCACTAGAGCAAGAACAGGTAATGGGTGACATTGATCACTAGGAAATAGAGAGAGAGGAGATAGGATAGCTGAGAGGTTTGAGAGATATTCTCAATCTCAAGAGCGGATGATAGCCGTGATAGAGGGGTTTCTTTGTACTCTCAGTGATATGAGTGGCTTAAAGCCACTCAATGGAGATAGTGGTGCTTCAGGGAGCAGACCAAATACATATATACCCCCTCGGGAAATGAAGCATCCACACGTAGGCCCACCCAGCCTACATTTGTTTAGAGGGAGGAACCCGCACCAGTGAGGGAGGGGTTACCTAACCCATGTGAAGAGTTGGAGAGGGAGATGGATGAGTATGCTACTTTATTTGCTACAATGAGAGGGGTGACTTTTTTCGAGTTTTCAACTTGGAAATGAAGACTGAATGGGTCCAAGATCAGTGAGAGGCACAGAGGCAGCCAAGGAGATCTCCAACATGTGTTAGAGAAGTTATCCTTTTTCACTTTCGATGCGTTACAGAGGAGCTCAACGAGGGCTTGGATTCAGATGGTGAACACCTTTTCACTTTGACCTATGGCAGAGGAGGCTATTCAGTTTACCACATTGCATTTAGAGGGAGCAGCCCACGATTGGTGGTACCATCGTTTGATCACACAGGGACACCAACATATACACTCTATAAGGAGTTCAGCAAGAGATTGATAGAGAGATCTGATAGGGCAGATCCAGAACTTCATTTTCGTGATTTAGCTCAATTGAGGCAAAAGGCCTCAATGGATGATTATTTACAGAGTTTCAAAGACTTTCAGTCATTGTGACTGACATATCAGATAGGAGATTGGTGGTGTTTTTCATTGAGGGCTTGATTGATTCCTTACGAGGGTTGGTCAAAGCATTCGATCCACCTTCTTTAAGAGAGGCCATCTAGAAGGCCTATGATTTGGAGTCTTCTACTTCAAGGGGTAGATTCACACCCTTGGGGCAGCCAAAGGGTAATTTTTTCCACCTACAAGGCAGCATAGAGGTGGCGGTTTGGGGTAACAGAAGGAGCTACCACGTAGTAGCTTTGATGTAAGAAATGAATTAAGAAAGGTCTTTGCTTCACATGTAAGGATCCTTGGGAAAAGGGCCACAATTGCCATGGTAAGGAGCAAGTACACTACATTGAGGTACTTCCTGAAGAGGAGAATGAGGAAGAATTTGGGACAGCCACCTATGAAGAGAGAACATTGGAGATAGAAGGAGAAGAGGAGTTGAGTGGCACTTTGGCATCACTTTCAGAAGCTCTTAGGTACTATCCCTTTAGAGTGAAGGGATCATTGAAGGGTATACCAGTCACTATACTCATTGATAGAGGGGCAACTCACAACTTCATTAATAGAGGGCTTGTGGCATCATGTGGCTTACAACCTGTAGATTTTAAAGGATTTAGAGTCACAGTAGAAGATGTGTTCACCATCCCTTGTACTACCAAGGTTCCAAAGCTTAGTCTCACTTTGAAAAGGCATGTGATAGAGGATGATTTTTATGTGGTTGCCATTGGGGAGATCAATATGGTCCTTGGTATTCAATGGTTGCACTCACTTGGTGAGTACACTCAAAACTGTCAAACCATGGAGTTGAAATTCAAAGTGGCCAGTAATGAAATCGTTTTGCATGGTTTGAGTGATAAAGAGCCCCTTTATTCTTCATCAAATAGCATGATAGGAGGATGTTTCATGAGCACGAAGAGTATTGAATATAAGGCTTCCACAAGACATCAAATGCAGCCCCTTTATTCCAAGATATAACACTCTACAAGGCAATTGATAAGCATGATAAATTCTGATTTTTGTCATACATGTTTTGGAAGGGTTGAAAGGAAACTTGTTTTCCAAGGGCAGTCCCAAAGTTGCCTTGGGCAGCACCCTATTCCATTTTGCAAGAATAATATTGAGGGTGTTATGAAGAGGATGAGACCCCCCTTGATTTTGGAGAGGGCTAAAGTTGCAAGGTATAAAATTCAAGAAAAGATGGTCCTCTTACTTTTCGGAAAATGTTAGAATCAGCTGAGCTTATTTTTGGACTTTTTTTGGCATCAAAGGCAATTAAGTTACACATGGCAGCCAATGGAAAGATCTGGAAAAATGGGCTTGAAGTCTGAATTTTGTTGCTTAGAAATTTCTGAGACAACAAGACAATTCCAGCCACCAAAAATGATCAAAAAATTGCATTTTCAGGGCACGCTACAGCCCATGATAGGGAGGATCCATGCTAAGGTAAATTCTGAATTTAATCACTCATAAAATTCAGATTTTTAAGGGCAGGAACACCAGCATTATGAAAGTAAAATGTCTGACTTTTTCAATAAATTCCAGTCTACAGTATGTTCTGAAAATATTCATGATGAGACACACTTTTGGCTTGACAAAGAATGGGAAGGCATAACGAAAGTACAGCCCTATCTTGTATGTAGGTTGAGGTTTTTATTTGATTACTATGATGTTCCTTCTATGCATGAAGGATTGGATCTAGGGAAGTCAAGGGGAGGTTGCATACAACATGTTTTGAGACACTTAAGGGAGATTGCATCTATGTGCTACTTTCATTCAAAGTATGTTTCAAGGTGAGCTTATTGTTACTTCTTTTCAAGTTTTGGAAACATCTTTTAAGGGCACATTGATACCCATTGGAGGCTCAAACATGAGAGGCTTCATCAAAGGCAAACTAGCATGGCATATGTTATTTCTTTGGGGACATGAGGAGTCTTTGAAAGGTGGTCATGACACCTTTAGCTCATGGGGCAGCCTCCAAAGTACATGTCTAGCAAGTTGGGAATTCAAACTGGAGCTTCTTTTCAGTGGGAAGCAATTTCAGTTGGTGATTGTATCATGAAGAATGTGGGGACAGCCCCATAGCTTTTGCAATTGCTTGAGGACAAGCAATTTTGGGTGGAGAGGATTGTAATGTCCCCCTTTTTGGCACAGCTTGCTTATAGACTCTTAACTTGGTTTTGGTCCCACAAGGCTAAGGGAAAGAAAGAAAAGGGAACAATGAAAGGGGCATTCAAGAGCAAAATCGTGAAAAGGTACTTAAGTATTTTAATTTTCAGTTGAGTTGTGCAAAAGTGCTTTTGGTCTATTTTTCACTTAAGTGAGGGACCTTTAAGGGTCATGGGAGCCTAACCCCTAAAAAAGGTAATTAAAAAATTAAAATTGTTTATGATTCAAAAATTTACCTCCTTACAATTTGGGCACCACCCTTGGGCATGGTTATAAGAAGAAATTGAAGGTTCATTTAAGAATTATGCATGTTTAGAATATTGAATTATTAATTATGTCAAGCGTGTTCACCACAACTTAGGACGAAAACCTTCAAGTGTGCCAAGAGTTTGGCGACAAAAACCTCCATTACTTCATTTAGGACAGCTCTATTCAAACGCTGTAATTATGCTTCAAATTTGTATGGTTGCATGCAATTGATATTACAAAGGTGTTTTAGAACACCATCTTCATACAAGGATTGAGCAACCTCATTGGAGAGCTAGAAAATACAATTTGCAGGTCAAAGTAGAGGGGCAAAATATCCTAGGGCTGCAAAGAGGCTCCCTAAGCATTGGTGTCTTCCTTTGAGGATTGGGCAAGTGCCTTAGGGCATGCTTAGGCTTGCTGCGCTGGCAAGAAACAAGTCAAAGGTTGATAATAATATTTTTAATATTATTATTATATTTTTCTAATCATTTTGCAAGCTGAATTGAGGTGATTTGAGGGCTGGTTACTAGGGAAATAATTCAGAAAATATTTATATTATTTTCTTAGTGGAGAGATTCACCAAGGAGGGTTTTTAGGGTGTTTTTGGACTCTAAAATTGGACAGAATAATCATATATTTTCTGATTTATATTCTGAAATTTTTTGTATTAATTTCCCAACATTAGCGACTTGTTTTGGAAGACTTGTTGAAGGGCAAGTTGAAGGTTTTAACATTCAGATTTTATTCTATTTATTTTTCCAAGTGTGGCGACTTTATTGGAAGGGTTAGTTTGATAAATTGCAGCCCTAATATGTCCATTGGAAGCCCTAATATTTTATATGATTTTTGCATAAATATTTGAGAGTTTTTGCAAGGGTTTCAAGGCAGATTTGAGGGAGAGAATGCAGCTATAAAAATCAGAGTTATTGTAGGGGTAAATTCAGTCTCATTTCCATTCCCACCTTGCCATAAAAGAGGTATTTATTTTAGTTTTATATTCAGCATTTTCAAGGTTATTTTGGAGTGTTTGTTGCTTGGTATTTGGTCGTTCCTTACAGCTAGGGTTTGTTGGTTTTCGGGGTTCAGATTTCATATTGTTTCAGTTTTTCATAAGGGTTTGTTGGAAAACACCTATTTTGCCTAATTGTTCCATTTGGGGACATTACACTAATCTAGGAGGATCTCGGTCACAGATCTTACCACAATTTACCATTGTTGCATATCCAACCTCGCACTAACGTCAGTAGCATCAACACTGAGTTTTGCACCTACATGTCAATCTGCAAGATCAAACTCCACTTCTACGTTACCGCATAGTTCTTACAGTGTCAACACTATAGACCATAACTCATCAATAACGATAGTTAGTGACAGCACAACACTCATTAGTTATGACACAAATGCTACCAACTCTTACAATGGTTTAGCCGATGCCTCATCTCCATCCATTGTATATTAAAGTACACTTCCATTCTTTGTAGTTAGTTAACAAAAAGATACATGAAGTTAAGGAGTACATAGACACCACACATTCAATCTCTAAGATATTGTATAACTTTGTTATTATAGTTCTACATTGGTTGTCATCATCTTTGCTTTCCTTGTTTTTAATACATTGCACCTTCATACCCTCTGTCATTTATAATTCACTTCCGTTTATAACCCTCTTAAATCCGTTTAAATAGGTTGCCCACCAAGTCTCCTCCTGGGCCCCAAATCAGTAGATCTCTTCCTCAAGCACAACATGTAGTAATGGTGTCTTCACATCCATTTGTTTCACTTCAAGATCGAAAGCAACAACAATAGCCAAAAGAATTCTAATAGAAGTTAATTTAGCAACAGAAGAAAAAATCTTACCGAAATCAGCTCCCTCCACCTGAGAAAATCCCTTTGCTTCAAGGAGATCTTTATACTTTTCCATTCTTCTTTCGACATTGAATTTCTAGAACAGTCATTTGCAGCCAACAAGGTTTCTACCAACAAGCAGTTTCAACAAATCCCATCTCAATTTTTTATCCAAGGACTCCATTTTTCATCCATGGACTTCTTCTAGAATTTATTTCCTTTGAATCAAGGGCCTCCCTCACAGTCTTGGGATCATCATTTGCCACAAATAACGCTAACAAAACAAATGTAGAATGGAAATCAAGTGGACTATACCTTTTTGGTTTTGCTTTTATTCTACGTTACTGGATATGCCCCTCGCAGGCCCTGGGAGCGCGGGGATACGCCGGTATGGTACGGTATGCCGCTGATTCACGGGGGATACGGCCAGAGTACGGCGTGCCCCCTGCGGATATGGCCGGATACGTACATATCCGCAGGGGGCACGTCGTACCCTGGCCGTATCCCCTGCAGATCGGCGGAATAAAAAAACATTTTAATTTTTTTCACTTTATAACAAAAAAGCGAAAACCCTAATGCCTCCGCGCCTCTGCAATTGCATCCGCGCTACCCGTGACTGCGCCTGTGCGCTCCCTGTCGACTGCCGCCCTGCCTGCTGGGCATAAGGTTTTCCGTTTTTAAATTTCGTTTTTTTTTTAATTCCTAAACTGACAAACTCCCTAGGTCCTAGGGTTTTAATATTTTATAAATTATAAACTAAATTTTTATTATATAGTTTAGTTTTTTTAATTTTTATTTATTTCTTTTAATTTTTATTATTACGTTAAAAATTTAAAATATGTTTGTTTTTAAATTTTAGTCTTTAGAGATATAATATATATTAAGTATTAAATTTTAATTTTAAATTATTAATTAGTTTAAAATTTTAAATATAAACTTATAAAGTATAATTATTAAATTTTAAATATTTTGTGGTTATATAACTTATTTAAAGTTATTTTGTTTCCTCTATGCATATTATGTTAATTTTGCTTATGGCTATATTTTAATATTTTAAATTTTTTATATATATTTTTGTACGGCCGTATCCAGCTGTATCCAAACCACAAAAAATAAAAATCGACGTATCCCCGTATCCGATACTCGTACCCGTATCCGTATCGGCAACTTAGCTTTTATTCCATATACTCTTCTCAAGTCTGAAATTTGAGATCTTTCATCTCTTGGTTAATCTTTCTCTACTTTATCTGAGTCTTACTCAAGTGTTCATCTTCTTCATTTGCTTAGTATACAGACACGGATTCTCCCTCTTCTAATTCAACATGCACCTTTTGTGGTTCTTCCTTTGGTTATCCTTTCTATTTTGGAACCCCCTTAAGGTCTATAAACATTACATTACGACTATACACAGGCTTCGTTGTTTTTGTGTTCCAAAACTTATAGCCTTTTACCCCATTATTATATCCAAAAATATGCTTTACTGATTTATAGTCTAGCTTAATATTTTTTTCTTTTGAAATATGTATATAAGCATCACAACCAAAAACCCTAAGACGTTTGAGAGGATTTCTTGCCAGGGCATAATTTCTATGGAGTTTTCTCAACAGGAGTTAATGTTGATGTGGGCGATCTATTGATCAGGGAACAAACATTTGTGACTGCTTTTGCTCAAAATTTCTTTTCTAACCCTGCACCATTGAGCATACTTCTAGCCTTATCCATTTGAGTCTTAGTCATCATTTTTGTAAGTCCATTATGTTGTGGTGTATATAGAGTTGTTTTTTTCTTTTCTATTCCACACTTCATACAAAATTGCTTGAATGCATTTGACCAATACTCCCCACCATTATCACTTCTCAGAACCTTAATCTTCTTTTCCGTCTAGTTTTCAACAAAAGCCTAGACAAATATAGTCTAGATGTGTGCAAATCATGAAAAACATACATATTTCCAACAAATAGTGGGCACAAAAAATGAAAATGATGCTCCTAGATGATGACTAGTGGGCGCATGTAGATTACAAGGTGAGTTTAACCAAGTCTATTGTGAATATGAATCGATTCACTAACATGGATCAGCCATGTTTGGAAGAAGTCTATGATGGCATCAACTCAACGATTGAGAAGATAAAGGCCATCATAAATGCAAAAGAGTAAGATCATAAGAAAACATTTTTCAAATAAATGCAAATCACATCTCACTAATCGATGGAACAAAATAACCACCCCACTACATCTCCTTGCCTTTGCATTGACTCCTAAATTCTACAGCATTGAGATCCTTTCTTTATTGAGGAGGGTACCACCATACAAGGATGTTCAAGTAGTTGAATGGTATAAGTTTGTGTTCTCTAGGCTCTTCCCCAATCCTAGGGTAGAAGACATGGTTATGAACGAGTTTGGGAGTTCCATTACCTCCATTGGTTATAGCTTTAACACTCTTTGGAATAAGTCCAAGAAAAATGCTCATATCTGGTGGTACCTCCATGGACAAGGATCCATGCACCTGCAGCCTCTTGCAATCAAAATTTTGTCACAAATAAGATTTTTATTTTTTTAACTCTATTTCCTTTTGTTTTAACTTTTAAATTTAAGTTTGAATTTTTAGTTTTATAAATTTTAATTTTGCATTGACTTTGCCTCACTAGTTTTCCTGTTCATCTTATTTTGAGCAGAATATCATCCACTCAAAGGAGCATAGCACACTGGCAACAAAAGAAGACAAGGAGTTGATCTATGTAAATTCGAACTTTCACCTTCTATCCCACAAGAGGTCGGAGTACAAGGAAAGGCCGACGAAGCATTGGGATGTAGATCTAGAGGATGTTGACTTGGATGTTTCCATTTCCCACCATCCGTTACTTGACATGGATAGTTCTTTGATGCTACATAGTGCAGCTACTGGGAGTGGCAGTGGGAGTGCTACTCCTTGCAGTTCTTTAACTCCTTGCAGTTCTAAAGAACCACATCATGATGTTGATGTTGACATTGATGCTCTTGATGAAGAGAAATATGACGATGAATACTAATTTTGATGTAATAAATTATAATTAATATTTATGATTATCATGACACTTGGCATTCAGTTAGCCTTATCAACTTATAAGCAGTGTTTTTTTTGTGGCTATTTTCTTTTTTATATGCAAACCATGTGGTTAATTCTTGTTTAAGGCTAATTATTTTTTGGTACAATCGTATCCAAGGCAAAACAAATCACCATACTGGTGAACCTGATTCATCATACACGAACTCGTACCTAAAACTAACTCGCAACTTAGTTTGGGCAGGGAAGGCAGCAAGCTAGGTATGCATAATATTATTTAGCCATTTCTTTCTTGGGTCAAACCAGTATGATACAGAGTTTTATGATGAGAAAAACAATCAAAATTTTCCCCATCTTCAATGCTAGTTCCTCAAAAAACTACCATGGACAGAGAAAAGCAACTATGCTACCGTGCCCAGACACCTTGGATTACAATCAAAGTCTCAGCTGTGTCCAATAGTATGAAGCCTCAAGTGGAAGAAGAAACAACCAATCTTAGGACAGACATGGACACTATAAACACCAAAGGATGAATTCAAAAATATTTACAGTGATGGCCACAGATATAAACAAAGAGTGATTAACGTAACACAGTATTACCAGTGTACCCAGACAACAATAGAGACCATACAGGAAACTATACATGTTTTAGTATACACACAATTACAGTAGTCTTTACGCCTAATTGAGAATATATGAAGGCAACAATAGGAGATAATACAGTGAAAACAATTGATCGTTAACTTACCCTCTCGTGCAGATATGGTTATATATCTTTGGTGCCTGTAACTGAAAATGGAAGTTAAAAAGTATCTCAACAAATGATATGAAAGTAAGTACCTTCAATCTAATAGAGTGCTAGACAGCTGTAAATGAATTGCTCCTCTATTTCAATTTTCAACGTCAATTGATCCTCTATTTCAATTTTCAACGTCCAATTATCAAATCTTGCATGGTGCTCAAGAACAAACACCAAGATGACCTTGTGGCGATCTTAGATTGTAAGATCACTCACATTAAAGACATCATGAAAGAATTATAAATCATAACACCATCTAAGGTCTGTCAAACAAAGCAGCAAAGAAATAAATTTTCAGAGTCTGGCTTAAGTGGGGAGATCCATGTGACTATAGTAAATGATAAAAGAATACATACAAAATCATTTCAGGTATATGAGATGGGAGCCTACATCTAAAGGGACACTTTTGTGACTATTCTAAACGTTGTGATGGGCAAGGGAAAGGGCACAAAACAAAACAAGTATAAGGAGCCAGACTCACTTTTCTTTTTCAGATCATTTTTTTTGAGTATATAAGTAATGTTCTGAATGGGCATGCTTCCCACTTTGTAAAAGGCTATAGAGGAGCCAAAGGAGTACAAGAACACCTTAAAAATTGCATTTATACTTTAAACCCATTTTTTCCGTCAGATCCATTGTTTTTTAGTATATCAATAAAGTTCTGAATGGCATGAATCCCAATTTGAAAAAACCAACTCCCTGCCCTCTCCTTACCTACACTAACATGACTCCTAAACTAGAATATAAGATATCCTAACCCCCAACACACCCACACACATCACGTCATATGATCTCCATACATTCTCATTTACAATCTCTCAAAGACTTGACAGATTCAATGTTTTTGGTTTTTCATAAGGGTTTTAAATGCTGACAAATGTAGCAAATATTTATCAGTTCTCACTAGATTAGAATAACTTATTTCCCATCAGTTCTAACAAAAATAGAATAACTTATAAGTGCATACCTTGTCTAAGGGACGAGGGTATAAGTCAACTCGATGATATGCATTGGACATTAGCAATTTTGGATTGTATGATTGAAAGAGGCTGCAAATTAAACAAGCATTTAGATGTAACTAAGTCAACCATGTTCGCATATGAAAAAGTTATATAAAAATCTTATACTTTGAATATACATCCACATTTTTACTTTCATAAGCATCAATAAGTGATAGCATAAATTATAATCCCACTTTCTTTGATTATAAAGATTATGGCAAAATTGCTAGAACCTAGTAACATGGAAAATGCATGGCCTCTCTAGAGTACTCGCCATATATAGTTTAGCCTTATCAAACAAAAAGCAAGGTGAAAAAAATGCCCAGGCCCACTTGGAATGTTGAGATTTTGAGATCAGTTCAGATCATGATAAACAATTTCTCATTGCCAAAAATTGTTTGTCTTGCATCCCATCATATGAACTAGTAATGATTAATGATTTGCACCACATTTTGTGCTTAGGTATAGGCATGATTGCTCTGAAGTAAATAATCTACGTGATAAAATAGTCCGCAAATATACACTTGAAAAAAATCCAAATAAGGTATTCGTATTCATATTCCTGGGAGCAAAGAGATTTAATAAAAAGACAAAATACCCATGAGATTGATATAATCTAATAAAACAATAATACAAAAGAACGAAAACTAGATAAATGGAATACAAATTTGTCAAAATTTATTGCAAAAATATTTGGCCAGAGAGATTCATATACACATCTAAACAAATAACATTGAGAGCATCAGCATCAAAGCAGTCACCTTCAGCACACGGTTTCTTGGATATTCTAATGTGCAATTCCTTTACACAGATTCTTGTTTACTTATGTGCTGTTCCAATGCAATTTGCTTCTGAAACCAACATACACAAGACATAAAATTGATACCTGTTACAGCTATGAGCTGCCGTCTACATACTTTCATTAGTTTTTCCAATGTGGACATCCTCAAATAAATCTTTGCAATGAGCATGATGCCATAAATCAGTTTTCACACCCCTTTATGCAACGACCAATGTGTGAATCTTCCCATCCACAAATTCAATGGTATAACAAAAGAAGCATACCGATGCTTCAACTTGTGTGTGACTGGTTTTATTTCTAATTGCTGTTGTAACCAAAAATTATGTTTGAAAAACAACTTATCATAGATTTATGATATTTAGCTATGTGCTGATTATGAAAAAAACATAACGGAGAGGAATTATTTGGCAAGTACGAAACACAAATAACATCACATAACAAGAGTTACACAAGATACCCTGGAGAAACTGTGTGGGAAAACTCCGGCTTGGAAATGGGGTTGTGCCTCCTTCCTCTATCACAAAGAATGCAAGGTTATAAGCTCACAAGGCCATTGGCATTTGCAACAACCCATCTTATTTGTTCTGCATTCAACTCTCTATACTCTCTCTGCAAATTCACCTTCCCCTTTTTTGCAACTCAACTCGTCAAGATGATCTTCTAGCTTCCCCCCAAGATGCTTTCGTAACCACGAACATGTTGCAAAACCAACACAGAAAACTCCAAAACCTGAACCACCTCAACAGTCAGGATGCTAGTCGACCTAACTTCCATTCTAATGGTTGGTACATCTTTCTATCTTTTTCAGTATATGTTCAGACATGAATGAACCTGTTATAGATGTCCTGGTGATAGGTTCGGGAAACCCTAAATCTGTCATGTATGCATAAGTGACATGTTCAGGCAAGAAATACATATTCGATCCAGTCTGAATCTGTCACTGATGCACAAGTGACAGGTTTGGGCAGGATTACAAAAGCAATCTTTCTAAGGCATATTGACTCCATTTTTCCTCCCGTGTGAAGCGTTGGAAAGATACTGAAGAGTTATATCATTGGTGGGGGTTGCCTCAGGTTTCAGTCTGAACTTGCAATTGTTTGAGAGCATCAAACATAAGTCCTTATATTTATTTTATTTTGGCATATAAGGAATCAAGTGTTGTCATGGTCATACAAACCATGTGGCTGAATATGACTGAATTTTACTGATCAATTTCCGATCACTCGTTGTAAGTATTGTATATGGTCCATTTTGCTTGAAGGAATAAGGCAGTGGATCGTGAACAATGTAATAAATATGCAGGTGATTATGTTAAGTGGGCTAGTGGAGTGGACAACTTCTGGTGTAGACAACCCCTGCTTAAATGATGAAAAGCACTATCTTTCATAAATATAAACAACGAGAGTTACTCTTTTTGTAAATATAGATAGTAATAAAATAATAAGTCACTCTCTTTTGTAAATATAAACTATGAGAAACACTCTTTTGTCTAAATGTTTCTATCTTTGCAAATAACTTTTAGCTTTTTTGCATATGCTTGGCCTTATCTAGCTAGTACACACCTTAACCTAGTGCAACTATTTAATCCATGCTAATGAAGAGGGTAAAGCAATAAGTTCTCTCAGCTCTCTCCTTTGTTTCTATTTTTTGTTCATGCGTTTTTCTTAGTTTCTTCTGTCCATTCTTGAAGAAACACACCATTTGGTATCAGAGCCACGTTCAGTCCAGAATTCATCAACACCACAGGCATGCTTTCATTTGATTGGACTCTTGAGGCCCACCGGCCTGAACTTTAACCGTCTCCTCCAAGCTGTCCTTCAGATTCTCATCCATGTAGTGTATGCACTGGCCACCATTAGAGCCTAATTTGTGCTCCATTTCAGGTCTGCAGTCAAAAGCTGCACAGCTACATTGATGTTGAGTCTAACTCATGAGACCCAACAGCTATCTACTAGCTCTATTGAATTTCTTGCTCAAGGGAAACAGGTTACCACGAAAATACAATCTACAACAGCCCCCAAGCAAGGTAAGGAGAACGAGAATGATCAAAAACATAAAAAGAGGCTTATGGCTCTATTGAACTTCTTGCCCAAAGTAAGCAGGTTACCAAAAAGGAGGAATCTAAGAAAGGTATGAAGAAGGAGAATGATCAAAGAAAGCTTTCCAAACCAGGAAGAATGTGTTTCATTTATGGGAATGTGGGATATGCAAAGGATTGTTGACATTAATAAGCACTCCAACTGTACTCCAAGAAAAGTTCAAGAGATTAAGAGTATGATGACTCCAAAGGTAATGGCTTCATATCTCTTTCAAACCCTCTTATCTTCATTCTTGTGTGACAAGCGATAAAACTGTATATGGTTCCTTGCATGATGATGTGACATGTAAATATGTTACTCTTGGCAATGATTTGCTTTTGCAATTAAAGGAATGGTGATGTGTTTGTAACTCTTCATTATGGTACAAAAATTACAATTTGCAATATGCTCTATGTTCCTTGACTTAAAAGGAAACCACTACTACTCAAACAAATAGCCAAGAAGAGATACGAGTTTGAGTGTTACAGTGATAGATGTGTGCTTCAATATATGGAGAATGGTCAAAAATAGCTCATAAAGACATGGTAGAAAATGGTGTGTACAAGCTCCTCACTAAATCCTCTAAAGAAAGCTTATTGCGGCATAGCTGGAAATTATTGTTTTATGGCCAGAAATGAAGACAGGATGCAAAATATACCCAAGCATGCTATGAAAGAGATTAATAAAGATGCTTGATAAGGACAAAGAAATAGTCATGTTTCAATGAACTAATAATCTTCTTTTGCATCAAATCAAGGATCTCATGGAGATTCAATTTAAATCATCAAACCCTACAAAGATCAAGCAAATTTCCCCTGCGTTGTCCAAAGACTGATCATAATTTTAAAAAGGTTTTGGTACAGGTTTAAATGTGAGCAGCGTGACAGAAACAACCATGCTTTCAATAAGTATTGGTTCAAGTACAAGAATGACAGTGATTGCCTTTCCTTCATCAAACAGCTGCATACACAATTATATCAGCCTATGGACAGCTTCTGGACAGATGATCCATCATCTAATTAATTTTTTTCTGCCACCATAGCTCCAGAAGATTATCAAAGGTTCAACCAAGTATGGGATCAAGTTATTTCCATCAAAGCCACCAATGGCGGTGAAGATGAAGAAGCTGCTCAAGATGAAGATGATCATGAAGGCCAAAAGACTTTGCAGATACAAAGCAGTATACTTTTTGAAGCATGTCCAATGTGTCATTACGATCCCCAAAAATTACCATTACAGGGAATTATATATAATGTTAATTTTGTGATTTATCCTCAAATAAACTTTAGGGTGAAAGTTTGAAGTTATAAGTTTATTTTGCATAATTATTAATAGCATGTGAATCAAACTTTGGAGCTATAGTATCCCTCCCATGTTTTTGGGCGATAGTGGTTGGGTCTATGGTTTTCTTGTACCAAATGGTCCATTGGGAAGGAATCTATTATAAATATGGAGCTTGTATTGGATTTGCCATTGTGTTTAATAATAAAGCATAGTGTTTAATTCATGCATTTCTTTATGCACCCTTATATGGTAAGTTGGTTCCTCTTTATTAAGTGGTGAATAATGGTAGTATCTACAAAACATCCCAATTTTCTCATACCTGACTGGCTTGGATTGTCTCAGTGCGATTGCCACTCCTATACTAAAAAGATATATATGCACAAGGATTAAATGTGCATGACATAGTTACCAGGAGAGCACTACAGGTACAAGGAGATGGACACTGATATGTCATTTTTCAAAAAAATAGGAGACGGGTAATTGGAGACAGAAAAAAGATAACAATAAATATATATGTAAAATTTAGAGAAAAAAACATTTTACATCATGATATAGCCTGAAAAAAACATTAATGACTTTTTATAGTAAAGAAATTACATGTCAAAAAAGACACTAATAATATTGAGATTTACTTTTGATATCTCATCGTATCTGTAGACGATATTTTGTGATTATGTAGCACCTCAATCTTGTACACTTGGCAAACTCATGACCCTGGTTGTTCCTCTTGGTTCTACACATGTCTTGCTTCCGCAAGCCTCACATTTGATCTACCTTGTGCCCCTTGGCTTATCTCTGAGTTCGACCAGCGTTATATTGATGACACAGACATTCCTTCTTGCCCAAAATGCTTAAAATATACGTATCTTACACCTCTGCAAGTTATAAGCCTAGGCCTACTCTCCTTCTCCCTAGACACTAATGTCTGGGTTAGACAATAACGTCGATGTTACTGTCGTAGCCCGACACAAGTGTCCAGTGCCCTAAAGTCATCCAATTTGCAAATGAACGTATTGCAATGGTCGGCCTAAGAGATTTAATGTGAGTTATCTCCCGACAGGATTGGTATAAATACAACATCAACCCTCATTCATTCATCACCTAGCAATCAAACTAAAAGAGCACTCAAGAAGCACTAAAGTTACCAAAAGCTTTCCTAATTTGCCCTATTCTGATATCAATCAAAGGAACAACCCAACTATAGGTCTGAAGTACTAAAGGAGCAGTCATAAGATCATATTTCCCAGGTTACAAGCTAGGTCATTGTACTTGCTCTACACATTGCATGACTCACACACAAGCCAACACATAGGGAAAAACTACATGAGTCTGAGACCCTCCTTCGAAGTATTGGCTATGTACGCAACACCCTTTGACAACATGGTCATTGTGGGTCAGCTTGACATCATGTGCCCACTAACCCATTTTTTCTCCAAGGTCACATTGAAAATGCAAAGTTCAGGTTTTGTCATTTCACTAGGAGCGATAGTCAATGACCTAGATCTGAATGCATCAAAGCGAAGGCAAAGCAAGACCTAGATTTGAATGCACTAGAGCGAAGGCGAAGCAAAACCCAAAAGCATCCAAAGGGTCACATCCTGTTTGAGCACACATTTTGTACAAGACACTAACATCAAACTCAGACACTCAACTGTCCTACGCTGATGCAAGTGTCCAGAGAGACAGAGGCACTAGATCCAAAATCTGACAATTGATCCAGAATCTACTACCTGCTTGCTTTTTGCCTGTACCAGATCCAACACTGTATTAGCATAAAAAAAAGCTAAGTACTTTCTCTTTTGTCATTTGTATATCTAGCATAGTTGTACTTTCCATTAATAGCCTATCCCACTTTAATAAATTCAATATATGGTATATCTGAGTTTAGCACATCAATTGGCTTGTTGTAGATCTAATATTCACCCTTGTGCCCTATCATTTCTATATCATTAACCCTAACCACTAAATAAGATCCACATCCAAATTAGGGTTAAACATTTGGTGAACTTGATCGTTGAACATCAAACCCTAGGCTAGCTAGAGTTTTCTGATTGATGTATTGTGCTTTAAATTTCAAACTTCTCATTTGTGAAGCAATGGAAAATGTTAGTACAAAAACCCAATTCCAATGGAAGTTGAAGAAGCATTGATTACTCATCTCAACAAAAACAAGGGCTTAATAGATGCATTTTTGTATATTACAAGAGATGAAATAAGCAAACAAGATAAAACCAAGGTTACCACACTTAGTAATGGCGAATCCATAGAAGGTACTATAACTCAACCCACACTACAACTTAATACATCTAATAGGGGCACAAATTATATGTTCCAACCTTTGTTCCCTGAAACTACCATTGATACATCTATTATGAACTTACCCGTTGTCTCAACACAAATAGCAGTTTCAATGCCTATTACTAACTCAAAACATATTTCCAATCCCTGTGGTGACTACTCAAATTGCTAATCAAAATCCCACTGGACCTATAGTTCAATCACTCCAAGTCGTAGAGACCTTGCAGGATAAGTCTTCACATGATATAGATTCGCAAGATGTGTTGCATAACCCTCTTGCACTTGAGATCTCTTTGCACCCTTTGTCAACTGGATTTGTTGCACCTAAGTTCACATTTTATGATGCCAAAGGCGATCCTGAACATCTTCAAACCTTCTATGCGACATACCTTGATTATGTTTCAAACGATAAACTTTTGACCAAACTATTTCCAAGGAACCTCAAGGACTATGCTTTGAGGAGGTTTTATGCCTTACCTCTCCAATCCGTAAAAGCATTCAAACCTCTTGCATATCAGTTTTTGGCACACTTTTCTATTAACATTACCAAAAAGGTTTTCTATGATCAAATTGCAAAGATCAAACAAGGAACCAATGAACCAGTCAATGAATATGTCTTGATATATAAGACAATGCTAGCCAAAATGACCAATCTTATGGCAGACAAAAAGTTGCAAGATATATTCAAGCAAAGTTTGCTTGCTCTTTTATATGAGTCCATTGTTTTCAAAAAGTTTCAATCTTTCAATGACTTATGCCATATTGTACAGGATCGTGAAATGAAGCTTATGTCATTGAACAAGCTCAAGTATGTAGTAAACACACCAGCTGCATCTACATCTAGTACAAAGTTTATAATTAAACCAAGTTATAAACTATAACTTTTTGAGCCTAAAAAGTAAACCACCACCATGGTTAACACAGTTGCACAACAACCTAATTGACTTGTCCTATCTAATGCACCAAGGAGACAGTTTACACGTTTACCAGATCCTCTTGCTTCATTACTCCCGTGGTTGCTAGAGTCTTGTCTTATATCTCTCCCTCCTATAGAGGTTGATGTAAATAGACCTCTATCCAAAGGATATGATGCAAATACTTACTGCAACTCACCAAGGCTTTGGGCACTCTACGAACAGATGTTTTACCTTGAAGCATAAAATCCAAGACCTCATCAATGACCAATAGATTACATTTGACAATTCTCCAAAGGAATCAGGGTCACAACATGGTGATCACCATAAACAAAAAAAATTTAGCAATCCTTTGCAAGACCATTCTAGGAAGGAACCAAAAGTTCAAATGGCACACAGTGCACATCCTGCTCCATCATATTATGGACACCCACTAGATGGGGTCATTGGTACTTACACGAGACATATACCTCCTATGGTTCAAAAACCTATCATTTCATTTGATGATAGTGAAATTAAGGACGATGACTCTAATCTTCATTCTCTGTTCATTCTAGCATACCTTGATAAACACCCTATACGTAGTGTTATGATTGATAACGGTGCAAGCAAAAATGTTTGCACCATGACATTACATATGCATATGGGTCATACTCATCACGATTTACACCCCTCTACTAGATCAGTCATAACATTCAATGGGACCTCCCAGAAGGTTCTTGGCGAGATTGATCTACTTTTACGTGTCGGTCCTGCACATGTCATTACTACTTTCTCAATTATACATTATACAAGCATCTTTGACATGTTGGGACGACCTCGGATATACTCTCTTCAAGTAGTACCTTCTACAGTGAATGGGTGTATTAAGTACATTCATGCCAATTGGGTAATTATAGTTTCTAGGATTCCATATGAGCCTCCTCTCGAACAAAATAAATTCGTACCCAGGCAATTAATTAGCAAGCCTGTTCAAGCTCATACACCGCAAAAGGGTAAACAACAAGCCATTTCATTTACTAGGCAGCCAATACTTGAGAGACCTTTGCATCAGGGACAAATAGTGGGTTTGTAATATCCCTAATCAGAATATTATATGATAATTTGGATTCCTCGGAATTCCTTTTGAGATAATATTTTATAAATATAGATTTGCACTTCAAAATAATAATTTAAATAATAAAATGTAATTGATTAATGGTTTACTTCAGAGTTTCAGATTTAAAATAATGGAATGTAAGTCCTCAAAGGGTTTTGTCCTTGATTAGAGATATAACAAGGGTTTCCATCCTTGAAATTCGATTCTACAATTTAGGGGTTTCATCCTTAAAAGTAATGTAAAGCGTAATGCTTTTACAAGGTTAAATATTTGAATCCATTATTTTAATGATTCCTTCCATACCAATGACTGATTATTTATACCTACATAGCCTTCCATCAAAAGATGTCTCCTCCAAATGTCTTTTCCCAAGGGGTATGTCTTCCCAAGGGTGGCGTCCCTTGATACTTCCATTTAATGAATGTTGTTTTATTATATAATTAACTAGACATTGACTTCCTTCTAGCGTGGCGCTCTTTTAATAATTAATAAACGTTGTTTGTGGTGCTCCTCTTTATGGGCGATTTCCTTAATGATGTTATTTCCAGCGATTTAATTGGGGATATTATAGGATTCCACAAAATCCTTGTCTTCTACGCACCATATCCAAACATCCAGAGCACCTAAACATGTTCCTACTATTTCTATTCCAAAAAAATCACAGAATACACAAAGATGGGTTCCAAGAACCCCTATTCCTTCTATTGGTACTTCATGACCCAAGCCCCATTATACATACGCCGAGCATCACAGATACTACAATGACAGATATTGCACCTGTACATGCTCCTTGGCAGTACCACTGATTTCTTGCACCAGGTTCCGAGTGGGGAGATACCTATGATCATCCTTTGGATGAGATCATAGGATGATCTTGTCTCTTCTAGAAAATACCAAAAAAATCAAAAAAATAAACATTCAAAAATCCAAAAATACTTTCGATACCTACATGTTCTATTGGCTCCTTGGTATTTATATGTTAGTTTTATGTTGAGGACTAGCATATCATTTACTTCTACATACACATACATAGGGATACACAGATACATGATACACTTATAGGTGTTGGGCCTTCTCTCTATTCATGTCATCAGGACGTTGGGGGCATCCATCTTCTACGACCTTGATACACACAAGTTATATGATTCGATGATCACTCTACACTATCATGTTTGAGCTTACTTATGTACTTACACATACCAATTATCCATGATTATACATTATACATGGTACTTGATATGCTATGTACTTGATTTTTTTGCTAACATATTCAATCCATGGGCCACTATGACATGTTTATGCTGATTGCTTATGATTTTCCTTGACACACTTGAGTGTTTTGCCTTGCTATTCCCTTGCTTTTTCGGGCATTTGAATATGCTTCATTGCATGCAGCCCCTATGCCTATGTTTGCTTTCTTGGACATTTGAATATGTCATTGCATTCTTTGACATTTGAATGTCATTCCTTGCTTTTGGACATTTGACTAAGTCATGTCCATCCGATTTTGCAGCATTTGAACATGCCCTTGTTTGCGGTCTCCTTGGACCATTGTCTTTTGACTCGTTTTTGAGTGCTTGTGTGTGTGCTTGTTTACTTCTTGAGCTTGTAATGTTACCATCTAGACGTTGCCTTGATCTTTATCACGCATCTTAAGCCTACATGTGATCACATTGGTTTTATGTGCTTCAATGTAACCTAGACATATTTCCTTCTATATGCTACATTGTTACATTCGTAGATTTATAGTTGTCTTACCCTTTTGAGGTGAGCTAACTACCATGTACTATTTTTCCCTCACCTCAAAGGGTGGGGGACATATTAGTGGGGGCATGTCATGGTGACATGGCTTCCACATTTTTCACAGTTTCCAGATTACAGTGGAAGCATGCTTTGGAAGCATGTTCTCCACACTCACACAGTATATGGTACTTACACCAATTTGCAAATTCAATGGTGGCATGTCGTGATGACATGGCTTCCACACATTCGCAGTTTTCAGATTTCAATGGGGCCATGCTTTGGAAGCATGTTCTCCACATTTATCCAATATGGTACTTATAATTCACAGATCAATGGGGGCATGCTTTGAAAGCATGTTCTCCACACCTAATCAATTTTCAGCATCTATAGTTTACAGTGGGGGCATGTTTTGGAAACATGTCCACATTAACACTTATATCAATTTCAAGTTTTATCCATATATAGTAGGGGCATGCTTCGCAAGCATGTTCTCTACACTTACACAGTTTTCCAAATTGGTCAAAACACATAGTTATGATTTTGATACACATTTGTGGCAGAATTCTATACATGGTACCATTGTTACACAGTTTCAACATGAGACAAATCTAAGGTGCATATGTTATGCAACATGCGCCTAATATTGCAAAATCCAAATCAAATTCAGATTCTAAAACTATTGCATCTACTGATACCCAACGAACTTATGAACTTTAGCTAGTCAATCTACTATAGTAGTTGGTTCTCCTTTTGGTATGGTTGGGGTGATTAAATCACTCATTCTTGCCAAGTTCTCAATTTGGACTTGATCATCCAAATTCACTAGGTTATGAGCATCATTGGGTTGCACGGTTGAGCTAATCTCAACTGCCAGGTGGCAACTCACTTTTGCTTCAAAGTTGGGAGCATGTGCCTTCCAATCTCTCTCTCTCTCTCTCCCCCTGGATATATGCACTTTAAAGAATTATCTATATTTATCATAATCTCAATTTCAGAGCCTTACAATGATACATCTTTTGCAAAAACTTGTCAATAAACAAGATAGTTACATCGAGACACGAGTGTACTCCTAAACCTTGTTTTTCAATTTCAATCTATTTCAAGTACTTTTGACCCAATTTATATGCATTGATTATACACTGTAACATGCTCTTGGTTGCCGATCAGTCACCAGCAAAGCACTCAAATCCAACTCCTAAAAAGCACTCAAATTCAACTCAAGCAAAGACAAGGTGTGGATACACACCAAGGTCCTCATTCCTTTCCTTTAAACTAGCAATTTCATTACTAGATTAAAGGGGTGCAAATGTAGACGATATTTTGTCATTATGTAGCACCTCAGTCTTGTACACTTGGCAAATTCATGACCCTAGTTGTTCCCCTTAGTTCTACACAAACCTTACTTCCGCAAGCCTCTCATTTGCTCTATCTTGTGCCCCTTGGCCTATCTCTTAGTTTGACTAATCTTATATTGATGACATAGACATCCCATCTTGCCCAGAATGCTTAAAATATACTTATCTTACACCTCTGCAAGTTCTGAACCTATGCTTGCTCTCCTCCATAGATACTAAGGTCCGAGTCGTTACTGTCTTGGCCCGATGCAAATGTCCAATGCCATAAAGTCATCCAATTTGCAAATAAAACGTATTACAATGGTCGTCTTGAGTGCTTTAATGCGAGTTATCTCCCGACAGGATTGGTATAAATATAATATCAACGCTCTGTAGAGCACAAATAATCATATATTTAGCTAAAAAATGAATTATTACATAGGCTATTATATAACCAATAAAATAGACAAACAACTTATAATATAGGGAGGAATAACAAATAAACCAAAAATAGTCTTTGGGTAAAACAATATTATAAAAAACTAACAATAACGTGCTATGATGAATTAATCACAATTTATTTTAATCTAACATTCTCCCCCTTAATTCAACATAGCTCGAAGTGAATAGGAGAGAGATTCTCTAAATACTTCAAATTTGTCACATGCAAGTGACTTGGTGAAGACATATGCACGTTCTTCTGTCGAGCAATACTAGAGCTAGATGTTGTGTTGTTGTACATGTTCGCATATGAAATGGACTAGCACCTCAGTGTGTTTTGTGCGTTTATAAAATACTAGATTGTGAACAAGTTTTAGAACACCCTAATTGTCACAGTACAAGATGGTAGGTGTTTTTTGTAAAACAATATTATAACAAACTAACAATAACGTGCTATGATAAATTAGTCACCATTTATTTTAATCTAATATTATCCCCTTATTTCAGCATAGCTTAAAGTAAATAGAAGAGATATTCTCTAAATGCCTCAAATTTGTCACGTGCAAGTGACTTGAAGACATATGCACGTTCTTCTATAGGGCAATATTGGAGCTAGATGTTGTGTTGTACATATTTGCATATGAAATGGAATTGCACCTCAATGTGTTTTGTGTGTTCATGAAAGACTAGATTGCGAACAAGTTTTAGAACACCCTCATAATCACAATACAAGATGGTAGGTGTCTTTTGTGGTAATCCCAATCTTTCTAGTATGCTACGTAATCATATTGCTTCACATACAACTCCTTCTACAACATGATATTCTACTTCAGTGGAAGATCGAGAAACAAAGTTCTATTTCTTGCTCCCCCAGGATATAGGACCAAATCCCAAAAAGAACACATCCAGAAGTGGATTTTATGTCATCAATATTTCCTGCATGATCTGAGGCTGAATACCCTGTCAAGAAGAAATTATCATTCGCCTTATACTCTAGGCCGAAGTCCATTGTAGCCTTGATATATCTCAGTATTCATTTTGTTGCTTTCCAGTGAGACATCTTCGGCTCCTGCATGAACCATGAAAGATAGCTAACTACATCGTTGATGTCTGAACTAGTATATGTTAAGTAAATAAGACTCCCAATCAACTGTCGACAGAGAGTTGTATTTACTTACAGTGATGGATCTATACGAGACAACGGAAGCCTTGTCTCCATAGGTGTAGCAATTGAATCACTGTCCATCATCTTGAATTTCTCGAGCGTTGTCCTAGCATATTTCAACTGGGACACAAAAATGTGGTGTTCCTTTTGCCATACTTCTAATCCAAGACAATAGTGTAGAAGCCCGAGATTTTTCATGTCGAATGATCGATAAAGATCTTCCTTGGTTACATCAATCATATTTACTGAACTGCCAGTGATGACTAGATCATCGACATATACTACAATAATCACTATCTCTCCCCCTTGTTTGAGGCAGAGATTTGGATCATAAGAACTCCTATTGAATCCATGTTGAATGAGATGCTCATCGATTTTTATGTACCAGGCTCGAGGAGCTTGTTTAAGACCGTATAGAGATTTGATGAGTTTACATACATTTCCTTCATTACCAGGAGTGACAAAACCTTTTAGTTGTGTCATGTAAACTTCTTGTAGATCTCCATTGAGAAAGACACTTTTACATCCATTTGGTAGATCCTCCATCCAAATTGTGCAGCCAGAGCAAACATCATTCTGATTGTCTTGATCTTGGCCATAGGAGAAAATGTCTTTTCATAATCTATGCCTTCCTTTTGTGCATATGTCTTTGCTACGAGTCAAGCTTTGTGCCTATCAATACTGTCATTTGCTTTGTATTTAGTTTTGAAGACCCATTTACAGCCGATTGGCTTCTTCCTTGGTGGAAGATCTTCAAGCTGCCATGTTTTATGTTTCATCAATGATTGAAATTCTGCATCCATGACATCCTTCCAACATTTAGACTCTAGGGCTTTTTGAACTGTAGAGGGCTCGTCTGATTCTACAAATGTGCTCATTATGGCCAAATTGACCTCATTTTGAGTCGTGTCTAGAATTATGTCTAGTTTAGCATCCCTTAATGTACTTGTATACCATTAAGGCATATGTTGAGTGGTTCCTATGGGTGGTGGAGTTGCACCATTGTTCCCATCATCATCATTGTCTTCATCTGGTTGATTTCCATCTTCTGCATTCTCTATGGGACTGATTGGTGTACCAAATGAGCTTGTAGAAATAGCTACTTCTATCTTCTCAAAAAACTCAACATCCCTGCTTGTGTATATTTTCTTGGTCTTTGGATCCATAGATTTATAGGAAAGTGCTTCTTCATTGTACCTTAAGAAGGCATAATTGTTTCCTTTCATGTCAAGTTTAGTCCTCTTTGCTTTGGGAATATGCATACTTGTTTTGCATCCAAAAACTCGAAGATGCGCTATAGATGGCTTGTGCCCTGACCATGCTTCTTGTGGTGTTACTCCATCAAGAGCTGCAGTGGGATCTCTATTGAGCAGATAGACTTTGGTCTTGACTACTTCTGCCCAAAATGCCTTTGTAAAACCATAATCATGTAGCATACATCACACCATTTCCATGATAGTACAATTCCTCCGTTTAGCAACAACATTTTGTTGTGGTGTATGTGGAGCTGGCATTTGACGATGATTGTCATTTTCTTGCAAAAATACTTTGAATTTGTTACTAGTGAAATCCCCGCTACGATCTGAGTGAAGGGTTTTAATGTTCTGACCAATCTCATTTTCAATAGCAATTTTGAACTGTTTCAAAGTTTCAAAGGCTTGGCTCTTTCTAGAAAAATCATCAACAAAGAGCATAAGTACTTAAACCCAATATGACTAGGTGACATTGGTCCGCACAGATCGGTATGCATCAGATCAAGTTTTCCATGGGCTCAATATGTACTTTTCTGAAATGGAGCTCTATGTTGTTTGCCTACTAAGAAATGTTGACATTTGTCTGTACCCTTTTTGACAGATGCAAATTCTCTTACCATGTTATAATGAAGTGTGTTGAGATATCTAAAACTGATGTGACCAAATCTTTTGTGCCACAATTGTGCTGAGACTATATTTTGACCCAAGTGCTTGATTGTTTGTCTGCACGAAGTCAAGTTGGAACATTTTCCCCACCCTGAGGCTTGTGCAACAATTTACGAGCATTTTGACTTATCTCTAATCAAACACATCTTTTTTCCATCTTTGCAATCAAAGTCAACCTTGAGGTTGTGATCAAGTAACTGACTGACTAATAGAAGATTCTTTGAGAATCCTGGAACATACAAGAGGTCTAAGATTTCATAAGCATTGCATCCAAGTGGTAAAGAGATGTTCCCAATACTTGATCACGGTAGGAAGAATCATCACCCAAAGAGACATGATTTTTAGAAGTCTCATTCATACTGTAGAACCAATCTTGTCTTCTAGTCATGTGCTGAGTGGCACCTGAATTGACATACCAGATAGAACTTTGTGATGTAGATATTTTCCACCTTTGCACTCAAAGTCAACCTTGAGGTTGTGATCAAGTAACTAACTGACTAATAAAAGATTTTTTGTGAGTCCTGGAACATACAAGACGTCTACGATTTCACACGCATTGCATCCAAGTGGTAAAGAGATGTTCCCAATACTTGAACATAGTAGGATGAATCATCACCCAAAGAGACATGATTTTTAGAAGTCTCATTCAAACTGTAGAACCAATCTTGTCCTCCAATCATGTGTCGAGTGGCACCTGAGTCGACGTACCAAATAAAACTTTGTGATGCAGATTCTTCATGAGAATGTGTCGTATATAGGAAGTCCGCATCTGAAGGGGCTTCTTCATGTTCGGTAATGTTGCCTTGCTAATTGGATTTCTTCTTCCAATGACCTTTCTTCTGGTCTTGTCCTTTGTGAGGATGTGATGATTGTTGGTTACTGGCTTCTTGTTGCTTGAAGAGATCTGTATCAATGAGTTACACCAACAATCCTTAACGTCATGGGCTTTCTTTCCACATATAAGGCAGACTTTTTGTTGTTTATTCTCGTGTATTGTGTTGATGACCTTGCTTTGGTTTAGAAGACTTGATCTACTTTTTACCTTTTTGTTGATTAGAGGCAAAAGCATGTTCTTCTAATTCTTCTTCTATATGCGTAGACTCTTCCTGTGGCAACATGTTTACCAACTTGGCAAAAGATAGTTTTTGTTTCGTGATAGCCAAAGTTGTCACAAATATCCTGTAGGAGGGTGGCAGTGCTCTCAAGACAATAGGTACAAGAGATGCATCTAGCACTGTCTTGCCTAATGCTTGGAGCGAAGCCCTCAAGGTTGCAACACATCGTAGAAAAACTTCTACTTTCTCACCGAACTTTAATTTGAGTGAATGAAGTTGACTCTGCAAATGAAGAATGGTACCTTCATTTTTGGCCTCATAGACTGTTTGGAGTTTATCCCGAGCATCTTTAGCTGTTGTGGCCTCACGGATATGAGGTACCTCATCCAATATCCCGAACATTATTATCAACTCTGCCTTATGGTTGACTTTGTCAAACTTACACTATCGATCAACATCAGTGGCATGTCGAATGTGCCATTGACAATAGACCAAAGGTCTTCAAATTCCATGTGTCCTAGTTTTTGTTTTCCAAGCGACAGTTGTCGCGGCGTAGAAGCTATGAGTCTAACAAAAAGAATTTTGGGCCATTTCTGGCCATTGTGTAGAATATGACCAAAGACGATGGATTGATTCCTTATCACTCCAGGTATCAAAGTCTCCCTTTATATATACCGTCAATCCGATATACCAAACCTTTCTTTATATGCACCCTTCCTTTATACTCGTCAATACATGGAAGAAACTTGCCCTTTCTATATCCTCGATGGTACATGAAAGAAGCGTAAACGTGCGTGAAAGAGAATGATGCGTGGTACTTAGACAATAGTGACAGAGGTTTGACCAATCATTAGCACCTGCTTAGATGGGATTCTGCATACGTGGGCGTAACTTTCCTATATACTTGAAATTTTCACCTGTCAAGGTTTACGCCTTTCAATTGTATCGAATGGGTAATATAGAGGGATGGCTCAATGAATGTTTAACCTTATTTCTCCCCGACAGTTTAGAGGGACGATGCCCAGACGTCATTGTTGCAACTATGTTGGGTTATGTATGCAGTAACTCAAGCATGACAGCGTTACCTGTAAATGTGAGTCGGAGGCATAGCTGTGACTGAATATTACGAGTGTGTAAATGCATTGTTTTGTTTTTCAATGTATTTGCTTGCAAAAAATAAAATATTACAATGTTTTGCAAGTAAATGATTATAGTGATCAGAAAAACACTCAATCTATTTTACAAAACAATATCCCCCATTTAAAAACAATTTTGGGCTCTTTGGCCTCTTTTGGAAAAAAAAAATATGACTTTTGTAGCTAAATTTAGTTAGTTGTAAGTAATTTTAGTGGAATAACTAAATATAGTGGGATGGCTAAAACTTTTATTTTCTTCCAAAAAAATGCTTTTGGGGGATTTGAACCTCCCACCGACTCTTTATCAAAAACATTCTTTACCAACCCACCTAAGCATTCTTTCAAGTTGATGGACAAAACTTGTATTTAAATGATAAAAAAATTGCAAACCATACCTAGAATGGGTTGAGAAAAAGCTTCCAAAAGACTGTACAGCCTTATGAACAACTATGCTTCTCAGTTGAACGTGTAAGAGTGGACAGTCTTCTATCTCCTTCAACAATCAGATTTAAAAAATTCAAAATGTACAGCCTCCAAACAGGGAAAAAACATCCCGCTGTGCAGATTGATTCGACAGATTTCTAGTTTGTTGTTTAAGCCATCCAAAACACTGTATGGCCTGGCTCATAAAAGCAAAAAAAATGGTATGAGGTGAAAGCTGGAAGAATCTTATACCACGTGATGTCAAATTTCAAAAATCTGATCTGTACGATCTATACTAGCCAACAATCGTATGGTAGCAGGAAGCTATCAAAAAAACCAGTCTGTAGGTTTGGCCTTCAAAGCGTTGTACAACCCTCCAAATTGGATCTGATAGTTGACTCAGAGAACTATACTCTTGTACCATCAGATTCCGATTGTGATAACAATATGGCCAAAAACCGTTAGAAACATGCAGAAATTTGAATAAAACTCATTCAAACAAGAGAAATAGAAAGAGTGAATGATTGAAATTTGGAACAAAGCAATAAAAAATATGAATAAGTTGTGTAATGGTTGACGGAGAGGCTCTAGTATTGAGAGCTCAGAGAATGAGAGCACGGGCTTCTCAATTCTTTCCTCCGGTTGTAGTATGAAGGTGCCTCAAAGCTCCCCCTGCAATTTTCCTCAAAAATGAAATCCTGCTCTGATACCAAATGTAGAGCACAAATAATCATATATTCAGCTAAAGAATGAATTATTACATAGGCTATCATATAGCCAAGAAGATAGCCAAACAACCTCCTATAATATAGGAAGGAGGAATAACAAATAAACCCGGAATAGTCTTCAGATAAAACAATATTACTACAAACTAACAATAACGTACTATGGTGAAATAATCACCATTTATTTTAATCTAACACCCTCATTCATTCACCACTTGCAATCAAACCAAAAAAGCACTCAAGTTACCAAAAGCTTTCCTATTCTGCCCTATTATGATATCAGTCAAAGGAATAGCCCAGCGACAGATCTAAAGTACTAAAAGAGCAGTCATAAGGTCATATTTGTCAAGTTACAAGCTAGATCACTATTGTACTTGCTTTATACATTGCATGATTCACACACAATCCAACATGTAAGCTAGACATGAGACTAAGGCCCTCTTCTGGAGTATTGGCTATGTAGACAACACCCTTTGACGGCAAGGTCATTGCGGGTCAGCTCGACACTGTGTACCCATTAACACATTTTTCCCCCAAGTTCACATTGAAAATGCAAAGCTAGGGTTTTGCCATTTCACCAGGAGCGACAGTCCATGACCCAGATCTGAATGCACTAGAGTGATGGCGAAGCAAAACCTATAAGCATCTAGGTGATCGCACCCTGTTTGAATGCACATTCTGTATAGGGCACTAGCATCGAACTTAGACACTTGCATCGACGCAATTGTCCCAAGCTGACACAAATGTCTAGAAACCTAGAGGCACCAGACTTAAATCTGACAATTGATCCAAAATCTACTTCCTGCCTGCTTCCCGCCTATACCAGATCCAACACTGTATTAGCATCAAAAACAATTAAGTATTTTCTCTTATGCTATTTGTATATCTAGTAAAGTTGTACTTTCCATTAATAACCTAACTCAATTTAATAAATTCAGTATATGGTATATCTGGGTTTAGCACATTAATTGGCCTGTTGTAGATATAATATTTACCCTTGTGCCCTATCATTTCTATATCCTTAACCCTAACCACTCAATAGGATCCACATCCAAATTAGGGTTAAGAAGTATCTAGGGTCAAGAGTACAAAATATATTTAAAAAAACAAACATGAAAAGCAAGTCTTTGAGACGAGTACCAATCTCTGAGACATATCTGGAGGTAGGATATGAGTCTCCGTGCAACACTGATCCATGAAGATCGATTCAGTTTAATGTAAAATGCAAAATGATGCAAACATACCCAAGACCTAAAGGAATGTACCAGCCATCCTTCTAAGGACTGCTGAGAGAAATTGGGGCAAAACATCTCAAGCTTCCTTACAAATTCTATGATAATAGTTAAACTACTTACTAGATCCCTCAAAGGTAAAAGATGTTGTCTTTATAGTATAGAGGATTAGGCAAGATACAAAACTAACAGACACTCATGTGTTTAACAAATTGGGAAGTAAAATATAATAGGACCCTGGCTATTATACATTTGGACTGACCAGACGTACAACTACAGAATGTATGGTTGACCAAATCACCCAAGAAAGGTTAGGAAAGATTGAATACATCGTTTAATTCAGAAATTTAACATGTCAAGCTAGTCCATAAGCAATAATTTTTTGGCTTGAAGATGTCAGAAGGTGATAGTGTTATTAGTCATGTGAATACATTTAAATCAATTAAATGTTGACTTGTGGTAACGAGCAACAACTGATGATGATGATGATGCAATTGAAGGATCATCAAAGAGCATGCACTCCAGTTTTCATTATGCAATTTTTAATTTTCAGAATACCCAAACAAACATTGGACACTGCTGTCACTGTGCTTGAAGAGGAAAAAAATGGTTGAGCAGAAGTAGGAAGTTTCTCGTGATGAAATAACATTTCTAGCAGCTAAAACTCTAAGGATGAGATTAGAGAAGCAGCTCCTGTTCCAATCTCAGAAGAAATCTGAAGGGAGCATAGGCAGTGCATAGATTTTCAGTGGACAGTGTGCCCATATGGTCTGGAATTGTATGAAAGAAAGCAAGGAATTAAATTACTGTCCTCAGATGACCAAAGTAGATCTATGGGATTTAAAAGGTAGATATGGTTACAAGAGAAGTACAAGGGTAAAAATTACCCTTGGTTATGAAAGGTAATTAAATACAAAGCACTAACAAAATGTAAATAAAACAAGAGGCGTAAATACAAAGCCATTAAATCCAAATAAGAGAACTAAGTACAAGCACAAATAGCCTTGTGAGTGGATACCCCTCAATGAAGCATAGAGCTGATGAAGATGAATGTGGGAGACCATACACGCTTAAGCCAGAAGAACTAACATCACCATTTATCATCATTAATGGGCCAGTGCAAGATCCGATAATGCTCATAGGGAAATGTTCAAAACTGATGGCACCAGGCTGGACAATCTTAGGAGGCAGTTGGGCACTCCCCCTAGTTCCTCTCCTAACATCTACAGATGCTGAACCTCCAGTGGAAGAGAAGAAACGAGTAATGGGTGCCTGCCTCCATGACCCAAGCTGCGTACAAGACGAAGGTCCTTGGCACCGAAATAAAGCAGATCCATTCCTCCTAGAATGTATGTGATTGGTCTGGGACACTAATAATCTCCTAAAACATGGTAGTATCTTTGCCAAATCTACTGAAAAATAAAGACAGGATATTTCATTTTAGGAATACGAGACACATTAAGGTAGAAGCAACTGTAAGTTGCCAAGTGCATTTACTAGAAGAGGTTTTAAATTTGCCTCCAATAATATCTGATGAGTTTCATCTCCTAATTTACTGATGAGAAAAGACTCCAATACTCGCGAAGATCTTGAGTGTATGCTGATGAGAACTATCATGATTGTCTCCAACTAAAAATATTCCTCCAGGTATTTGCTCACGGGTGATTTTATCTCCAATGTTTGATGATGAGAAAGTCTCCATACTTTCTTTGTTTTCTCATGAGTGGAGTTTCCTGTTTTAGTCTTTTGTAAAAAAAACAAAAGTTTTTACCTTGTCTCAATAGTACAGACGAGGAAAGTTCTGTTTTTTTTTCAAGGTATAGAAGAGAAATAAATATTCTCTCCAGTACTACTGTTCAGAAAGTTGTTTCATTTTTTCATCTACTTGCGTCCAAGGTCAGAATGTTCGTCTCCTAGAAGATAATGTTCTAGTGCAAATATGTTCGTTGTCTCATAGATCCTCTGCTAAAGGAAGGGTGTTGAAGAAAATGTGGGTTTAAAAACATATATTTGAAGTTAGAGTTGGTCTAGCATTTAATGCTGGTAATGGATATTGGTTCTTAGATAGTAATTAAGTGTAAAATGTTGGTGTGAAACACAATGTCTAAAGGCAGGTATAAACATGCCAACCATATTTGTGATGTTTCAATGTTAACAGTGAAAAAACTTAAAAGCGCTCCATACTCTCTGCATTCTCTTCCTCGTGTGTATTTGCAATTTTCCTAATATTGTTATCTCTATCATGCTTTGCCTTTGATGCATATTGCCTCATGGGTAGACCACAGAAAAGTACATTACTTCTTCCAGTTGACAGTTCCACTTCGATGTTAGCACCACTTCATGAATATTGTAGAAATAACCTCTGTACGGCTAGAAAACGTGGCTGAATCTTCTTCCTAATGACTAGAAACATAAGTTATGTTACCTCCCCATGGGCAGTGACACTTCCGTAGCAAATGGATAATCTGACCATCTCACCGAATAAAATAACTCTCGGCACTATTTATAATTGAGACAACCTATATACACCATACATAGTATAGAGCTGATTTGATTGTGTGTAAATATGTCCTGATAAGCATCTAGTTTTCCTTTTTGCGAAGAAGAAAATTAAAAGTCATTTGCAATTTGTGCCACCAGTTGAAATGTGTTTGACAGCAAACAAACTCTCCCACCATGCATGATGCAGCATAATTATGGACATAAGCTAGATTGAGTTCAAGTCTCTCATTGCTTGAAAAGATTCTTTTGTTCTGAAAGAACTTCCTAAGAGAAATCATTACACTTACCTGCAAATATGATGCTATAAATCCTATCTTTATAGCTCAAGTGATTAGTACAGAAAGGAGACTATAGTGGAGTTAGAGAACATGAATCCATATACAATAAAGAAATGCTACAAAGCTTATAGTATTGAGGATGATAAATTAGCAATTGATGCTAAGAGAATATTAAGGAATCTATTTCACGTGAAATAAGGCCGTGCAACCCACCAATGGAGTAATGAGAATGGAAATGAGAAAAGACAGATTCTTCTACCACCCATCACAGGAACGAGACAAGATTGCTAAAATCCTAAGACCAAGACATATACAAACAATTTTCCTTCCATAAGATACGCTCAATAAAATATTGAAGTCAGCGAAGGACAAAATTCACTCAAAGCAAAACTCTAGACTATATCCTGTACTCTGCTTGTGTCCTTATATCGGTGAGACAGGAAGATCCATTTCAACATGAATTAAGGAACGCTGTGCTGGCTTGAGATATAACCAGATTAATAATCAGCTTTGGCAGAACATTCACATTCTACAAAACACCATTTACATTGAAGACACAATGATAATAGCCAGGGTTGATCACTATATGAAATGAGTTTTGCAAGAGGTGGAGATTGAGAAATACCAAGATAACTTTAATAGGGATAAGGACTTGTCCTTAAGTCAAACTTGGAAGCCCATCATCCATACACTGAATAATGAAGTTGGCCCTATATCAAAAAAACAAAGAATGTATTCTACAAGATAGGCCAACATTGCATCATGAAATTTCATTTTGATATCTATCTATTTATGCTTTTGCAAAATATGCAATCCAATCACCAAATTTAACCTGATGATGGGTCATGAAGTATGCCTGAAAATGTAGGTATTTATAGTTATACACAGCTCAATTCTGAAGAAGTTTACACAAATAAACTAAGTAGCCGATACCAATACAGGTATGGATACGGGTATGAGAATTGGATATGTGGATACGGGGATTTATTTTTTGGGCCTAGATACGTTTTTTGATACGACTGTACAAAAATGTATATAAATAATTTAAAATATAAAAAATATAACCATATAAGCAAAATTAACCACATAATATGCATAGAGGAAACAAAATAACAAAAAAAAATTAAAACTAGTTACAAATAACAATTAAAAAAAAGTATTATTAAAACCAAATTAAAAAACACTACTTAAAATATAACAGTTAAAAAACTATTATAAAAAATAACACTTAAATACCTATTATTAGAACCAACCTTTGTGTCTTGGGCTCCGTCATTGGCAAGTCTAGTTCTTCGCAGTTCGTCGAGGCTTAAAGCTTCAACTCCAGACACAGCTTGAACGGCGGACGCAGTGTGTATGCACTCAGACACGAGGAGAATGCAGTTAGTGCTGCCCAATGCCCACTGCAATGGCAGAAACAATGACGGCATGGTTTGCATTTGCATTCACAACAGAGACGGCGATGATGGGCGAAGAAGACTGTTGAGCAAATGAAGACTGACAGGCAAATGCAGTTACTTAGGTCAAGAGTATAGTTTAGAATGCTTTTAATTGTTTTTTGAAGTCCATGTTTGACTTTTTGTTAAAAGAAACTGGAAAAAAAAAATGTTTTTTCTTGTGGATATGTAAGGGATACAGGCAGGGTATGCCCTGCCCCCTGCAGATACATCCAGATACGTCCAGGGACATATCCACAGGGGCAGGATGTATCCTGCCTGTATCCCCTGCGAATCGCACCCAAACCCATAACTGATGGCGGATCGTACCATATCTGCGACCCTAAACAACAGTATCCGGTAATGTAGCAAATAAATGCACTGCAAAAACTTGAGATACTTAAACACAATTTTCATTTCTTAGTCAAAGTATGTTGCACAGCTGCTTGAGAAAATTAAAATGGAAACCTAGAAGTTGGACTTAAGTTGTTCAAAGAAGAGGAATCGAAAACATTAGATGAGAAGCAGTTGCTCTTGTTGAGAGTTTTATTTATCTCACACTGACCAGACTTGACATCAGCTTTCTTGTAGGTAAATTAACCAGGTTTTTAAATTCCCCGAATATGATGTGTTGGAATTCACTAAACAATTTCTCAAGAATATCAACAGCTCCTTGAATATGGTAACTTTAAGAACTTTTAACTAAGTAGCTACACATCTAGATTGGGCAGATTCACAATATAATAGGAATCCTACTTTAGAATGATGTGTTGGAATGCAACCAAAAAAGCTCTCAAGAATATCAACAGCTCCTTGAATTACGGTAACTTCGAGAACTTTTAATTAAGTAGCTATACATATCTAGATTGGGCAGATTCAAAAGATAATAGGAATCCTGCATTAGGATATGCATTCAATTTGGGTTCTAGAGCGATCTCTTGAAACAACAAAAAAATAATCTACACTGACTTTATCATCAACTGAAGCAGGGTACAAAGCAGTGATGGATGCCACATGTCGAGCGATGATCCAAACAACTAACCTCGACAAGTTTCCAGCCACTCCAAGGAAGAATTGCACGAGACCTGAAACTCACAAAACATTGTTTCACATTGGCAAGGTGTTGTAGATTAATGTAGTGGGTCTGTTTGTCTCTAGAAGGCCATTTCCACGTGATTTTGTTAAAAAATGTTGAAAATAGAGTTAAGGAACTCGAGTTATCAGAAAACCAAAGAAACTGCCAAATTCCACAAAAAACACATCAAAGTGTCAGAAACGGCCTGCGCTAACACATCAGCAGCATCATTTCCGAATCTGACAAGTGGTCATAGTGGCCAATCAGAGTTACAACGAAGGAAATATGGCCCTGAGAAATTGATTGTTCTAAATTTCCTCTTGATAAGCACTTCCAAGTTCCAACTCAGTATCAGTAATCATTGGAAGATAAGCCACTCCATCTGCCAATGATGCCTCTTTCTCTTCTATTATAGACACTTGTATATAGATCAACTACCTTATGTTGTAAGTATCAAAGAATAATAGCTTCCTATATCTTCTCAAAAATGGATGTACACACCTCTCATGTCAATAAAGTTGTTGATTTTGCTATTGTTACAAATATTGTTCTTTCCACGAGTGAGTATTGTAGTTCTTTGTATTCAACATTACTTGCTTCAATTTTCATTTATGTCACAACACATTAAATGTAACCGTTTAGTGTGTTGTTCACCAAACTACCCCTAAACACTGAATCAATGAAATCAGTTGAAAGGATGCATGGTCTCAAGACACGCAAACCTTCAGATTACTTTCCTTTCTAGTTCAGACAAAATTAGAAGAGAGATGACAAGGGAATAGGGAATCCTTTCCAATTGATGCTCAACAACACCCTTGAGAAGTAAAGGAGCCAGATGATGGATCATTTCGCCCGCAAACCTTCAGATTACTTTCCTTTTCTAGTTCAGACAAAAGTAGATGAAAGACGACAAGGGAAGGGGAAATCCTGTCCAATTGATGCTCAGTGACACCCTTGACAAGCAAAGGAGCCAGATGATGGACCATTTCACCCAAGTTCTTCAATGAGTGGTGCCCATGGCACAATACGACTTCAACAGGTAAAACTTTTTGTGGAAACAACACCTTTCAAGATAAGCGACATTTTCAATATCCCTCTTTTTGAAAGAGATTTTAATACAGATGTACCAGACAAATGTCTTGACAAATTCGAATCATATTTCTCTGTCAATAATATTTATAATGATGAAAAGATAACATTTGCACTTTTAAAAGTTGCATCCCACATCAAAAAATGGCGAGAATTATATCGTCTTCAAAATAACCAAGAAGAGAATCAAGAAGGGGATGACTTAACACTTGAGCCCAAAGATACTTAGGTCAGAAATTGGACAAACTTTGCAGGCCATCAAAGAGGAATACTACCATGTGAAATATTATAATGATCGATACAAAAAGTTGCAACAATTGTGCCAAAGTTATACCATGATTTAGGATTATACCAATGCTTGCCATGCCTCATCTGCAAAGGTTCACATACATGACAATGAAACGCATGGAGTCCTCAAGTACTGCAATGGCACGCTATCCGTACATAAATGCTATTCGTATAATTCAGGACACTGGGAGAAGCCTACAGCTATGCAGTCAAGATTAAAGCAAAGTTTAAACTTAAAGGCAAGAATTTTTTTGATTCGTAATGGATCATTAATCTGCTCCATTTGAACTTATTCATATAAAAACAAAACAAATTCTCCGTGTGCTCAGATTTCACTTACAAATTTGGGAATATGAAAGGTCAGAAAACACATTTAACTCCATAATTATGTAGATGATAGGAGGTTTGCATAAAGTTATGTGTGGGTCTGTTCCATAACCAGATAGATTTGTGTGGCAAGAAATCAAAAAGGAACTAAGTGTTATAAACCTAATTAATTATATAAGTAACTATTAACAATTGTTATCAACACATGTGACAGATTACCTCGTAGATATGCATCCTATCACATGTGCCCCTTGATTCAAATATATTTCCTATCAACTTATCATTCATATTTTATTCTATCGTATATGTCAATGTGAAAATATATACATTGTAGTGTCATGTCCCCTTTTCAAATAAAGAAAAAATAATTCAATAATAATGTTTTAAGTTGTTACCCAACATCACTTTATAATTAGAACTTAAAAGATGACACTTAATCATTATTATTTATTGAATGGGGCCAAAGTTAATTAATTAAAAGGCCAAGAGGGAAAAAGAAAAAAATAATTTAATATTAATGTTTTAAATATCCAAAAGTAATTTTATTTAATAATATGGAAAAAGGACATTTAATCATTATTATTAAAGTGGGCAATTAAGTAATGATTATTAATTGGGCCAAAAGCAATGATAAAGATGGCTTTATTAAATAAAACATGTCAACTTCAAAATAGAAGATAAAGCATTGTTTTTTAGGGTGGAAAAAAGAATTATTAAAAGGACAAGAAGGGCAGTGATTTTCATTCATTATTGATTATTCACTTATCAAATTAATGAACGGATCTTGGATTCCTTCTTCTGCAAAAGGATGAAAACCCTACTTGCAGCTAACTTAAGGACAAAAACCCTCTGGTTTTTTGAGGTAGCTCTACTCGGGAGTTTCATTGTAATTCACAAGTTATTCACAGCTCCAACTACAGGTGTCACACATATCATTGCATGCATGTTGTTCCAGCACAAGGGTATTTGCAGCCACCATTAAACTGCCGTACCAACCCAGAAATAAAGTATAGACCTGCACTAGGGCAAGATTTGTGGAAATTCAGAAACATAATTGGTATTTAGACCTATTCTTACAATTTGAACCTTCAAGTATCAATACGAATTATTTTAAGTGAATTCCTATATTAATTTGCCTTGTGATTTCGCTGTCTTGTATGGTCTTCATGATTTGAATAGAATTCCAAATTTGTTAAATAAAAATTCAGAATTCAGATTTATTTTGAAAAGGGATATTTCATGTAGGTACATGGAAAGTGGTACTAAAGCCATCAAGGATTCTTTTGACCACAGGCCCCAGACCTATGGTCTGATTCAAATTTTTGGTCTGTGATCCAAAAACTTTCCTTGCATTATGGTTGTGATACCCTTTCGCTTGTGGCCAAATTATACCCAAATTTTTAAAAGCAAAAATTTAAAATTTTGAAAATCAAAATTTAAATAAACTTACATAAAGCTTGTTCCAAATTATTGTTTTACTCTTAAAACAAATGCTGGATATTAATCTTTATTTGGGTACATTACTATCATTAAATTTTGTATTATTAATTTTCATATAAATTTTCCATTAATAATGGACTTGGTTCAGTTGGTGTTTCGATTAGAGAAGTCCTTTGGATTCCTCCTCTAGAGGGGTTCATTAAGCTCAATTTTGACAAGGTCACAAAAGGAAATCCTAGTCCAACAGTGGCGGTTGCATTTTTAGAGATTATTAAGGGCAACACCTTTTGTTTGCTATGGATTTCAGAAAAGAAACAAACAATCAAGCAGAAGTATTTGCTTTGCTCAAAGGCCTAGAGGTAGCGGTCACGGAAGGTTGGAAAAGATTCAAAGCAAAAGGAGATTCCAATATCCTAATCCCAGCTTTAGGTGAAGGGGAAATTCATTCCTAAAGACTGAAGATGGTCATCAATGATGTGAAATGGTTATGTCAAAGCATGGAGTCGATCAAATTTTGGCAAACTAAGAGAGCAAGGAAAAAGGGGGTAGACAAGCTAGCCAACCTGGGGGTGGATCTCCTATCTTGATCGATCAAGCCAGATTAGGGTTGGTCTAATACCATCCCTAGAGAATTAGGGGAGCCTTTGGTAAGGGATTTCATAGAGCTAGTGATTAGGGAACCCCCTACTTAGTCACTTCCCAAATCATTCAATGAATCCAAAATGAAGATTTGAAATCATTTTACGAAATGGCAAGGGTGATTTTTGGTTGATTTTGAATTGCATTTGTTTCTCCTTCCCACACAAGCGAGTCAATGGCATAATCCATTGTTTCCCACGCTCAAGGGATTAAGGGCAAATTGGTTGTTGGGGCGTAGTATTGTGAGTTTGGTTGCATGAGGAAAGAAGCAGTGTCTTGGAGGAGGCATAAGTGGCGTGTCTTTGATTAATTTTGCTTGGTAAGTGGATCCCTGTCCCTGACATTATGTCTTTCTTTGCAAAAGACTAGCTTGTATGAGTGACTGAAGAAAGACTATGTCAAGTGCAAGAAAAAAACCTTCCTTTTCTCTCTATTTCAATTGCTTGTGAAGCAAATAAATTATGGGGTAGGGCTATCAAGGATTTGCTACATGGCTTAAAGGCCAAAATTCTGATTTTCGTTTACTTGTGTATGAAAGGGAAATTTTGCATACTAGCATTGGCTATGCATATACAAATTCTTGTTTGTCTACTTCCTTCTAAAATTTAGGAACAATTGGGCAGCAATTGGGTATGTTTTGGGGTTGCCCGCTCTAGGTATGGGATGTTTGAGGACGAAATAAGATTTGATCCTTTTGCGCTCTATGTGAACATTGGTGTTGCCTTCTAAGGAAAGAATTGGTATTTTTCCCTAACCTATCTCTTGAGTCGCTTACGTTTAGTATAAGATAGTATGGAGGAGGGTAAGGATTTTCCACCAAGTTATCCTTTGCCAAGGCATTTTCCCAGGGTTTCAAAGCGAGGGGGTGAAGTCAAAGGAAAGAAATTGGTAGGAGACAGCCGCTCCAAGACAGGGGAAGCTGCTCCAAATGCCAAAAAACTCATGGGCGAGTTTGTGTTTGCTCATAGCTTGGTGCACTAGGATGCAATTAGAGTGTGGTTGTTGGATTGCATCAAAGTATGCAAGGAAAGAGATAAATCGTATTAGAATAATTAGCTTATTTATTATAAGCTCAAATAGCTTATTGTTATTATTATTAGCTTGTTATTTTGTATGTAGGTTGTTAAGCCTAAATTGGTGTATGGTTGTATGGGTTCTCCTATTTTGTAGCCTACTTTGTAACCTTCCTATGAGCTATTTATTTAGTTCATTTCTTGCAATAATATATGGCTTGTAGCTTCATGTAAAATCTAATATGGTATTCAGAGCTCACAGTTGGAGGAGCTTGGAGACAAGCTTGTGAGGGAGGAGGTCTAGTCAGAGAGGAAGCGTGGAGATTACACGTACCTGGTGTAAAGATCCTCTGGTAAATCATCAAAAAAAGGAGACATTTTGGTAAGAGAAAAGCATCCTTCATTTGCTATTGTGGCATAGTAAGAGGAGGCCAAAAGAAGAATGTTTTCAGTAAGGGACGTAGGAGTAGCAAAGGCATTTTTTTGTTTTGGTGTGACATTTTGCTAAATATTCAGCTGATGTCTGGTGTTGAAGTAAGGCATTTTGGCATTTGTCTGACTTGATACGTGTGTGGAAGGCTAAAGAAAGGTATAGCACCTTGAAAAAGAAGAATTCCACTCTAAAGAGAGGCATGATATTTGTTCTATGGCATGGCAGCCTTGATATGAAAGAGGAGATGCATTTTGGTGAAAAGAAGGCGTTCCAAGAGCTGAGTTACTGTCACACATGGGTAGATAATTTGTTGTTGGCTCAAATTATTGCTTTTGTGACTGTCTTGTTGTTCATTTGCAAAATAAGATCTGAAACGCCAAACAAAACTGATTTACATGCTGATTTTTTCAAGAATTGAAACGTCTGTTGAAAGAAAAAGACGCCATACACAGGTTGATAATCATTGGTTGTTAAAAGTTTGCTTAGTTTTAACCTAAGTTTTAAGAGTTTATACAATTCTAGGGCAAAACTAATATGTTTTTAAAGATTATTAATTTTAAACTTTAGAAAATTGAAAAATTACCTAGAATGACAAGAAAAACCATGGTTAATTATGTAGCCAAAAAAACATAAAGAGAAAATCGCTGAAGCTTTGCCACATTGTCCGTTTTGAAGTCCTAATTTCCACGCAAAAGGAATTTTTGCAAAAGAGTGTGTAAAACTTGAGATTTAATTGTTTCTGTGTTCTTTAGACAATTTTATGAAAATTGGTTAATTTAATTTCTCAGAAACTATAAAGTTTTTTTGCTAAAAATTAGCAAAAAGAATTTTTATAAAAGTCTTTATAGTTTTTCCTATTTAATTGTTTTAGTGAAAAAATAGGTTAAGTGGCTAGTTTCCAACACTTATTGCTGCCAGATTCCTAAAAGTTAATAGGAAAAAACTTTAATTTAGAGTCATAAGATACATACAATATGTGAGTATCAGAATATTGACCAAATTATATTGGCTAAACAAACTCGACCAGATGCTAAACCTGATGACTATAATAAATGTCATTGAGAAGCCTCAATGTTGTTAAAAAATTCAGTAGCTGATAACTTGATACCAGAAGTTAAAAATGCAACCATTGTATCAGAGTTATGGAAACAGTTTACAACAAAACACCCGAGTTCTGAAGTTGGAAGGGTGTTCTATTTAAAAAAATTGTTGTTTTCAACAAATAAATTATAAAATTATATTCTTATATTTCTATTGACTAAAATATCCAGCAAGAAAAGTTGTTAAATACTTTGCTGCTATTTCTCTGAGCTGACTAAAACGAGTCAAGAATAAACCAAAAAAATATCAAATAAGAAAACCACAAGACAAAATAAGTATGAAGCAATGCATAAAACGTACCTGCTTAAAGATGAGTTGTCGTACATATCCAATTTCTCAAAGAATGCCAGGGTGTAGAAAGTAAAGCGATCCACAACAGAAACACCTACCTAAGTTACAGGTGAGGAAGCCTTATAAATGCAACTGAGAAGTTCAATAATGAAATCATATCACATAAACAAAACCACATTTAGTTTCTGCACCTGGTCCAAGTTTGCCTAGCTAAAATAACCAATCTGCCAAAAGAATACAAAAGGATTCCTGGATGGTTCTTACATCGGAATCAAGGTGATGAGAATAGGAATTTTCACCCTTCAAACTGCTCCCAATAGCCAGCACACCAGGAGAGTAAAGCTGTGCAGAAAATCCAATAGGCATGAGATCAAATACCAGAAAGCAACTCCTAAATAAAAGGATTTAATGAATAATAATACACAAGTGATACCTTCCTAGATTGTAAAGAATATAAAAGACAGTTTTTGAAGCCATGCCAATAATGTTAGTCAACTGAAATTGGGTTTAACCTTCCCAGCTTTGTAAGTTAAGTTTGTAAACTACACAGACAAAAATCTTAAAGACATCATTAGTATATGCCATCTGGTGGACAACAGAAGATAGACTGGCAAGTTGCAAAAGATCCAAAAGTATTAATTTATATGAACGTGGTGCACCAATAATCTATTAGATTCACAAGTGTGCAGAAGATTCAGTGAGAGCTCTGCAAGAGTTGCCGGCCATTTACGTTGGGAAGTGGAAAACACAACATCTAATAGAATTTTCAGAGTTTGATTTCCTTAGATTCACAACTCTTCATCGTTAGTATTAACTCATTGGCAATGCCATTAGTGTCCAACCAAATCTAATCACTGCCCATTAAGATGTCAGGACCATTAGAAAGTTTTCATACTCATTGCAATAGACAAAGAAAGAAATTTTAATGGTACATTATCCAGCATACAGATTCATCCCTAACGTCTTTCTTGAGGTAAGTTGTTGGAACTTGATATTCTTGGTCACCCTAATCCTTGCAATGGTCTTTGAAATAACCTGTTATCTTCCACCTCCCATAGATTATTAATAATTATCTACAAAATATTCTGCCTAATGCACGACTTGGTCACGAGTCTGCAAAAATGGGAGATTTATTGATGATCCCCATTTATAAACTCACCAAGTGTTATTTTTTGTTTCAATCTTCCATAGCAAAGCAATGTGGGTCAGACGTTACATATTGAGAATCTCAACAGACTGTAACTCTGGATTTAGAACAAAAAACTGACAATTAGTATGAAAAAATAAGGCATCTAAAAGAGCAATAACAAACTGAGGCTAGATTGCAAAATGAGATTTGGCATAAGAGCTTGAAATTCTAACATTACAAGCTTGGGAAAAACAATGAAAGGTTATCTTCATTTAATATGCCAGAATTAAAGCCCCATTGCAACTTAATCACAAAAATACAAAAGCATGATTTCTGCTCACACTTCAGTAGGCAATGGTAAGAGTGAAAAAAAAGTAATCCAGGCAGAATTTGATGCACTCGTTAAAAATAAGCCTTGAAAATTGATTGATCTTCCACATGACAAAGAACCCATAAGTTACAAATGTATTTCAGAACTAAGTATAAGGCAGATGGTTCCATTGATAAACACAAGGCAAGACTATTAGCAAAAGGTTTCTTTCAGGAGGAAGGTATTGACTACAAGTTTTGCATAACCAAAAAATATTGAAAAGCAGAATTGTAGATTCCAGATGGATGTCAAAAATTTCTTTCTCAAAGGTGATAATGATGGGAAGTTCCTGTACAACCCATAGAATCATTGGTTTTTATGCATACCTGCAAGTATCATCATTTTGTTTGCTGCATATTCTCTTCTTCATCAAACAGGCAGCCTAATGTCATCAACAATCTCTTGTTCAATAATTTGATCTCCAAGCTGGGCAACATCATTCTCATAAGACCACTTTAAAATTTATTATTGTGTGAAGATACTTTCTTATTATACCTTCTGTTGAAATTCTGTTATATCTATATAAAATAAGGGAGAAAAGAACAATGATAATGCTAACAATAATTACCAGGACCAAGTGGCTTGGGGGAATGACCCGCTGTACTATTTTTGGAAAAAGATTAATTGTATTGATGATAGTGGGATATTACAAAAAACAGCAGACCCTGACCAGCAAGTCAGGGATCTAACAGATGCTCAGTTCAGAGATTTTACATTGGAAAAGAGAAGCATCCAAAAAAACAACCAAAGATTATATACCTCCAGCTTAGATATCTTTATATCCATAAACAACATGAACTATATCAATAAAACAGTGCATAATATGAAAGACATCCACTTAGGCGCTTTGTAATTGGCATTGCCTCAAACCATAGATATTTGAGAGTACAAAAATGCGACCAATCAGCTTGGTCTTTGGTTCTCAGTGTCTTAAAAGCACTCCTAACCCCGTGCTGCATGGTGCTGGCCTGTAAGATCAGGTACTCCAGGAGCTCCAGTAGGCATTTGGTTAGAGGAACCCCAGGTGGCAGCAGTAGTAGACAAATTCTCCAGTCGGGAAGGAGGGAATTCCCCATGTATAGCTTAACCCAGCACTTCTGCATTCAGCAAAGGCATTGTGAGTACCTGAGGATTTTGAGACATATTTGTAACCCCCCGTCTTAAGAGGCATTGCCTCTAGGACTGGAAATCGAGGTGCCTATGTGAGAAGCATTGCAGTGTATTTCATCAACTCTAGTTGTGATAGGAGGAGAATTGAAGGGTGACCTACAGTGGGAATACAGCAAAGAGGCCTGAGAGAGAAGATCCGCCATGGAATACACCCAAGTTGGGAAAATAGGGGATGATTTATCCTAGGAGGAGTGAAAGCAATACCCTCTGTTCCCAAAGAAAGATTTATTGAGCGTACCTGGGATCTTTCAGGGAACAGAGAAAGGGGATGAGGATTACTCTCCTAGTTGTGAGTAGCTTTCTAGAGAACTCCTTCCATTTCTTCTTCATCCACTCAAATTGGATTGTTGATAATCCCCATGCTAGTTACTTCCAACGCATTCAACTGTGGGCTGCAAGGCATAAAGGCTAAACACTGGTTTTTTCTTATATATAACTTCAAAATTGTGATGTGCCCAGACCAACATTTACAAATACTATGTTAGATGTGAGCTTTATAGACTTTTGAGAGAGTCTTGGACTGCGTCTGATGCCCATACCCAGCTTTCCATTCAAGCAAACTGGACTTATTTTGATGAAGAGATTTGAGTTGAGAGGTGCAATGAGCACAAATCCTCTAAGGATACCTGGATTTGATCTCCGACAACAGCAAGGTGCTACTTATTAGAATGTCTTTAATGTTGGAGTGAGCAGCCAGATCAGGATAAGTATTAGGGTAGCATGTGTGGAGGGATTGATAACCTTGAACATCTTTATTAAAATTGATTGCCCTAACTGAAGAATATAAAATTCATCCCAGAATCCGTCAACTGGGAGCCATTCTGCCCTAACATGGCTTTGACCCTTAATTCCTTTTCCCAATTGGATATCACAGAAGACCATCAACGACCTGTTCTGTGTACCAAGCCAATCAATTTCAGTGAGTTCTGGTTGGTGAAAGGGAGCTAAGAGCAGGCCATATTTGCAAAAGAGGAAGTCCTTTGAGTCACACAAACAACAGTAGTGTGTATGCCTTGGCTTTCTTTAGGTGACATTCATTTTGAATGGAGTACGGTGGATGGCCATGTGGAAGACCATAGCCTGATGGCACTGTGGAGTAAGTGTTTGTGGCCTGGATAAAGACCGACTTAGGGGTTGCATGTTACGAGAAGCAAGTGACAAATCGACAGGTGAAGCATAATTTATCAGGTGACTCTTATTTTGAATAGTATAATGAGAATATAAAACACTATTTAATATGACTTTGGTATAAAAATGAGTATGGATGATGGGGTTGTTTGGTCTAGCACACATATGTGCCAAGGGTGATGTCTAGTTTGTTTCACGGTAAGGTAATAAAAGTAAGGAAATTCAGAAGATATGGAGACATAGGAAGTCAAGAAAAGGTGGGTGAGAATTAATGGGAGATGAAGACTTTGTAACAACATCAACAATCCTGGACACAATAATAGCTCTCTTTTCATTATTTGGCGTGTTATTCTGCAACATACTCCTGCATATCAGACCTCGTATATTTTCAGTCTATGAACCGTACACTAGAAGTCTTAAAGAAACCAACCTGATCATAAGTTGGCAAGTCATGATTCTCTTTTAACCCCTACATTGATCGGTAATTGATCAGTTAAATTCAGTAATATTCAGAAATATCATATGTATGACCGTAAGGACATTCAATTGATTCCTCATGTTGGATAATCTTGAAAAACTTAAAATTCAGCTCAAAACATGATGCAACCCATGCCAATGGATAGAGCTCTACAATATCTTCCAATGCTTCAAACCGGAGGAAAAACAGAGCTTGTATGACAAATTTATGGCCTTCAGAAGTTTTCCGTGTGATCCTGGTTGCACTTGTCACCTATGCATCAATGACAGATTCAGGTCTAATCGAATGTATAAATCCTGGCCAAATCTATCACTTATCCATTAATGGTGAATACAGGTTGAACCAAACATGTCACTGTGATAAAACGGTGATGTGAAGATCAGGGACAGCACAAACCCATCATCTAAACCTCAGTTATGCATTCATGTACAACCAAATCCATCTAGATATGATAGTTACACCGATACACTGCCCAAATTGGAATGTGAAACGCTTTTCCTTCCAATTGTTGAGATGATTTCTCTATTGGGTTCTTCTGTGTCATTCTACTGATGCAATATGTGCACAAATGTGTTTGTGGGGCACTTGCGATGACATTAAAGGGAATTAAATGGTAGAAAATGTTCATTTGTAGTTCATGAAAAATTGTGTGCATCCCAGTTTAGTATGAAGTTATTGTGAGTGAGTTTTTAGTAGATGGACGTACCAGCGCCCCATATTGTTCTTGGAGGTTCCATGAGAGCAATTGGCTTGTAATCTTGTTGATTCCAATAGACATAAGGAGGCACAGCCCCATCACCATTATGGAGTTTTCCAACATTGGATTTCTCTAGGGCATAGTTTGCATACTCGGACTCGGCAAACCAAAGAAAATTCAACTCGGCAAATACTCGATAATACTTGGCAACTTAAAAAAATACTTAATTTTCTTAAAAACATAAATTTTATACAAATTTCAATTACAAAATGTATCAAAAGAGTCTATAAAATGTTGGGAAAGTGTTTTCTATTAGATTTGAATACAAATATAACACGAAATTGGATCATCATATTTTTCATCATTTCCTTTATGCTTTTGTGTTGATATGTATCTTTCCCAAAGCACCATCCCGCATTACATTATTGTGAAACATGATGAGCTTCAAGTGGAGCATATGTATACAGCGATATTTTTCAACTTTATCATTTACTAACCATCTCTCTTACAAGGGCTCGCCGGGACATCAAATCTCCCTAAGAGCAGGTCTTAAAGGGTGCACTGGGAATGGGGTGGGATTGGCTTGTGGTGCTTAGCAAGAGATGTTCTTATACTATTCTATCATACCTACGCCCCTTCATGCAGCCTTCATACCTCCTATGATGTCTCCTGAAATCTTAAAACCCTGAAATATGGCTAAGTTTGAAATCCTGAAACACTGAAATCTAACTAAGCCTGACATATGATAGGATCCTCCAAAACCTAGAACTTGCATTATAGCTCCTAGAGGTCCAAAACCACTCTCAAACATCCTAAAAGTATATATAAAATGTAATTTGCATTTAGATATGGACACCTAGATGTTCATATCTAAATGTAAACTCAGACTTAAACATTTATTTTATAGATATAATGTTGCCTCAAATGTTGTGTGATGAAAGTGAGGGGGGCGTGCTTGCTTAGAAAGGACAGCGAGTATGTGCTCAGTACTTGCCGAGTCCTCACACGTACTTCCGGCGAATACTAAGCAAATCCTTGGCGAAACTCAGCTTCTAAGGCCTGCGAGTATAAGTGAAAAAAACTCACACAGTGAGCAATGAGCACATTCTCGCCAAAACTCAGCTTTTGAGGCCTGCAAGCATAAGTGAAAAAAACTCATGGGAGGCAAAAAATGGCGCGTACTCACATACTCGCCGAGTATGCAAACTATGCTCTAGAGTATATTTTGTCCCCCTTTTTGTGTGATGTTTTGTGCTCTTCACTTGATCAATTGTCTATTTCTTGCATGCTAAATTGATTTCCAGTGCTTAAGCAAACATTCAAATTCTATGATAAGTTGTTCTTATGCATATTTTTTCATTAATAGCAGCAAGTAGAAGTTATATCAGTCTTAAACCATTGAATTTGTGTATTAAGGAATCACAAAGGTGTATGAGATTAATTACAGCAGTCTAAGCACGAATTTGGACATGTATAAATTTTAATTTGAATCAAAGATGTCATTGGCAGTCGTTGTAGCAAATATCAATTTTCCATCTTAGTATGTTGGTTTTAGTGGAGCAAATTACATTGGATCACAAAAAAGTAAATTAGAAATCTGTATTGGTAACGTGTACATCAAAATATTCGAGTCAATTACAGATCATATGATATTAGAGCATGTTTTCCTCGTGTTGTGAAAAGTTTTGCTATCATACTCGAGATTTTTGTGTATTTTAATTTCATACTACATATATTTGACAAGGAATAGCAGGACATATTGGGTTTCATAGCTCAACTATGGGCAAAACTTTGAAGGAAAGAATCCAAGGGCTTTAAGGTTTGAATCTACAAATTCAAGCGGAAAACCAAGACTTAAGAAAGATGGTGCGGCACTTGGCATCCCTTCAACCATGATATATCTTCTAAGCACATTTTGGATGCTTCTCTATTTTGCAAATGGCTTTTTTGTAATCTTAGTCTCCGTCTGTAAATCTATGATCCATTCAAGAAGAATTAAAATTAAGAACACCATATGTTATTTGTCTTTGCAATACAATGTGTCTGCAACAGTGTTATCTTTCACCTTTAACCCTGAAATGTCAAAGTCAAAGTTTGGATTTTCTTTATCGAATTTTGCTCTTTTGTGGATAAGGTCTTTTGTTAGAGCATGTACTTAAAGTTATCAAGGTATGTGCTCACAAATAATTTACTACCCAGTGAATATTGCCTCCACTTATAAAAGGCATGCATAATGAAAAGCATTTCATGATCATAAGTGGAGAGCAATTGTAATGTGTCCCCAAATGGGGCAATTATGACAAATTGGGGTGTTCCAACAAACTATTATGTACAAATGAAAATAATATGAATGTTGCCCTCAAAACCAGCAAACCCTAGCAACAATAGGTGTCCCAATTTCTAAGCAATAACACTCCACAATAACTCCAATAAGAATTGAATATGCAAGTACAATAAAATATCTCTTTTTATGGCAATATGAAATCGAGATGTGGTTGGAAATTCCTTGCAATAATTCTGATTTTTAAGATCTTGTTACAGCTGTGCTTTTACTTCCAGTCAACCTTGAATCCCTTGTACGAACTCACAAAAAATATACCAAAAATCCCTACAATTTATTAAGGATTCCAAAGAACAAATTAAGGATGCCAATAGCCAATTTAGCCCCTCCAAACAAGTCACAACACTCGGAAAAAATAGGAAAAGCAAATATGAAATTCAAACCCTTGTTTTATCCCTTCAACAAGGTCTAGAAGTTCCCCAAATCAAATCGCCCCATTAGGAAAAATTATAAAATAATTTTCAAAATATTAATTACCTTATTTTCAGCCCACAATAATTTATTATTTGTCTTAATCAGCTGAAACTTCAAAAATTCGTATCTTCCAGAATATTTGGAATTTCAATGCAAATGTTTGCTCAAAATGATTACAAAAATAATAGCTTTCAAACAAAATTAGAATCAAAATTTTTCCTTCATGGGAAGTCCCTCAAAAGTAGTTTTGAAGTTACAAAAACCCTAATTACAACCCTAGATTCTTCCAAAATCAACAAAACTTCTTCAAACCAAGTTCGCCCACCTTTTTGACTTGCAAATCATAAATTTCCAGCTCTCCAAAGGGTTTGAAATAATCTTTGATGAAGGTGGCGTCCAAAGACACCTTTGTAGATCCACTTGCATACAACTATGCAAAATTGAGGAGCAATAAAGCCCTTTAATAGAGCTGCCTAGTAGAAGAATGGAGGTTTTCATCCCCAAACTCCTTGATGCATTTGAAGGTTTTTGTCCTCAAATCACTTGTTCAAGCTTGACATACTTGCACAAGATTTTCAATATCCAAATTGCATAATCTTTTCAAAAGAGCCTTTCTTTTCCTTTTATATCCCTCCTCCAAATGTGGCGCCCAAAAGAGAGAGTGAGAGTTTACCTTTTATTTATTTTTTAAAGATATATTACAAGCTTCCTTATAAAATTCACTTCTTGGCCATAAGTGCCCATGACCCTCAAACGGTCCCAACTTAAGTGAAAAGCAAACTGGACTATTATTACTTAAAATTATTTTAAGTATTTAAGAATACTTTTTATTTTAATAATAATACTATTTTAATTCCAAAATGGGGGCATTACAACAATCCCTTTCATCTTAACTTTAGAACTTCCAAAAAAGCGACCATTTGCATAATCACAGCTCTAATCCCTGATACTGAAGCATGACATTCAATGATGAACTATGAAAAATTAGGTGTGGCTATCAAAATTCTCTGCTTATTTAGTCCATATAAAAGGTATCTATTTAATAAATCCGTTGATGCAAGCTTCACCTTCAACGATGTTGTTAACCACTAAATGTTTTAATTTACTCCCATGTGCCAGCTACCATTTCACTAAAATGCACCTTAGGACTTCCACATAAATTCTTTGTTGGCATCAGGTAGCGATAGGTCATTCACTGACAATTCATCTATTCCTCTATATGCCCACTTATAACTTTACGCATTGCCGTGTCTTTTGACTCATTCCCCTTATGTATCTAATCATTAGTCGGAAGCACAACTCTTAATAATTTTGTATCATGTCTTTAATCTGGTGAAGATTTACCAAACCATGAATCACCATCATAATTTTTTCGTTAGGTGCCACCATTGATCCTTTTTCATTAAGGATTTCACAAGTGGGATCCGTTGCGCATGTAGATTGAGAGTAGAGCCATAGACTAGCAAATGAGATTGAAATTTGGTTAAGTGTAGTTAAGTGTAAGCTAAATATTTTTATTTACTCCCATGTGCCAACTACCCATATCACTGAAATGCTCCTCAGGACAACTATGTAAATTCTTTGTTGGCATTTGGTGGCAATAGGTCACCAACCAACAATCCATTTGTTCTTGTAAATGCCCACTTATAACTTTATGCACTACCACGCCTTTTGACGCACTCTACTTACATATATATATATAAAATCATTAGTTGGAACCACAACTCTTAATAATTTTGTAACGTGTCTTTTATCTCACCAAGATTTACCAAACCATGAATCACCATCAGACTTTGTCCGTCAAGTGGCGTCATCAATCTTTTTTCATTAAGGGTTTTACAAGTGGGATCCACTGTGCATGTAGATTGAGAGTAGAGCCAACTTGTGTTGTGTCAATCCCTTTTTTGACAATGTTGGTCATCGATTCTTGTTTGTTGATGCCCATCATCGGCTGTCTAGCACCATTTGTTGAGTCGCCTCTTTCTCTTGCCATTTCTCAATTTCAATAAATTATTTAACTATGTCTTCTTGTCAATGGTATTTTCGTAATTTGGAGATATTGATCTAGTTGGAATGCAAGAACCATCCACATTTTGTAAGTGTATTTCTCCAATGTCAAATACTTGATAAACTTTATGAGGACCTCCCATAGCGTTTTCAATTTCAGTGCTTTCTTATCCAGGTTTAACAAAAAAAATTATATACTAACATACCCAGCTGTGATTGCATTCTTGTCAATTGTTCTTTGTGCCAATGTTTTCTTCTATTGTGTTCTACTTCTATGGATCACTTTGCTAAAATTCTCTTTTCATCCATTGCATTTAATTGTATTGATTTTCCTTAAACTCTCAATATCTCCAAGGCAATTTTCCACAGCTATTCTCATATTGGGTATTGAAAATTCTGCATGCACCACAGCTCCCTGCCCATACATGAGTTGGATGAAGTATAGCCAATGACATTTTTACAAGTTGTATGGTATGCCCACAACACTGCAGGCATTTTTTTGTCTCAAACGTGCTATGCAATTACACAGTTTTATATATTACTGCTGTCATTGTTTTATTTTCTGTTTTTTCTTGCCGGTTATCACTAGGATAATATGCACTAGATTTACAATGCTTAATCTTTAATATACCCAGCATCTCGCTTATAAATTAATTTGAAAAATTGGTGCCTCCATCACTAGTTAAACGTAAACACCAAAAACAAACAATGATATGTTCATGAATGAATTTTGTTGTTCTTTTAGTTGTACTATTCGGCAAAGTCTTAGCTTCTGCACATATGGTTAAATACTATGGTGACATCAATAAGTACCAGCATCTTTTCTTTTGAGATGGAAGTTTGAATGGTCCAACAAAATCTAATCCTCGTCTCTCGAATTATTCTTGTCGTGACGTAGGCTGTAATGGCAGAAAACTTGCTTTAACTAATCTGCATGTTCACTGGAAAGTGTCACAAGCATGTACCCATTCATAACAATATTTGAAAACAGTAGGGCATCGTACGCCTGTTGACGCAGTGGATTGCACCTTTTGAAAAGGAAGCTAAGCTCCTTTCTTCCATGCGGCACAATGGAGACACTCCTCTTGCTATGGGTAGCAAAACTAAGGAGTGAATCTCTAGATAAGGGGCTAGCTCCCCTTGATGCACCTTAAAGTCCTGAATTTCTACTGGTAACAATGGGGGGGGTGAAAAGAGAGGGATGCTATGAAAACAAAACCTAACTAAAGTGGTGGTGCACCAAAATTGATTGGTCTACTCAGTTTTTATCTACACTTTGTACCAAAATGAGCGAACAGACACTTCATTTGAATAAGAAACTAGACTGCATCAATGTTTCAACAAGGGGTTTGATGGAGGTCTAATGAAGAACCTACCAGAGGTGCTCTAGAGGCACACTGTTGGATGGTTGCTCACCTGCACCTATACTTCAACTTGGACGCTTCTTGTTAACCTGCAGAAGAGGATCGTGGATACACTAGATACACTGGCATCGACCTATGAAAGCATTAAAATAAATGACTAAACATAAGGCAATACGCAGACATATGCAAAAATAATCAAATGGAGGTAAAACACTTCTTTTGATTAAAGGCAAATTTTGTCAGGGCTTCGCCATACAAAACTGAGAGATCCCCTTTTCAAAACTGAGAGGTTACAATATATAAAGAAAATGGAGAAAGATCTTTGACCCGTCCAAGAGCAAGCAACCCATACTGCATTAAATACCTCTGCAAGAAGAATTTGCCCATGTTACTGTCATCTTTCCTTAAATGCGTCTGTAAAAGCCATGTTGTAGGTGTCCCAGATATTGACTATGTTGCCCAGGCTGCATTAAAAACTCTTGCAAAGCATGGGTCGCTTTGCTCCTCAACCAACAAGGTTGCCTCTCCTCACGTTTTGGGCCATGCTTTCTCTTGAATGCTCTTGCAGCTCCCCTTAATGGCTATTCATTAATGTCAAACACAAGGAAAATCGGGCCGCCCTCTTGAAAGCTCGCGCAGCCCTCTTAATGGCTATTCATGGATACTATTCCATCTGCAAGCATTTACTTCTCCTACCGACGCCACCTGTGCCACCTGCACTGGTCTGGTTCGTAACTGCGCTTGATTGGTTGTCACCTGGAACGTTCCGAGTGTTTGTCTTATATGTGCGTGGCTATGTTCTGAACCATGCTCTCTCTCTTCTCTTTTCTCATTATTTCTTGTCTTTTCCTGGTAGTTCGGGCTCCTGGGGGGTATCTTTTCTCTTTCGGGCTCCTTTCTCGACAGGTCACTGAGTCTTGCTTTGGGCTTCTAGGCCTTTTGAATTTCTTCGGGCGAAATGCCCGAAGGAATTTCCTCCATTATGCTTGCCACATTGACCCCTGCCTTTGATGACACTTAGGGCCTGCGCTCATGAGTTCTTTCGGACATTTTGTCCGAAAGAAACGTTCTTGGCTTCTCTCCAACGGCTAACCCATCCTTTTAAATTTGACGTTCGCGGGCCTGTCATCAAACATTTGAAATCCAATGGCTATTTTGCTACCCTAAATTTGACGCTCACAGGCCTGTCACCAGACATTTGAAAACCAACAACTAGCTTACCACCATAAAATTGACGTCCGCGGGCCTGTCACCCCTCTTTGGCAATTCTTTTGGCCTTTTGCAAATGGACTTTTCCAAAGGGAAAGTGACCCTTCGAAAAAATGGGGAAGGTCATCTTTTGATGACCAAGTGTCCTCCGAAAGGGTACCTACCCTTCGAACTCTTGTTTTTCGAATTCTTTCGGATTTCCTCACTTGCCGAATTCCTTCGGACATTTTGTCCGATACAATTCATTCTTTGAGTTTCTTCATTGAATTTATTTTGTCTGAAGGAATTTCTTCCTTGGCTTGTCATGTTTCCCAAAAGAATTCTTTCTTACGGGCTTTCTGCCTTGGCCTTTTGCAAGCGGACCTTCTGCCCTCTGCAAGGGTACTTTGGGCCCAAGGTTGCCCTTTGGAGCTCTTTGAAAAGGTCCATTTGTCGCTTTCCTACCCTCCGCAAGGGTACTTTGGCCTCTGAGTAGTCTTTCAGAAGAATTCGCAAAGGCCCCTTCTGGCACCTGAGTGCCCTCTGCAAGGGTACCTACCCTTCAGACCTTTTATAAAAGACCTCTGCCCCTTTGAACCTGACCCATTTTGTTGATAAAAGGCTCGCCCGAAGTAACTTGTTTGCCCTGCCAAACATCTAGAATCAAAATGAGTTCCACATCAACCCAAGTGCTTGCCGGACTTAAAACACTTGGCAATCAAAGGAGGAAACACTTGGTTTTTTTTTCATGGAAAGAGGCCTGTCATAGAGAAAACCTATAAAGCAGCTATGGGATGAACCTATCAGAAACTAATAAAAAGACCCTGCAAGGAAAATGAAAGGGGTGCTCAATTTTGGCCTGTAGGACCAAAATTGGTCAACACATTTGGCGATTCACAGGGGAAGCATGCCTGCTATGCTTTGAGAAGACTAGTAGCTTAAAGGTCCATTGGGCATGGAGTCAAGTTGCGGCTTGGAAGACTGGCAATAGCCTTGAAAAACCTAAGAACCAATAAAGATCTTACCCCAAACGGTAAAGAGAACACACACAAGGCTAAAAAAACTACAGACATGCATAAAAGCACTTAGGAAAAATGAAAGAAAAAAAAAAAGGAAAACTATGTACATAACAAGAGAAGGTTAGTGACAATGTTTAAGGTATATCCCATTGACTGGGATATGTAGTTCTCCACCATCCAACTTGGAGAGTTGGAATGCATTATGTTGCTTGCATTTGGTGATAACATATGGGCCACTCCACAAGGCGTTGAACTTCGTGTGCCTTCCAAGTTTGGCTCGGTCTTCATCCCATTTCAAAACAATGTCACCTTCTGAGGAGTCTTTTGACGAAGATTTTTTGTCAAAATGCTTCTTTGTTTGTTGTTGACGGCTGGTCATGGCATCCATGGCTTGGTCTCTTACTTCTTGAAGCTCCATTAATTCACAAAATTTGACCTGCAAGCTGTCGCTCTCCTCCAATTGCAGCTGATGGGCAAGATCCAAGGCTGGTAACTCAAGTGAAATAGGAAGTCTAGCTTCCCTTCTATACACAAGTGTATGGTGAATTGCCAACTGCCCTTTTTGGAATGACTCTATCTGCCCATAATGCTGTGTTGAGCTTGGCATGCCAAGTCCTTTGATTTTCTTCCATTGTCCTTTTAATGATCCTGATCAGGTTTTTATTGGTGGACTCAGCTAGCCCATTCCCTTGGGGGTAGTAGTTGGAGGAAGTATTGAGATAAATGCCATATCTCAATGCCCACTCGCTTGTCTTTGTTCCCAAGAAAGCCAATGCATTGTCCGAAATGATTGTGGCTGGGACCCCAAATCTTATCACCAGGCCTTCATAGAAGTCTAGGACCGCACTCTCGTTGGCTTCCTTCAAAGTGACAGCCTCTACCCATCTCGTGAAATAATCTGTAGCAGTCAAGACCCACTTGTGACCAACACTAGGAGGGTTGATCATCCCTATGAAATCCAAACCCCATTGCATGAACGGCTGTTCCACTTGAATAGGTTGTAAAGGCATTGCAGCCAGCCACTGATTTCCATCAAAAAGAGCACATTTGTAACATATTCTCACCCAAGCATGAGTGTCTCTGAACAAAGTGGGCCAAAAGTAGCCAGCCCTCATAATCCTTGCAGTTGTGGCCTTGGGAGCAAAGTGACCACCAGCTGGTCCATCATGAAATTTGGACAATACTCTATCAACTAGTTCTGAATCGATGCATCTTAAGAGCACCCCAAAAAAATCATTTCTAAACAGCACCCCATCAATTAAGACATAAGGACGAGATTGGAGCCTAAGATATCTCCTCTTAGTTCTATCAAAACCTTGCGAACACTCACCAATTCGAAGGAAATGAACCATATCTTGTGTCCATCTCTTCATGATTGCAGGTATTTCCGTTGCAGCTCCATCATTGAGTACCAAAATGCCCTCTTTCGGTTCTTTGAAGTTCGTAGCTAGATGCTCACACAGAGCTCTTCCCCCCACCAGCTTGGTGGTCTTGATCTCCGCATCGTACTCCATCACCTTGGTGATCCACCCTGCCCTCTTTTCGTTCAAGTCACAACTTAGCAAGAAGTCCTTGACACTAGGATGTGGCACCATGATGTGAATCTTGTTGTTTGACAACATATGTCTGAATTTCTTCAAGCTTCGTATAACTGCAAGTGCTTGCTTCTCAACATAAGTGTACCTAATCTCATAGCCTTCTAAGCCTTGGCTAAAAAATGTGAGAGGTTGTTCGAGGTTTTCACCATTCGCTTGGGTGAGCATAGCAGAGATTACCTCTTCATTGCCAAAGGTGTAGAGGTTGAAGTCCTCGGAGAAGTCAGGACTAGTCAAGGTGGGAGCCTCGGCGATAGCTTGTTTGATCCCTTCGCAACTATCTCTCCTTCATGCTGTCCATGTGAACGTCTCGTCCTTCCTCAGCATGGAAGTTAGTGGCTTAACCAGTTCAACAAAATTAGGTATGAATCTCCTAATAAAATTTATTTTGCCAAAGAAACTTTGCAAGCCCTTTTTGTGTTTAGGCAAGGACAATGCTAAGATGGCGTGCACTCTTTCCGGATCAATAGTCAAGTCCTTTTTTGAAACAACATGACCCAAGCGTTTGCCTTCGTGGACAACAAACACACATTTCTTAGGGTTGAGAGAGATGTCGAACTCTCTACACCTCTCGAAGATTTGCCTTAGGTGTTTTAGATGTTGTCTTGCCTCCTTGGAGAAAACTGTCACATCATCAAGATAAACCAACACAATATCATTTATCAAACCTTGAAAGGCCATATCCATGGCTCGTTGGAAAGTAGCTCCAACATTTGACAGTCCGAATAGCATCTCCCTGTAGGCGAAAGTTCCCCACTTGATGGTGAAGGTTGTTTTGTACTGGTCGCAGTCTTGCACCAAAATTTAATTGTATCCAGAGTACCCATCCAGGAGGGAGAATCGTTCACTGCCTGTCACCATCTGGAGAATCTGTTCCATGCTTGGGAGGGGATAGTGATCTCTTAATGAGACTCTATTAAGGTCTCTGAAATCAACACACAATCGGATCTCTCCATTTTTTTTTCTAACGGGAACCAAATTGGCTAGCCAAGAAGAATGTTTGATAGGGAAAATGATCTTGGACTCAACCAGCTTGGTGAGTTCCTTCCTCATGAAAGGTTCAATCCTTGGATTGATTGGTCTTTGTTTTTGCTTGATGGGCTTGGCACCTTCTTCCAGCTCAATGGTATGTTGGGCCAAGCTTGGGTCAAACCCCCTTAAATCGCCATACTCCCAAGCAAAAACATCGACAAACTCTTGGCATAACAAAATGAAAGAATGCCTTTCCTCATTGGTACATACCTTCCCAAGTGCAAGCAGTTTATCCTTGAATATTTTTATCCTTTCGTAGTTTTCTTTCTTGGTTGTCATGCTTGTTTTGTCACCCTTGAGTTGGTCATCCTCATTGAAGATGCTCTCAAGAGTGACCAAACCTTTAGGAAGTCTGTTGTTCTTCAGCGGAACAATCTACCCTTCATACTGTTGCTGCAGCTTGGATTGATTCCTAGAAGCGAACTCAGCGTCTTCCTGCAAGAAAAACGCTATCTATTGGTCGTTGTCAAACACCTGCCAATTGATGACATTGTCTGGTATGGAGGGCCTCACTATTACCTTTAAATGGCGTTGATTGTTGTCCTGCCTTATTACCTTGGGAATATCAAACTGAGTACCAATTGATGCTAGTCTATCTGCATGCTTGTTTTGTTCTTTTGGGATGGAAGTGATGTTGAAAGCAATGAAGCTCTCCATTTGGTCCCACACCCTGTGCTTATAAGCCCTGAGCAGGGAGTTCTTAGTCAAGTTTTGACCCCACTTGGTTCACAATCAACTCGCTATCTCCAAACACTTGTAATTCCTTGATCCCTTTTTTCTTGCCCACTCTAAGCCATGAACAAGAGATTCGTACTCCGCTACGTTGCAAGTGCAAGAGAATTGGAATCTGAAAGTCGAAAAGTATTTTTCCTTTTAAGGTGAAACCAGCGTTGCTCCACCACCAGCTCCCAACTTGCTTCTGGACCCGTCAAAGAAAAGTTGCCACAAATCAGAGCTCTCTTGGTTTGCCTTCATCAAATTTGGCATGAAAATATCATTTTCATGCATGCAGTAAACTCCAAGACTTACCTCTTTGATGAACTTGTAAGGATCATGTTCAAACTTGTCATTTCCCCATTCATCTAGGAGCAGGTCAGCAACGCCTTCAAAGGAAGATGGTGGTGATTGATCTGCCTGGAGTTCTTCATCGATGATGGCGTAGCTGACATTCGTTGTCTTGGACGAGTATGGATCCAAGTGGTCTTTGTGGTTGGGCTCCGACTCAATCTTCACTTTGGTTCCATACTTCATCCTGAAGACCATGTAAGACCAATTTGTTGCCAAGTACCCACCAATCTTGGACGTGAAATCCTTGGATAAGCAAAGAACGAAGTAAGGGGGAACATCCGCCACTACTATGTCATGGGGAACGGAGAAGGTTGGACAGGCATGGAGAGTCAGATTCAAGCCCCTTACCACTCCCAATGTCTTGGTTGGTGATCCATCCAACTGCAGAACTCCTTTGGTCATTTGCTCATATTTGAGTCCTAGCTTGTCAGCTATGCATTTGGGCATCACTGAGGTGCTTGCTCCACTATCAATGATGCAATTGTGGACCAAAAAATCACCAATAATCAAGGATAGGTAAAAAGGAGGGACCTTTTCATCATTTTTTGCTTGACCTCCCATGGGGGGAGCCCCATTCACTATCAACACATTATCAGCCTTTGCTGAGACAGCTTGCTCACTCAGCCTGTGCAATTCTTTTTGGAGTATATGCTTTTGTCCTAGCATTGCTAAGGAATCCCACAATGAGATGTTCATGTGCAGCTTCTTCATTTGATCCACCACATTGATTGAAGGATTGCTCCCATTTGAGTTCTCCTTGGGGACATTTGTAACTTGAGGTGCAACCCGAAGAGTCGAAGCTGCAATTGGCGGTTTGTAATTGGGAAATCTCTGATTTACTTGTGATAAACAAGATGCCGCAAATGCTTGAGTAGCTGCTTGAGCTTCCTCCATAGCTCTCTTCTTGGACCTAGTGTTGGCTGCAACACAATCATCCTGATTACTTGCGGTCCCCACATAATTGACTGCATAGAACTCCCCTTCCAGGTGGTTCATAAGAGTGGAATCAGATTGAGCCTGCCTGATGTTTGTCCCAGGTTATGTTGACACCTCAAAACTTGAGAATTGGACTGCCTGATCACCTTGTGGGAGCGTACATTGATTTGGTAGCTCATTGCCATAAACGACCTGTTCCTGACCATACCCCAGGGGTGGATAGTTTGGTTGTTCATGTACCAAATTATTTTGAGTGGGGACAAGAGCCTTGGACGATGAAGGGGCATTTGGATTATAACTCTAATAAGGCCTGACTTGTGTAATCTGACCCTACCCTTGATTATAATTTTGGAAATGAGGTCTATTTGTCTGCGCAAACTGCTAGTACCCTTGATTCGGCCGATAGCTTTGAGCTTGTTGCCTCTTTAAGGCCACTAATTCATTGGTAACACTCTGCAGTAAACTCTTAACCTCGTGGAGGTCATTTGTAGGGGTAGTAGTCAGCCTTTCTACACTAGGCAGAGGAGCTATAGTGGGCGCAACAGGCTAGGTTAGGCATTGCAAATCAGAAAAAGAGCGGCATATGAGGTCTAAGAGCTATCTTTCCTACTTGCACCAAACAATTTTCAGCAGCTATGGCTATTTCATAAGCAGCGGTTAGGACCTGTCCACCCATGGACTGTATCATGATAGCAATATAGCTATTCAAGACCTTTAAGTAGTAAAGGAAGGCATAGCTTGGGGTTGGCCTCACTAGAATTGGGATTCTATCCCAAGTCTTTTGAAATCTAGTGTTAAAATCTTGCATAAATTCATGTGGGGCTCTCTTCATAGTGGTCAATTGCTCAGCTAGAGACAAATGGTCACTCTTCTCTCCAAACCTATTTGTCAAGAGGGTGCCTAATTCATTCCATGAGCCAACTGAATTCATAGGCAAGGTCCCATACCAGTCCAAAACTTTCCCTTTAAAAGATAAGGCCAGTACCCTGATGGCTACATTTTCTTCAGTAATATTATGGATATCACAGAGGTTGGCTATGTTTCTGATACGCTCAATAGCAGTGATTGGCCCCTCTTCACTAAAGAGAGGAACACTCTTGAGAGCTATCCTTGGAATTGGGTCATACTGCAGAAGGTTTAAAGGACTCTGACTATTGAAGGCCACAAAGGGTAAAGCCATGGCTATGACAGGGTTCAACCTAGGTCGCCTTGTGTAGGTATATCTTATGGCAGGTCTGGGGAACTGGTTTGTTGTGTAAGATGAGTTGTTGAAAACCTTAGCCTTTTTGCTAAGTTCAAAGGCAGCTCAACAAATTCGAAAGGAACATCCTTATAAGATGATCTTGTGGAGACCTTAGGCATGGGGTGCCACGCTGATCAGTAACCAAAGACTAAGTTCTTGAAAAGGAGTCACCAGATGTTGGATTATAGCGCTTGCTTCTGAATTTTTTACAGTAACAAGACGTAAATTTGATCCCATCGGGTGTGCCAAACACTGTTGACGCAATGGATTGCACCTTTTGAAAAGGAAGCTAAGCTCCTTTCTTCCACGCGACACAATGGAGACACTCGTCTTGCTGTGGGTAGCAAAACTGAGGAGTGAATCTCTAGATAGAGGGCTAGCTCCTCTTGATGCACCTTAAAGTCCTGAATTTCTACTGGTAACAATGGGGGGGGGTGAAAAGAGAGGGATGCTATGAAAAAAGAACCTAACTAAAATGGTGATGCACCAAAATTGATTGGTCTACTCAGTGTTTATCTACACTTTATACCAAAATGAGCGAACAAACACTTCATTTGAATAAGAAATTAGACTGCATCAATGCTTCAACAAGGGGTTTGATGGAGGTATAATGAAGAACCTACCAGAGGTGCTCTAGAGGCACACTGTTGGATGGTTGCTCACCTGCACCTATACTTCAACCTAGACGCTTCTTGTTAACCTGCAGAAGAGGATCTTGAATACACTAGATACACTGGGATCGACCTATGAAAGCATTAAGATAATTGACTAAACATAAGGCAATACGCAGACATGCAAAAATGCAAAAAAAATCAAATGGAGGTAAAACACTTCTTTTGATTAAAGGCAAATTTTGTCAAGGCTTCGCCATACAAAACTAAGAGATCCCCTTTTCAAAACTGAGAGGTTACAATATATAGAGAAAATGGAGAAAGATCTTTGGCCCGTCCAAGAGCAAGCGACCCATACTGCATTAAACACCTCTGCAAGAAGAATTCGCCTATGCTGTTGTCATCTTTCCTTAAATGCGTCTATAAAAGCCATGTTGTAGGTGTCCCAAATATTGACTTTGTTGCCCAAGTTGCATTAAAAACTCCTGCAAGGGCATGGATTGCTTTGCTCCTCAATCGACAAGGCCGCCTCTCACGTTCTAGGCCATGCTTTCTCTTGAATGCTCCCGCAGCTCCCCTTAATGGCTATTCATTAATGTCAAACACAAGGAAAATCGGGCCGCCCTCTTGAAAGCTCGCGCAGCCCTCTTAATGGCTATTCATGGATACTATTCCATCTGCAAGCATTTACTTCTCCTGCCGACGCCTCCTATGCCACTTGGACTGGTCTGGTTCGTAACTGCGCTTGATTGGTTGTGTCACCTGGGACGTTCCAAGTGTTTGTCTTATATGTGAGTGGCTATGTTCTGAGCCATGTTCTCTCTCTCTTCTCTTTTCTCATTATTTCTTTTCTTGGTAGTTCGGGCTCCTAGGGGGCTATCTTTTCTCTTTCAGACTCCTTTCTCGATGGGTCGTTGAGTCTTGCTTCGGGCTTCTGGGCCTTTTGAATTTCTTTGGGCGAAATGCTCTAAGGAATTTCCTCCATTATGCTTGCCGCATTGACACCCACCTTTGATGACACTTAAGGCCTATGCTCATGAGTTCTTTCGGACAAAATGTTCGAAAGAATCGTTCTTTGGCTTCTCTCCAACGGCTAACCCATCCTTTTAAATTTGACATTCGCAGGCTTGTCATCAAACATTTGAAATCCAACGACTATTTTGCTACCCTGAATTTGACGTTCACGGACCTGTCACCAGACATTTGAAAACCAACGGCTAGCTTATCACCATAAAATTGACGTCCGCAGCCCTGTCACCCCTCTTTGGCAATTCCTTCGGCCCTTTGCAAATGGACTTTTCCAAAGGGAAAGTGACCCTTCGAAAAAATGGGGAAGGTCCTCTTTTGACAACCAAGTGTCCTCCAGAAGGGTACCTACCCTTCAAACTCTTGGTTTCTGAATTCTTTCGGATTTCCTCACTTGCCGAATTTCTTCAGACAAAATGTCTGAAGGAATTCCTTCGGACATTTTGTCCGAAAAAATTCATTCTTTGAGTTTCTTCATTGAATTTCCTTCGGACATTTTGTCCGAACGAATTCCTTCCTTGGCTTGTCATGTTTCCCGAAAGAATTCTTTCTTACGGGCTTTCTGCCTTGGCCTTTTGCAAGCGGACCTTTTGCCCTCCGCAAGGGTACTTTGGCCTCTAAGTAGTCTTTCAGGAGAATTCACAAAGGCCCTTTTTGGCACCTGAGTGCCCTCCGCAAGGGTACCTACCCTTCAGACCTTTTATAAAAGACCTCTGCCCCTTTGAACCTGACCCATTTTGCCGATAAAACGCTCACCCAAAGTAACCTGTTTGCCCTGCCAAACATCTAGGATCAAAATGAGTTCCAAATCAACCCAAGTGCTTCCCAGACTACTTGGCAATCAAAGGAGGAAACACTTGGTTTTTTTTTTCATGGATAGAGGCCTGTCACAGAGAAAACCCATAAAGCGGCTATGGGATGAACCTGTCAAACACTGATAAAAAGACCCTGCAAGGAAAAGGAAAGGGGTGCTCAATTTTGGCCTGTAGGACCAAAATTGGTCAACTCCCAGGAACAAAATCTTTCTTGCAAAGGCCTCTTGCCTCGTATGTTCCCCTCCCTACCCTAAATGTGCATGTTGGATGACATCTTCCACCTCCTCCTCCAAGACACATTTGCAAAATCGGATTTTGCTTGTATAATATAGAAATCCATGTATTAACTGGAAGGGCCTGGATTTTAGAAAAAAATTCCTCCTTTATGCCACTACCATTTTAGATGGAAAAGAACCCATGGCTAAATATTTACCTATCTCTTTATACCATTTTGGTAACAATATTACCCAGAAATGCCAAGTATCCAAATAATTATCACTGACCCCATCAACAGGCTCACCATTTATTAGTCTAGACAAATGACCAGCCATTACATGGCATTTAGCTTTTGTTACTATTATTGAAATTTTGAACTCATGTAATAGCAACAACCAACTCGAAATCCTTCCATGGATAATGGGTTTATTGACCATCTACGACAGTGCCTAGCAATCCACAAAAAAATAGAAACAGGTTGGCTAACAGATAGTGTAAAAACATTTAAACTGAATAGACCATAACCAATGTTTTCCTTTTTGTAGTTGCACATTTTCTTCGATGCATGGGTAAGCAATATGCTAGTAAAATGCAACAAATGGTCTAGATTGTGAGCACCTTCTTGGGCCAAAGTACAACTGATTACGTAATTGGAGCATCAACCTGTATGTGGAACTCCTTATCTCAAATCTGAAATATCAGAATGGGTGCACTGGCGAGCATAATTTTGAATTTTTCAAATGCATCTTGTTGTCTAGTTCCCTATCAATAAATAATCCAATGGATGTGATAACTGGGAAAAACAGACGGCTATAGCCTATAGGGCCCAAAAAATAGTGTACATGCCCTATATGCCTTCGTGGCTGAATCTCGCTAATTATTTTAATTTTGTTGGGAATTGTTTTTGTATATGCCTTACATGCAACCCACCCCAACAACTTTCCATATGGAACCAATAATTTACATTTCTTTGGTTTTAAGTTCAGATGTGGTCATCCCTCGTCCCATTGATAAACCAGTCATCCAAAAATGCTTTCAAGTATTTTGTTGACATTTCTAGAAATATAAAGAGAATTTTACATTGAAATGTAATGGGAGCAGTACAAGACTCAAATGGGCACCCGAGGATATGCATATGCCCCAAACTACAAAATGATTGTGGTTTTCAATTTATTGTCTTTGGCAATATCTATCTAATTATAACCTGAAAATCCATGGATACCATACACCCCCTGTTACTCCCTCTAATATAGTTTCTGACTTCAGTAAACAGGATAGGAAACAGATCTATCTTAGTACGTGTATTTTAAACAGGATACGAAACAGATCTATCTTAGTAATTGCATTTAAACAAGGGAAATCTCTACAAACCATTAGTAAACCATTTTTCTTAGGAGCAATCACTACCAGAGAGACCCATTCACTTGTTTTCAATCTAAAATTCATGCCAGCCATCAACATTCGCTCAATTTGCTCATCTCCCCTGGCTGTATGGCATGGATTCATTCCTTTAGGGTCTATGCTTAACCAGGACTTCTCCCAAAATCCTGTCTATTTTATGCTCTGGTGGGACTCTTAGATCTTTGAAAGGTCAACACAAAGACCTCCTTGTGTTCAGTAAAGATTTCCATTGCCATTTTGTCCAATTCCAGAGGTAAATTTGCTCCCATTTCAGTCAATCCTATCATCTACTGGGTGCTTGGTCTTGCATGACTGATTGCTTGCTGATTTGAAAATTGATGTGCAAGACACATATCCACTTCTCTTTCTTCTATGAGATATTGTGAAAAACATGGAGATGATCCTGTCGATATACATGAGAATCAACTTCCAATTGATACACAGATTGTTCTAGATTACCATTCTCTATTTCAATAACATAGGTTGAGTGCAAATTTTCATAATCGTCCATTTAACAATGCCATAACCACTTTTGGAATACCTGCTATCTTCTGAACAATTGTCCAATCCTTCATTGGGTTCAAACTTCATTCTGAATCAGAGTCTTCACTTATTCTTGAAGCTTTTTCTTCAAACAATTATGTAGTAAAAAATTACCTTACATTTATTATTACCAATTTTTTTTGCAATTGGTTCAATGCCAATGATGCAAGGCCTTTACTTTCCTTAGCCATAGAAAACCTAATATAGCATTCTACTGTTTCAACACCTCCTCCATTTTAAGCACCGGGAACTCTATTTCCATTGTTTTTTTAGTTATCTTAACCTTTCATCTGCAGAAGGACGCCTAATAGCACAATTTGTGCTTGGTTTGCCATTCCTGATTAAAAACTAGTAATAACATTTTAAATGCCCCCAACTTTCACCATACTCACTCTAGAAGAATATTCACTCCTGAACCACCATCAATTAATGTATTTCTGAATCTCAAAAGCATGGTATTAATTTCTATGGGAGTTTTTGGTGCACCATCCTTCCCATCTTAGTCACAAGATTTGCCAATTTTTCGGCTTGGAATTTGAAATTCACCATTTTTTCTGCCGGTCCATAAAGTTCACCAGAAATTTGCTAGGTTCAAGGTAAAAAACAAGGGAAATTTTGGCACCAAAAATTAGGTTAAAAAACAATTTGCTGCATGGAGTTGTGTTGTGGACGGCATGAGGAAGGGGAACTGGAACCATCGACAAAAGGCCTATGCGCAGTTGGATGCAGAATTGTCCACGAAGGGGCCTGTGCAAGTGTTCGCATGTGGTTGGAGGCTGGTCAGAGCTCAGCATGATGCAAGGGAGCTCGACGTGACACAGAGGAGCTCGACATGACATAGAGGAGCTCGATGTGACACAGAGAAGCTCGACGCAGCCTGCACGCAGAGGTAGGGTTTTTACATTTTGTTTTATTTTATTTTGTTTGGCTTGTTTTTATTTTAATACATTTTTTTTTAGGTTTTGTTTTGTATTTTTACGTTATTTCATTTTTTCTTATTTGTTTTGTATTTTTACGTTATTTTATACTTTAAGTTTTGTTTTTGGTTTTTTATTTTTAGTTTTATTTTTTATTGTGATTAATTTTGATTATAAATTTTTTATTTTTCAATATTGTTTTAATTTCTTTTCTTTTCGGGGTTGTTTTTAATCTTGTATTAATTTTCTTTTTACTTTTTTATTTATTTTTTATAACTTATTTTATATGTTTTGATGTTTTTTTACGTTTCGAATTTAATGGCAATTTTTTTCTCGATTTATATCCGAACTCAAACTTGAACCTTGTGGCTTAGCTTCCCATATAATAAAATATCTAGCTCTTTATTTTTTTGGTGCCTTATGTTCTTTCAATTGATTTTGTGCCTTTTTTAATCATATTGCATAATCAATCAATAATTTGGTCATAATGTTAACCATTGTCTCATGTACATATGACATGTTTGCTTAGATCTAGTTCACCATCTGACTCCTTTTCTTGCTATTTGGTTTTCCACCATAGGATCTTTCTTCTTGTCAACTCCAAAGAAATGATTTGGATTGTCTGGTGAGTTCTGGGAAAGTTTTACTGAAGTTTGGCATCATGTTGGTCTTTTTGTCTATCTGGTTGACCATTTTCAGTCATGTTGTCTCTTGTTTTGCCTTGGAGACTGTTTGTCTCTCTTTCTCTAGTTTCATGCTGTAAAAGGGTTTGGGCCCTTTCAAAAACCCTTCTTTTACCCAATAGCAATAAAAAAATGTATGGATTTATTTCTTTTACCGCATGGACTTCTTCCTGCACTCTTTGTTTTTTTACATTTATGCCCATTTCTTTCATTTTAGTTGCTGCGGTGACAGCCATACTAGATTCCTCTTGATCCCAATCATCAATTTCTACCATATTGGCAGGTTTTTGTTTTTGGACATTATTCATCTAAGTGGTCTTTGAGACCACATTCCGTGCACATTTTTCAAGTGGGTTGTGCATTATTGAAACATTCTCTTGCAATATGCACCCATTTGTCACACTTACAGCATTGGATAATGGATCCCTTATGATTTCGTTCTACAAGGGCTTATGACCCCCTCTTATTATTGTTAGTTGGCAATCTTTGATTTCAATTGTTTTTGTACCCTTCACTAGAAGGTGTATCTTATGCCAACATGCAGTACTATCCTCTTTTGGATTTGTTTTCAAATTGAGTGGGCAAATCTTCAATATCACATGTTTTGACATTGTAGATTAAACAAAATTTTACAGTACATTCATCCTCTCTACATCCCAGTATGATAATTTAAATACCATACTCCAGTATTCTCACATTTGGGTTCATTTTCTTGCATCATATTTTTTTTAATTGCATCATTTTCTTTTAAAATTGCACCATTTGTAACCCAAAACCTTCCTCGTCATTATCTTCTAACTCTCATCCATCTAACAATTGTTATCTCGCATCTAGTGTAGAGTTTAAATTATCTTTGTATCTGCATGCTGGTGCAATACCTAAAATTACTTGGAAGCTTTTCCATAACCCCCTTAAAAATACTTTTTGAATTTGTCTACCAATGGTTTAGACTGTTTGTTATAAGTCTAACATCCTTAGACCATAGTCCTTAATTGACTCTTGTGGTCCTTATTTTAAAGACTCTAATGCATTAATAATCTGCTCGTTCACATGCTGTTTTCGAAACTCTTTATAAAAATCTATTTTTAAAGTTTAGTTTCCCAACCTTCCTTGCCTTCTTCAACACAAGATGATGAAACCATTTTGTAGCTGATCCTTCCAACATATTTGCAAATAAGTCAATGTTCATTTTATCATCCAATACTCCATTAACTTTCTTTAATTTCCCAATACAAGCACTAGATGAGGGGATATGCTATTTTTTCACGTTTGATCCTTGAAGTTTTAGGGACTGAAGAATGCTTAGGCTCCATATTTTGCCTCTAAGATGCCTGATTTCATGACCTTCCTTGTTCTTCCCTTCTCTTCTTGTGACTTGTTCTTCCCTTCTCTTCTTGTGACTCATGTGCCTCTGAATCGTACATGGCAGCTACTGTATCATATCATGCAAATGGACCTTGAGCTTCCAACGATAATTGCCTTGGCTGTGCATAAAATCTGATCTATTTCTAATGAGCAGATTGTAATTTGATTGATAGCAATATCCTGGGGTTGATTCTTTCTCCACAAGTAAACAGAGCTGCATATATTTTCTGCTTTATTCCTTTTGTCCCTATTTTTGTTAATTGGTGTTTTTTCAGCATGAACCACTACACCCTCTAGTAAATAAATTGACATATAACGATCCCAGCTGCTACGTCGGGTTCACCAATGTAAAGCCATTCAAGGGCCAAAGTGTTTTTTTAACAGCAGTATTTATTGATATATTATGCAGATAAGAACAGTCCAGCAATTAAATACATAAGCATAAACCACAGATACATAGTGCAGAAACATATATAAATGTGATTCTATTGCATGAAAACTGATGATCAAAATGATAGGAATGACTACATATAAATAATTAACCAAAAGTTAATGTCAAGAGTAGCATAGTGCTGAAACTGTTGAAGGTACCTTTCCATAATTAAGGATTTAACTACATCGTTACATATACTTCAATTCTTCAATAATACTTCAACAAACTAAGTCTAATAAAAAGGGAAATCCAGTTATTTATATCCAACTGCAGCCCTATGATCCTAATAATAGGCATTCAATTTTAAATGGTTGGATGTCAATTGCCATCACGTGTAAACCCTTTGGTATTCTTGTGGGAAATCAATGGCCTCTACCTATACTTCAATTTTTCAATAATACTTCAATAAACTAAGCCTAATAAAAAGGGAAATCCAGTTATATATATATCCAACTGCAGCCTTATGAGCCTAACAAGAGGCATTCAAGTTATTCCCTTTAAATGGTTTGATGTCAATTGCCATCGCACGTTCTTGTGGGCAATCGATGGCCCCTACCTTATGACCTTACACCCACATCCCTTGCAAGTAAGAGTATCTATATGTATGGATTCCTTTAAGCAAATAGTCTGAACAGGTTTGTTGAGTTGTGGGTACCACAGATTACAAGTGAGTTTTAGACAAGATCGTAAGGTAATTTCACAAAATTACAAAAACAAAGTGTTATCCACATCTGACACCAATTTTAAATCACAGAGCTAAAGGCAAAAGCAGACCTGAGAATAAAGTGTCGCAGCTTGACAAGTATCCACCATTATCATCAACTCCTTAAATCTATTCACAAGGCACATAAGAAAAAGAACATCACATGGAGAGAAGCCGCCAAATCTGCTTGCTAACAAACAAACATGTCCTTTATTCATGAATCATTAGCAAATACTCCTTGAATCTATTTGTGCACTCCACAAATAACATGAATGCTAAAGAAACACTCAAAAACTGCAATTATTTACTGATGAATTCTTTTATCATCTTCCAAATCTACAAGCTTAATTTTAGATGTAATCAATTAGTAAGATCAGCTCACCTATGTTTCTCTCGCATTTGTTCAATTGCATCAGCTAGATCGCGACTTTGAATCTCTTCAGAATCTTGAAACTTCAGAAACTCGTCACCACCGTGTCCTGTCATGTATAGAAGAATGTGACTGCCTTCATCGCTCAAGAGGCGCTTTGAACGTGGAACAGCAGGTTCATGTCGACCAGTCAACACACGCAAGAAATTTTCGACAGTCACCTCATAGCCTCTATAATCTACCTGCATGTGGGAGAATTATAGTGAAGAAACCAATAGATAGAAATCTAGAATAATCACATAAAACTGAAAGCCTTACCTTAATAATAAATAATAATATAAAAACACCCAATGATTTATTACTGACATAGCTAATCACCTCAACATTGTCCCCATATAGATTAATCTGGTGGTTCTCGTTGTTGAAAACTTGGGCTGGATAGCTATTTCTAGCATTGCAAGCCATATCATCTGCCAACATAAGGATAATCCTTTCATCAGGTATCCCTAGTCTTTTTACGGTCCTGTCAATTGAAAAATCACAAGCAAGAAACACCCCTTGTCAAAACATCCCAATCACTCTTAACAAAATAAATTGGCAAAAAAGCAGTTTTAAGAGGAGGGAAGAAAAGCCAACTAACCGATATAGGGACAATGTATTGGCCATATGACGGTAGTTGAACCTGCAGCAGAGTATGTACATAAAATTCTCTGTAGAAAAGATGTCTCAATGTTCATTGAAAACTACAAACATCTAGGAAGCAATCCAGTATGACAAGGGCAAATATTCATGTAAAAAAAATGCAAAATTATAAATAAAATTCACTTACAGGGGAAACTCTTGTGTCTGCACATCTTGAATGCATTATTGTACCAGTTAGGAAAAGTTTTACAAAAACACAAAAGAACAGCATAAAATTTTATAGAAGTTATGATGACAAATAAGTAGACCTGGCAAATCAGAAAATTTTATAAAGTCTATCATGGAAGTAATCTAGAGAAATGCTCCAAAACCCCTCAATTCTGCTTATAGCCCCTGAGCGATTGTAGCACCTCCATAAAAGGATGCTTCTGTATCCTTCATTGAATGAATAAGTTGAAAGGTTCAAACAATGGCCAGAACTACATTAAGAAAAAGGCTTCTATTACCTCATAGTTCGTTTGTTTCAATTGAGGTTTGTGGACAAGAGATGAGCAGGTAACATATATCAATGAAAGCAAGGTACAAGCTTGCTGATGGCTGGGACCCACTTTTTGCATATCTTGATTTTGCCATTAGGATGTTGCAGTATACGCAATCTTAAACTTTCATTTTCATGTTTATGGTAAGCAACCAGACTCTCTGTTTTTCTATCACCCTTAGTTCTGAGTACCTAAATGGTTCCTAACTTGCTGGAATGAGTCAAGTGCCATATCCAAACAGTTATACGCAGGAACACGTGCTAACTTGGATTTGTACCACAAGCAAGAGAACATCCAATGCCAAAAAATAAAGATAACCCAAAAAAGAGCACAGAGAATAGCACATAAGGGACATAGAAACATAGAGGAGAATGTCCAGGTTTTCATTGACTTGACTCAGCCTATAGAATATCAGGTGACAGTCTATGGGCCAAGCCCAAGTCTACCTCATTAATCAATCAAACTCGACTCAAGACCAAAACAAATTTCTCAATTGTTTAATGATCTCCTATTACAAAATTCACGCACATACCTAGAAAGACCCAATCCAGTAATGACTTCCTAGGCTGAGCCTAGCCATAAATTCTCAGTTGGTACATTAAATTAATGGCAACCCATGATTATAGCACACCACATTTACACAATTCGTTTTGTAATTTGTTATAGCTATTTGTCCCATGCTCTTAACCTTTAATTTCATCTAAATGTGAGAGATCGCCATGTGCAGCAATGTACAGGACTAGTAGGCTGTGTATTCTCATTCCTGCTGGCTATGTGAGTTGAGATTAGATGGTGTAGACACCTGATTCAGGTACAAGACCCTTTCCATAGTGTTTTTTCCCTATTTTGTCATGCTTGCTCCACTTGTGTATAATTGCTCGTCTCTAGGACTTTTCCTACCCCACACTAGCCTTCATCTGGCCCTTAAGCCTTCTAAATGCATCTGCCACTTCTCTAAATCTATCTATTCTCAACCTTGAACCTAATTGCACACATTTATATGACACCACACCTTTATCTTGCCTAAGACAAGAACGGAAATCTTGTCGTTTCTGCCCTAGGCAGAAATGCGAGATTGCCATTTCTATCTTTTGTCATTTTGTGGGTCCCTTTGCCTATTGCCGCACTCTATATGCCTTTATTTTTGCTTCTTGTTGTTTTCTAGAATCGACTTAAGTGTGTGTCGTGTCCTAGAGCATCTTATTTATACTAAGTCACCTCAAGCCATTTGATAAGAGGATGATAGAGGAATCAAGTGTCGAACAAGTATCAAGCATCATTATCTTATTCCTACTTCAAGTTAGGGCTTCATTGATCATATATTTTCCTACACTTGCGAAGGAGTTTTCTATCTTGATACTTCAATCCTTTGTGCATCGTCGTCTTGTACCAAAAGAAGGTTTTAGGCATTAGTTGCATCTCCACATCTAGGGAAAAGTAGGTACAAGCCCTAACTCGAGATTCCGTTCACATTGCACATAACTATTTGAGGTCTAATTCCAACGTGCAGGATAAGCAGAGCAACTCTCATAGTGGTTGCCCTACCCATAACTTTGTTTTGTTGAGTTTATGGCAAGCTAGGTCAAAAAGGATGAAAACAACATTTCTGCGATTCTACCCATCAAATACGAGAAGCACAACATAGATAGGCATGCAATCGAGCTGCAAAGCAATATGAAAATTCAGAATCTGAAAGTAAGCAGAGTACGAAATCGGCACAAGAAGGCACGAACGGCTGTTAAAATAGGTCATCACCATTCCTGCCCTTGGCACCATTCATGTTTCTGTACAGTCAACACTTCAAATTTCACACAAAGTCAACTACAGCTCTGCACAACTAAGATCCACACTTAGAAATCCAACATTCATCAAGGAGTGATTGTTCCATTATCTTTTGTCTCTTTTCAAGTTCAATTGTCAATTCACCATTTTCCTTTTGCATGTTTACTATTTTTTGACACTAGGACAGATTTGAAATTAGTTGTATATTGTTAAATAGTAGATCTTCCATATGCAATCATTTTACCTTGTTGCTAATGGTATTTCACCTAAAACACTAAAAAGGTAAAAAAAAAAAAAAAATGAACCCCTTGGTTCTTCGAACACTCATATCTTCCTCCACAGGGGATTCGTGGTGGTTTTTCACATCTGATTTTCAAATCAGCATCTTTTGTTACATGTTTGGTCAAACCCTACCTTCTATTCACCTATTTATGCTTGTGGATTACATCCGCCCTTAAAATTAGGTGCACACACCTTTGTTCCTTGAGTGCATATATATTTTCGAGGTTACCTAGGGTTTGATCCTCTTATTTCAAATTTGTGTCTTGTTTGGGGCTTCTTACATCGTTATTTGCTTCCTTTTTGCTATTCATGCTTTTATCTTATGCCTAGGAAGCTTAGCTCTCTGCATCCTACGAGGCATAGTGCTAGATTGAGTGGTGATACTTGTGAATTGATACAACTACGTTTCCATATCACTAGTGCTTCAAAGATGCCAATTACTACAGAGCTACCTTCTACTCATGTCCCTCCTCCAATGAATGACGGAAGTGACAAATCTACATACCTTGGAGAGGAGAGGCCTTGAAATAACATTTATGTTGATGATGATAGTGCTAATAATAGAGACAATCCTTGTGAGGGCAATGACCATGCTTGTAATGACACGCCTATTGGTCCTATAAATGTGCCAAATTTCAAAGATATGAATGAAGAACAATTAAATGATTTTATTGTAAACAATCCTAAGGAGCTTGATGCTATGATTTCTTACTTGCTGAAGCCCGCAATACATGAACTAGGAATAAGGATCCTTTGCCTAAGCGACCTCCATTGGATGGTTCTACTCCTAAATCAGGTGTTAAGGCTAGTGTTCCTCACTAAGCTGATCTTCCTAAGCCTCCACCTAGTGCTACAACACCCCCTCGAGTGACACTTCAATTCCTACACAACCTAAAGCTTCTGTAGTTCTTCCTACCAATCAAAAGACTAGTGCGCCTCCAACAAATACATATATTCAATCTCTTGGTCTAGGACATAATCACAACACCAATCATGCCTCACAAAGTAATGCTAATCTTTCGAAGGTACCTACGCATATGCATGTCAATGTTAATCATGCACCTAGTGGTGCATCTAGTGACTAAGCATTGGAACAACAACTTAATGACATGAAAATGCAAATTTCGCAATCATCTCAAACATCTAGCAAACCTAGCCATGTGGTTTTATCTTATAGCATATTACACAACCCTTTGGCCCATAAAGTGATTGTTCATCCCTTGTCTCCATCATTCCAAGCATATTTCACATCCTCATACTTGGAGAATACTCACCTAGCCAAGAAAAAAAATTACTTGGCAAATACTCGGCAAGTTAAAAAATACTTAAATTTATTAAAAAAACAAAAAATATATACAAATTACAGATACAAAATGTATCAAATGAGTCCGTAAAACATTGGGAAAGTGTTTTCTATTAGATTTGAATACAAATAGAGTACAAAATCACATAATCATGCGAATACAATAGAAAATTGATACTTATAAATTAATAATGATTGTCAATGAAAATCATCATAAATTGCATACGGATGCTTAAAAACGATATTTTTTTTGTTTTTTCCGCATTTTTGGAGTGTTTTATCCACGTTATTTACTGTATTGGCCGCGTTTTTTTACTGTTTTGATCGTGTGGACTGTGTGTAAACACACAGGCAAGTATTTCCACAGTAGTCGGCGCGAGTACTATGGAAATACTTGTTCGTGTGTTTACACACAGTCCACACGACCAAAACAGTAAAAAATGCGGCCAATACAGTCAATAACGTGGATAAAACACTAGTGAGTTTTAATGGAGTTTACTTGCCTGACTAATTTCTTGGAGAGTACTCGCGTACTCACCAAGCATGAATACTATGATTCCAAGTGCTGTCAGCATAAAGGATTAATAACATTAGAATGAATAAACTTTATAGGAAGTGTGTTTCTGCAAATGTTTCACAAGTGCTTGTCAAGAGAAATAGTTCCTTCTAGAAAATCCATGGTAGGGATAATGTAATGACTTAATAATTAATATTCTTAAATTGCCTGGATTTTGGAAAATTCTTCAAACAAACCTAATATTCATAATTTTTGGCTAAGACGCTGACCAAAATTCCATTTAAAATGATAAATATTACAACTTCAACCTCAAACTTCCAAACTCTACGCATCAGTCAGCCTGTGGTCTATAGGAAATGCAGAGCACTTATTGCCAAAATGACCCAGGTTCAGAACCCAATAGGCATGTTCTTTGTTCTAAGTTATAATGCAGCCTGTGTAATAGCAATCTAATGGACGTATCAAGAGTTAGGTTGCTTCTCAGCTAATACAATTTGGTTTAGAGCTTGTGAGGCTCAAGGCTCAATCACTACCCCACCCTTATTAAAATACCCAAGTTGAAAGCTTAACTGTTGAGAAATCCTTCTGCATGGAATACACATAGGTTACCAAAGGCTAGGTGTTCCTGATGACCTGGGAATTACACCTAACCACGAGAGGAACAACCCCAGGCTTGTAAAAGTATAATCCCAATAGCCTCACCTCTGCGTACCCGTCAAGAAGGTTTGCCATACCTAGATATGCGAAAATAAATGTTCCAAAAAAGGCCAGTATAGGACAATATTTTTATATATTAACATTTGAATTATAATGTATTTCTAAGGATAGGATCTCATGTCGAGGGCTACAGTTCGTATTCTAACAGTAAGGTGGCTCCATGAAAGGAGAAAAATCTGGGACTGCCAAAGTTAAAAACTTTTCCCAAAAAAATAATTATTATTTCAGCAGCTGTTAGAAATGGGGAGCAAGTAATTTGCAGTGGCTACTGAGATTTTTAAGAAATTTTATTGACTAAAGGCAGTTACTTGTGGTTGGCCTTTGTTGAAATTTCTTTGGAGAATAATTTTCTTATAATTTGCTAATAAAAATCCTATAATCTAGAGATCTCATTTTCTATGAGACCGTTTTATTTTAATTGGTATGGGTTTTTTTTTCTCTCTAAAGAAACCAGCGAGAGGTTGGGGCTTACCAAGGAATTGATATTTGTCATGGCAAGGATAAACACTTCACATATCCATTTAACACGATGTGTGTAGGAATTGAACATGGGTGCAGCTGGAAACAGCCTACCCATTTAACCTATCAACCTACATCTCATCGGCACTGAGAAGTCAATGTAACTGCAAAATGTTCCAAAAATTACTCGGCAGACATAACTTGGAAATGGTCTCTCCATGAGACCACTAGGTTACGCATGTAAGAGTTGCCAATTAATAGAAATTCTCCGACCTTTTACACCCAAGATAATTGCAGCTTATTTAAAGAAATCTCCCACTAAATTTTTTTTTTCATTGGATTAATACTACGTTACCGGATATGCCCCCAGGCCCCGAGAGCACGAGGGATACGCTCCGGAATACGGGAGTGACGCCCAGGGAGCGTGCCTGGGCTGCAGAAACACCTGGGTACGTCGGACTGCGTACCCAAGTGTTGCCGCAGCCCAGGCACGCTCCCTAGGCGTCTCCCCCGCACTCCCAAACGCCAATTTTTATTTGTTTTTCAATTTCACCCAATGAAGAGACAAACATGGACTTCAAAATACAATTAAAAACAAAATAAAGTGGATTCCCAACCCTAAAAGCAGCATTTACACTCATTTTATCACAAGATAACATATTTCCCTTTCATTGCATTTTTAACTCTAATCGCACATTTGTTCACTCTTGTTAATTTTTTCAGTTGCATAAGCTTGAAACTCCTTCCTTGTGTTAAACCTACACCATTACCTCAACCTATTTGGCACCAAGGATCTTGGGAAGCTTGCAAGGAAGAGGATTTGCTGATTTAAAGTAAGTTTTTTAGATTTGTGACTTTTTTTTGGTTTTATTTGTAACCAGTTTTAAATTTTTTTTTTTGTTATTTTTTTAAGTTTTAACCATCATTTCCACAAATACCAAATGCAATGATTATGTTTTAAATTTTAATAGCAATTATTTAATTTTTTAGTTTTTATCATTAAATTTTAATAACAATTGTTTTATTTTTTAGTTTTTACCATTAAATTTTAATAGCAATTGTTTTATTTTTTACCAGGGGCTATAGGGATTTGTCAGAATGTCTCAAGATGCAAGTGCTAGTTCGGTAGGCCGAGGGATAGCCTCCAAATTTGATCTGCATTCACCCCTTTGGAAGTATGTGACAGTATTAAAACAAATACTTGGTGGACAGTATTTTCATTGGCTTTGTTCAGAGTGTAACTATAAATACAAGAGCTCGTATAGTCGAGTGAAAGCTCATTTGTGTGAGATTTTTGATGTTGGAATCAGAGTTTTTGGTGGGCCAAGCATAAATGGAAAGGACTTGCCACAAGCAAAGATCCTTGCATACGTCAAAGAGCAAGAAGAGGCAGATGTCGTTGTGGGGCAAAGATCAAAGCATCCTTTGAGAAAGAAAGGATCACCACCTGTTGAACCATCTCGTGCTAACGTGGTGAACCCATCACACTCCTTTCTTTATACCCCGTTGTAGCCGAAGAGGAAGAGGATTCACTTCTTGGTCGCAAGAAAACAAAAGATGCAGGCCCATTGGACAAGGCATTCCATAATGAATTCAAGGACATAGCGAAGCAGAACATCGTGCGTTGTCTTTACGCATGTGCGTTGTCATTTAATGTTGTTAGATCACCATATTGGCACGATATAGTGAGATCTATCAATCCTGCCCCTAAAGGGTTCGTCAGCCCAAGTTATGAAAAGGTGCGCACCACCTTATTGACAAAAGAAAGAAAATGCGTTGAAGATGCATTGAAGCTCATTAGGGATTCATGGATCGAAACAGGGGTGTCCATCATTTCCGATGGAAGTAGAGATACGACAAATAGGCCATTGATTAATGTGATCGCAGTGAGCCATAAAGGGGGCAATGTTTTTGAGGGTTGTTGATTATGAGGGGCAAGTGAAAATGCACGATTCATTGCCGACACCCTGATAGAGTCCATTGAAGCGGTGGAGTCTCAAAATGTTGTTCAAAGTGTAACAAACAATGCTAAAAATTGCAAAGTTGTGGGCATGTTGGTTGAGGCAAGGCATGTGCACATATTTTGGACAACTTGTGTCATTCATTCTCTCAACCTTATGTTGCAAAAATTGAAGACAAAAATTGACTGGATCAAACAAGTCTATAACAAGGCGAGTGAGATACAAATACTCATAACCAACCATCACATGTCCCAAAGCATTTTCAGGGCCTTCTCGAAATTTGCAATTGTTGAAAGTAACTCTTGATTTTATCATTCATGAATCATGTATCATTGTATATTTAATTTAATTTTATAAGTTTGTAATTTGTAGTGTTTTTATTTTTCAACATTTTTTTTAATTTTATTTGTTTTAATTTCGTATTAGGTTGTTGAGACTCGATTTGCCTCACACACCCTCGTCTTGAGACGACTTGTTAAAGTGTGTGAGGCATTGAGTAACATGGTCATCAACAACCTTTGGGGTGTATGGAAGTAGGCAAACAGTGAGAGGGCCACAAAAGTGAAAGGGTGGATTCTTGATGATGTGTGATGGGAACATGTGGAGTATTTGCTCAGTTTTACCAAGCCCATTGTCAACATGTTGAGATTGTTGAGGTATAGTGTGCAACATTATTAATTATTGTAATGTAAATTATTACACGAGGAAAAATTTACTAATAGGTATAGTTTGTTATTGGCTTGATCGAATATATTGTTAATAGTAAACAATATATCACGATTAATATTTAGGAGATTTGGAGGTTTTTTAGGAGAGATTTTATAGGGATCTATTGTATTTTATTTAGTAAACAATGGTATCAGAGCCTTCTATGATCCTATGTGTGTGAACAATGAGAGTCTGGTAGAGGATAAACGTTCCAAAGGAGAGTCTGTTGTTGTCTCCACAATAGACAGTACCATAGAAGTGAGGATTGTCATCCCAAATTGCTTGAGACGCCAACTCCAAAAAGATCCATTAGAATGCATTGACTTAGGCTTGTTATTTGAAGATACATTTTACGAGGTATGTTGGATGCAATTTCTATAGGCCTACTCAGTCATATTGTCGACGTCCCTGTCATGTACATCCAGTTCGCCTCAATGGGATCTACTCCATTTTGCTAGATTTTCCAATGTTTTTGTCCACAATTCAACTGTAATCATAGTGGACGTGTCAATTCCCGGTCAAGTGAAGACTCTACCTTGTCAAATATGTGATTCGTGCAGATCTGGACATTGCTATTATTTTGTACGTGTCCGTTATGTTCATATAAGACGTGCTTCTCCGTGCTCCTGAGCGTGCCCCTATTAGATCTGACTTTGATTATTTTATTTCTGCAGAACCTTTGGTCTCACCGTTATGCGAATATGACTATCTCAGCTCACCTGAATGTGTCTTACTCCTATCATTCTACATATGCAATTTTCTCACATGCATTGCCTACCAACTGTGCCACGAGTTTTCTTTACCGATCAATGGTTGCATCTTGCCATAGTTATCATTAACTGAGAGTATAAGTTTGTAGTTCGTTACATGGTCATTATTAATAGTTTGTTATTGTTTTTTAGATCTTTGGTCCATATTAGGATAAACATAATAGTTGGTCTATTTTTTAGTTACGTATGTTTATGAATCTATTTATGTAGTTTTGTTATTTGTAGGTAGTTCTTTATGGTTAAAAGAATCCTTTCTATGTCAAAAGAGTTATTGTGTCAAAAGAGTTATTGAGTCATTGTCATCATTAGAATATTTAAAAAGTAATTTTCTTTTATTATAAGAAATTTGTCAAATATGATAAAATATTTATGTTAAAAAAAGTCGTCATTATCATAGTTAGTTGGGTCTATTGTCAAAATCAAGAATGAGTCGTGAGTTAAAAGTCTTCGAGTCAATAGTTGAGTCATCCATATTAAAAGTCAAAATGTCAAAAATTATTTGTAAAGGATGTACTATCGCTTGTATGCAACGTCCTTAGTCAAATGTCGAATGTGTCAGTCTTGTGGGGGGACCCCATTCCATTCAAAGCGACATGCAATTGAGCTTTACAACTTCGTCAGTTGAGTAAGCAAATTCATGTATTGGAGGAAGGAGGAAACGGAGGCTAAATGTTCCAGAGCCTCTTATCAGTCATTGACGATGGGGCCCAGAATGATTTGGTGACGTTTGTGTGTGTGAATAAGAACAGAAGAGCATTCATGTTCAAATGTGTGATTTTATCTTTTTTAGTTGTGTGTTTTCATTCCCCTACTTATTTGAAACACCTTTGATATTTGGAGAAAACGGATAGTGTGGATATAATGGAATGTGACAAACAGTTGTATAGGAGGGCAACTAACTACAAAAATCCCACGACTGCCTTACTTCTTTATGGAGATGACCCCTAGTGACACATATGTACGATCATGTTAAATAAATACGGGATGCGTTCTTTCGCATAGTAGTGGTCATGTGCAACAAGATCACGTCGGTAGTATGTAGACCTAAAAATATGCATTTACATACAATTCTGTTCGGACCGGTTCTTAAAGATGTATATTCTCCCCATGCTCACATTAAGGAGGTGTAGATATAAGTAATAATGTTCACAAGGGAGTGAATGTTGAAGTATAATGTGACATTATTAATTATTGTAATGTCAATTGTTACACAAGTAATAATTTACTAATAGGTATAGTTTGTTATTGGCTTGATCGAATATATTGTTAATAGTAAACAATATATCACGATTACTATATAGGAGATTTGGAGTTTTTAAGGAGAGATTTTATAGGGATCTCAGAATCCCCGATTATAGGAAATATCATCCTATATATTTGTAATGTGCGAATGAAACAATATGAGAGTAAAAAATTATTCTTTGTATATTTTATTTCTCTGTATCTATTCGGCTCTACATGTATTAAATTATTATTTCAGAGCTTTGATTTTCCAATAGAGACATGTGAATGTGGATCATCCATGTTTGAGTGAGCTTTATGATGGAATCAACTCAATGATTGAGAGAATTAGATCCATCATAAATGCCAAAGAGCAGTATCTTACGAAGAGGTTCTTCAAGGAAGTGTAGTCACATCTCACTAAAAAGTGGAACAAAATGACCACCCTATTGCATCTTCTTCCTTTTGCCTTGACACCCAAATACTACATTGCAAAGATTCTTTCTTTGCCCAAGAGGGTTGCACCATATAGGGATGTTGGGGTTGCCGAGGGATATAAGGCAACATTCTCTAGAATCTTTTTCGATCCAGAAGTAGAAGACCAATTTAGAGAAGAGTTTGTGCATTGCATATCCTCGGTGGGTCACTCCCTTGGCGCTATTCATGACAAGTACAAGATGGATGCTCACTTTTGGCAGTACCTCCATGGACAAGCATCCACCCACCTCCAACCACTTGCAATAAAAATTCTATCATAAGTAAGATTTTAATTTTTTTTACTCTACCCTTCTTTTGACCTTTTCGATGTTTTGTTTTAAGTTTTAATTTTTAATTTTTATAAATCTTAATTGACTTTGTGGCTTCAATAGGTTGCAAGTTCCTCTTCAACTGAGCAGAATTGAGGTACCTATGGCTTTATCCACTCAATTAAACGTGACAAGTTGGCAGCAAAAAAGGTGGAGGATTTGGTTTATGTGCATTCCAACTTGCGTCTTCTCTCACATAAACAACCTCATTACAAGGAAGGGCCAACAAATTTGTGGGATGTGAACCCAGAGACTGTTGATTTAGATGCCTCTGTTCACTACCTTTCATTGCTTGACACAGAGCTAGACAGTGCTTCACACGACTTGCATAGTGGAGCTAGTGGGAGTGGCACTGTTGTTGCTTGTGGTTCTAATGAACCACATGATGATGAAGACATCGCAACCGAAGACAAAAATGAATATAATAAATCATGAAAATGCTGATTTGTCTTTATTTTTGTCCATTGAATGTAACATTTGCACCATGTACCTGTTATAAAACTAATATAAGTTCGACCATTGAATATTATGATATTTGGCATTGAATTATGAATATATATTTTGTAGTTATTTAACTTATTTGAAGTTATTTTGTTTCCTCTATGCATATTATGTGGTTAATTTTGCTTATATTTTTATATTTTATATTTTATATATATATATTTTTGTATGGCCGTATCCAGTCGTATCCAAACCCAAAAAAAATTGTCATATCCCTATATCCGATTCTCGTACCCGTATCCATATCGGTAATGTAGGTTTGATATGTAGGTTCTCCTTTATAGATGAACTGAATACAATTAATACAAATAGAAATGGAATACAAGGTTTACCAGAAGCGAGATGTGCTGACCAAAACAGCCCAGTTGTTGGTGTGAATGGTTCCAAAGCCTGACGAATCCACACTTGTTGTTGCCCATGAGATTGCCCACACTAGTACAAACAACCATTACATCTTTTCTCTCAATCCGCAACACAATTTTACTTCTATTTTGTTTATTAGACACCTTTTTCCTGCTTTTTTAAATATTAATTTCTTCTCATACAGTCAAAAAAAAATTAATATAAAGAGACTTCATTGAAGGGGGTAGAGTGTGTGCTTCACATGATCTCTTCGGATGGGGGGGCAGAGAGTTGTCTAAATTATGGAGCTTAAAACATAACTTTGGCCTCTTATTAGTCCTCAAAAGATAATTAAACGAATAATTTTCCTCTAACCTCTAATTAAATTACGCCTTCTTCACCAATCAAAATTTATTATTTTTTGTGCATTAAAATATTTGAAATTTTCTAATAGTTAACTTGTGTATTTGTTAGCAAAAATTATGAAAAATGCTGTTTAACTATGTTTTGATTGGTGAAAATTGTGGAGATGTTATTAAGGTACAGAACGCTGACATCATGAACAGTACTCGTAAGCTCTGCTAGCAATGAAAATAAATACACTGATGTTATGAACAGTATCCTTCCAGAGCTCAAAAAAAGATACGATGATGTCATGAACAGTATCTTGCAGCTTGAGATAGGGTTAATGTTATTAAATGGAACATGGCATGTGTCCCCTACACTAGTTTAATACAAATATTTGATCTTGTCATATCAGTGGCCCAAGATGCCATCCCTCTTAAATCTTGCATTGAGATTTGTGCAACCCGCTTGCATGATGGTACCCACTACAAGTTGTTGGACCCTGCACCCTCGTATTTCATTGCAATTTCATCTTCCTGCTCAACCTATTCTCTTTTGAGGCCATTGATTTTCAGTTTGGTGTGTCGACCTATTAAGACAACAGTGCTCAGCACAGTTCTCTTCAACAACAGATACTTTTATTCGCTATATTTCATGTACCCTTGATTTATTTTGTATATTTTTTCAGCCAATTCATAGAGCAAAAACACCATTAACTAAATATTTACATTCATATGCTCAAATTTAAACAACAATTGTTGTGGGCGGGAGGTCTCTGCCTCTTGTATGTTGTAGTCAAAACTCTAGGTCCCCGATCCAATATTTTGTCAGGTTGGTTTTCAACAGAAAAATCCTTCTATTTCTTTATCACATATTTGCGATTTTCTTTGTTGTTTTTGGACAAGGTTATTATATTACGCATTTTGTTCTCCAAATGGATGGCCAAATGGCTTAAGTATATGTTGTCATTGGGATCAGGTATAACAATTTCCTTTGCTCATATCTACTCTTGCTTGATATGCATTATAACACTAATTCGACCGAATTTTGTAGTTGTATTAAAAAAAAAAAGTAATTAGAAATATGTTAACATCCAAATGAATGCACAATTAGTTTGGTTACTGAGTCTCCTTGTCTTTCATGTTATAGCATTTATATATCTGAAAGATGCACAGAGGGATTTTTGTAGTCCATTTTGTTCTAACTAAATTATAGGTAGTTATGTATTTAGGGTATGGTAGTTTAGTGATACTGTAAGTATAACATGCCTTTTGCTTATAAATTCAAAGGTTATCAATGAGTGAAGGCAGGACCAAAATATTTTGTAAAAATACTGCTATCGATATAATGTCTTTTTTATTATTAAAGAATCTATCAACGTCAGGGCTTAAGAGACAACTTGGCCACCTTCAAACTTGAATTCAGACTCCTAGTCACCCAAAGCAGAAAACAAATATTATACTAGACTATCTACAAGAGAGGAAAACAGAGCACTAAAGCTCAGAGACAAATAACGGACACAAAACAACCCTAAGAATATAACTATTTTGACACACAATTTTGTACGTGAAATGATAATAGAACATGTTAAGGTGTGGAACTCTATATTTTTGTATATGATATACTCCCTTCAGCAATTAGAGAACACATTTATTTTTGGTAGGCCAGATATGCACAATGGAGCTTCTTGCATGCATTTTTACGGCTACGATATTGATTACTTAACTATGTTTGCATGTTTTTTCCCTCATAATTTATAATATTTATCAAAATCATCTTTTTCCCTGCTAAGTGGAAAAGCTCCTGATATTTATTGCATAACTACCTAGGTAGTGCACGTGTTATTGCTTTCTTCATTGTTTTTCCCTGATGATATGCACCGGAGTTGTGGAAATATTTCTGGACTTACATGCACTATAAAGCTACATAGGCACATTTTTTAATATCTTATGCCCATTCTTTATGTATATTGGACTTTACCTTCAGACTAACATTAAATTTCCCAAAGCCTTTTTAAACTCGGATTTGGCATGCTTTGTATGAATTATTGGCACCTTTTTATTGGATTCCACATGCATTACAAAACTATGTGGGCATAATTTCTACATCTAAGTTTCTATTTTGAATGTCAGGATACAGATCTATTGGACCATTTCTATGTAGAACAATGCAAGCTTTGGGTATGTAAATTCTTGTAAAATCCTCTCACAAATTCATCTGGATTTAACATGCATGATGAGCAATCCAAGGCAATTTTTTATACCTTTAAATTACAATTGACTGTGTAGAAACGTAGGCAGCCGATGAACAAATGAAGATGATAACCAAATGGCACACTACAACTAAGGGTGCCCTCAAACGAAGCTACCAAATGCCCATGAAATTAGTGGGTTGTTGTCTTCAAATTCATTTCTTCTCTTCTGTCTAATGATGATAAATTTACAGATGCTACTTGTCACAAATCTCTTAAGATGTCCTTCAAAATCATTATGCTTGATTACAATGCTCGCTAATATTTCCCTTTATTTGTATATTTCCCATCCAAGGATACCAAATCCAAAGGGAGAATGCTCATGCAAAGTCTGTATGTTGTAATAATGTGATGATGCTTTTTGATGAACTTCCTCCCCCGTATTTGATCGAAGAGACAATCGCCTTCCCCACTGGGCCTCTGTCGGAGTCAAAATACATCAAGGCTGAGAAGATTGAGAAGAATTGCGGCTACCATATGAAATGCATTTTCCTCAATGCAATGTTTTAAGAAAATTACATCTATTAATTTGTTTGTTTTTTATATATGTATATGATGTTTATCAGCTCCTCTCTTGTACAGTGGACTTAGGGCAATTCAAGATGTTGCATAAAGCAAGAATCCTCTTATTTGAGGTCGTGAACTGATTTTTATATCCTTATAAATCCATAAGTAGGTTCTCCTTTACAGATGAACCGAATACGATTAATACAAATAAAAATGGAATACAAGATTTACCAGAAGCGAGATGTGCAGACCAAAACAGCCCAGTTGTTGGTGTGAATGGTTCCAAAGCCTGAAGAATCCGCATTTGCTGTAGCCCCTGAGATCGCCCACACTAGTACAAACAACCATCGCATCTTTTCTCCCAAACCACAGCACAATTTCATTGCATCTTTTCTGTCGAGTCTCAATCCAACACACAATTTCACTTCTATTTTGTTTATTAGGGACCTTTTACCTGCTTTTTAAAATATTAATTTCTTCCCATACAGTCATGTTTTTTTAAATATAAAAGAGACTTCCTTGAAGGGGGTAGAGCATCATGCGCTTCGGAGGGAGGGAGGGAGCGATGGTCGTCTAAATTATAGAGCATAAAACATCACTTCGGCTTCTTATTAGTCCTCAAAAGTGAATTAATCATTTTCCTCTAATCCTCAATTAAATTATATTTTCTTTCCCAATTAAAATTTATTATTTTTATAAAAAAAAAATTAATTTTTGGAAATTTTTTAATAATTAATTTGTGTATTTGTAATAAAATTTAACTAAAAAATCGTTTAAACATATTTTAATTGGTAGAAATTGTGCAGATATTATTAAGATATAGAATGTTGATGTCATGAATAGTCCTTGTAAGCTCTGCGAAAAATAAAAATAAATATGCTGGCATCATTAATAGCATCCATCCAGAGCTCAAAAATAAATATGATGATATCATAAATAATATCTTGTAGCTTGCGATAAGGTTAATGTTATTAAATGGAACATGACATGTGTCCCCTCCACTAGTTTAATACAAATATTTGATCGGTGGTTCTTGTCACATCAATGGCCCAAGATGCCATCCCTCTTAAATCTTTCATTGATATTTATGCAACCTGCTTACATGTTGGTACCCGCTATAAGTTGTTGGACCTTGCACCCTCATATTACATTGCAATTTCATCTTTTTGCTCAACTTATTCTCTTTTGAAGCCATTGATTTTCTATTTGGTGTGTCGGCCTATTAAGACAACAATGCTCAACACAGTTCTCTTTAACAACAAAAACTTTTATTCTTTGTATTTCATGCACCCTTGATTTATTTTATATGTTTTTTCCTCTGATTCATAGAGAAAAAACATGATGAACTAAATATTCATGGTTATATGCTCAAATTTAAACAACAATTGTTGTGCACTAGAGGTCTTTGTCTCTTCTATGCTCCAGTCAAAACTCTAGGTCCCTGCCACTCCAAGTTGGCTAATGTAATCAGTGAGGAAGAAACGAAAGCAAATGGTGTCCTCTAGCACACTAGATTTTGGCCTTACAGAGACATCAAAGAGATCAAGGGCAACTCCAAGAACCATATCAAGAATACTATATGATTCAACATGGGAGAAATATGTAGAAATTGCAGTCCCCCCACTAGATAAATATAAAGATCTAGTGGTGGGAAATTACCAAATATCCAAAGTTCACCTAGGTCATCCTACAAGAGAGAGATTGAAACATGATGTTCAATCAAGCATTAACTCTATTTTTGAGAAAATGGATAGTGACAAGGTCACAAAAGATGAATTGAAGAATAAGGTTGAATAATTGATGACCGCACTGAAGAAGTTCATTGAGCCCTTTGTTCAACCAACACAATCTATTCTTCAAATCTCCAACAGAGAAACACTTGATGTAGTAACAAAGAGTGGTAACACGGGAAGGGCTACAAAGGACTAGGCATATGAACTCATTTCAAAGGGAAACAAAGTCATTGAGTTAGCAATGGACTACTAAAAAAATTTGAAGGATGAACGAGAAACTTTGAAGACATCAATGACCAAATACGAGGAAGAGATAGAAAAGTTGAACCTATTCTACCCAAAGCTGCAAGCTATTGACATGATTGAAACTAACACCCTCATTGCAGAAAAGATATTAAAAAATGATTTAGAGTATGAAGAATTGGATAGGACAGCTAACTTCAAAATAAGAATACTCCCAGAGAGTATTAATAAAGCTAAAGCTACGTATGATAAGGTCATAGATACAATCTATGATATTGAAGATTTGCTTAATAAGTTATCATGTCAAGCAACAGATCATCAAGATCAGATCCTTTTAGTACAAGAAGTTCAAGATAAGTTCAAAGAAGTGGTTGAGAGAGAGTCAGCATAGGACACAACATTCAACTTGAGCTCCATCCACTGATTTATCATGTATCATAATACACTGGATCAAATGGATAAAGATACTCGAGTATACAGCGTTGCACAAAAGGAACTCTTTGACACAAATATAGAATGTGAAATGAGCAACCTATATTCACTTGGTCTTGATGAAGATCGTGTCATAGAAATCTTCAAAAGCTTTGATGCTTATATTGAGAAGACACAGGGAAAGAAGGAAAAAGAGTCTTCAGATATTATGTTTATAGATTAATTATTTCAATCAAATACATTATGTATATTACATTTTTTTATTGTAAAAAATATTATAAAGTTACATATTACAAATTGCAACTATCATTCTGACAATGCTTTTTGAGAAAGAGCCACTTGTAATTTTCAAATTCTTTTTTTACAAGTTGAAAGGTTGTAAAAATCAAACTTGTAAATTGCACTTTTCTTTTTGACAAAGTCTAAGTTGCTTACTTGCAAAAACTCAAATTGTAAATTGCATTTCTAATTTTATCAAAATTGGATGTCTTAAAAAGTTGTAAAAGTCTCAACTGAAAAATACAAGTTAGGTTTTGCAAAAATAACCTAAGATATCTTAAAGTTTTCTATTGTTCCAAGTATGAGTTCATTTTTGGCACATCATTGAATGAAGAAGATACCAACAACTCAATTGAAGATCACGAGGATGTTGCATGAAGAAGATAACAACTCAATTGAAGATCACGAGGACGTTGCATGAAGATTCAACAAGTTCTATCCACATCTCTAGTAGTTTTTTGGAATGCCTAGCAGTTTCATGTTCATTTTTCTAGTTGTTTACCTTGCCAAAGATGCCATTCTAGCTGAAGATCACACCCCTTTATAAGAAGTTTTTAGATTTTGTTTGCTCTTTAACTGGGCGTAGAGTTTTGATAACTATCTCTCTTTCATGAAGAAATTTTGTATAAATATGGGTACTATGGCGTAGCCCATTTATCTTTTTGTTATTGTAAAAATTATTCTTTTTTTCGAACAATTGATCCACATGTTGTAACCCGAAGAATGATAATAGATTGAAGATTTGTCTTCCTTGTCTATGTTATCTTTGTGTATGCAAGGTTGTTTATCGAATTTGTGAATGCTTTCATTCTTATTTCAATCACAAAATATCATCCATGGTATTATTTTTCCCTTTTGATAAATTATTTGATTAAAAATAAAGAATCATGTCCCTTATATGGTAATGCCTAATATTACCTATGGTTTCACATTTGCATGAGTTTGTGCTCTAATAAATTTTCATATATTTATTGTTCTGTTGTATTCATACAAAGTAAGCATTAAAATCCACTATAAATATTTGGTGCAATCACCATTTTTAATTTTACAAATTCATTTATAAAACTCTTTTCCTCACAATTAAACCCTAGTTTAGAAGCAAGATCACTAAGAAGCGAAATTTTTACATGAACTGAGAATTTATTAGTTGCACTAAAATTAGTGAAAGGAAGTTGGCCTTCTTTAAAGGTTCACCTCAATTTTCTAAGGTCCTACAGCTTGGAAGTGATTCCATTATATCATTAGATTTCTGCACAACACGTTAAAACACAAGGATGGGTGTAAAATAGTTACATCTCAATTTCACCCTTTGAATATGTGGATTAATATGATTATTATCTTATTAGTATTGCTTTGTTATAAGCTTTTTTAAACATGTATTATAATGGGACAATGATATTATTGATTAATATACATGATGTAACAGTTGTATTTTATTATTTTGTACATTGAAGATGTATATTTGATTAGTTTTGCATAATTGGTTGATTAGATGATGGCTCAGACTAATTACATACTTGTTGTGAGGTAGATGCACGATTAATCCTACCCTCAAAACTAGACAAGGGAGAGTATCATCAGAGGGGATGAGCTGATGGGACGATTGAAAGAATACTAGAAGAAATTGCTAGCAACCCTATACACACACATAGTAGATTTCTGCACAACACATTACAACACAAGGATGGGTGCAAAATTGTTACATCCTAATTTCACCATATGATTTATAACCTTTGAATATGTGGATTAGTATGGTTATTATATGATTATTATTGCTTTGTTATGAGTTTTTTTAAACATATATTATAATGAGACAGTGATATTATTGATTAATATACATGATGTAACAGTGGTATTTTATTATTTTGTACATTGAGGATGTATATTTGATTAGTTTTATATCATTGGTTGATTAGATGATGACTCAGACTAACTACCTTTTTGTTGTGAGGTAGATGCAAGATTGATTCTACCCTTAGAGCTAGACAAGGGAGAGCATCATCGGAGAGGATGGACTAGATGGAACGATTGGGGCAATACCAGAAGAAATTGATGGTTACTCTACACACACACAGAGTATATTTTTGCACAACACGTTATAACATAAGGATGGATGCAAAATTGTTATATCATAATTTCACCCTATGATTTATAATCTTTGAATATGTGGATTAGTATGGTTATTATCTGATTATTATTGCTTTATTATGAGCTTTTTTAAACATATATTATAATAGGATAGTGATATTATTGATTAATATACATTATGTAACAGTTATATTTTATTATTTTATACATTAAATATATATATTTGATTAATTTTACATCATTAGTTGATTAGATGATGACTCAGACTAACTATTTACTTGTTGCGAGGTAGATGCAAGATTGATCCTACCCTCAGAGCTAGATGAGGGAGAGCATCATTGAAGAGGATGTGCTAGATGGGACGATAGAGAAAATACCAAAAAAAATTGTTAGTGACCCTACACACACACATACAGTAGATTTAAAAATGTTATATGCATAACATGTTTTAAATGTTAGTGCATAATTAAATAAATAGTGTTCATGATTATATTAGTGTGTGGACTTAGTTTTTAATATGTATTAGATTCATTTATTTTAATTAACTTATTTTTTGATTTTAAATTAAAAAAAAATATATTTAATAGTTGTATAGATATGAATTATTGTAGATACATTTATCTTGTAATAAGCGTAAATCAATGACTTAAATATCTATTAGTTAAATAGATAATTATCTTTGTAACGATTGTTTTCTTAGAATTTGAATTATCTAAGAATTATAACGTTAAGTTAATACAATCAAAGTTAGTTTTGAATTTACATGCCAAAAATTACATTTTAAAATTAGAAAATAGATCTTATTATTATTCAACTTAGCCTGTTATAATATTTGTTTGGCAAGCTAAAGTGGAAGAAAGACTACTGCTTTGCATAATGAGATAAATATCATTCATAGATAGTAAACTTGTAGAAAAAATGCATGCAAAGTGAATAAGCACAACATAATGATGGAAAAGAGTTTTATAAATAAAGGAATAAAAATTAGAAAGATACGGGGACACACAGGGAGCAAGAGGAAGTGGTGGTTTTTAAAGCAAGAAAGTTTGACAAAAGCAAGCATAGTGGCGTCACATCTTGCAATCACATCTTCCAGAAGTCGGGTCTAAAAATTATTTTTTTGTTTGTAAATTTAATATGGTCTTATATTTTTTTATGTGTATTTAAATAAAAATGTTGAGTCATGCAAATAAAATGCCAAGTCACATATTACAACATTGAATTAAATTATTTAAAAACGTAGTGTATTATATATATTAAAATGCTAAGCATAAACTTCAAACGGTTAGTGTAAGTATTGAAATGCTTAGGGTATGTAATCAAATGTTAAATGGTTGTTTTGTAACACTGTGCATAGAGGTTATAATGCCAAGTTGTATAAAAAAGAGACTCCATGTGGTGTAAATGAAATGTCAGATTGTCTAAATAAAATGCATAGTTTTCCAAATGGAAAGTTGAAGTCTATTAATGGAGCGTTGAGTCATTCAATTAGAATGTTGAGTTATTCAAATATCATGCTGAGTTTTTAATAAAGATAGATCGCTATGTATAAAAATGAAAAGTATAAGTCATTAACTTGAGATAGACAAGTCATATAACTACAACGCCAAGTTTATAGTGAACACTATGACACTTTAATATTAAAACACCAAGTAAAATTGAGATGCCTCTATATAAATTGATGTGTAGTATTTCTTATTGCAACATCTTAATTGTTTGGTCAACATGACTGTGTTTTAATTGATATTGATAACATCTTGATTGTGTGGTTAACGTGATTGTGTTTATTATATTATAAACACTAAGACATTGTATAAAATATGAGTTTATATTTTATAAAATAATGAGTATATTAAAATAAAACGCCCAGTTTTAAGTGGAAGATCGCTGAGTATCTAATATAAAAAACTGTGTATACAGAGGAAATCATTATGTATATAATAGAACTAGAGTCATAATTTTATACGTTGTCATTTAATTAAACACTGAGTCAAACGTCCACTCTTCATACTGAAATGCCAATATACATTTAGAATGCTAAATCTAAAATATAAAAAGCTGAGTCATATTTTGAAATAGTGGTGTCATTATTAGGAACACTTAATCTGAAATTGTTGAAGCTCTAAAATTAAAAACGTTGAATATCTTGTTTAAAACATTTACTATTTAATTGAACCACAAGTCTTTGGATTATCAAATGCCGAGAATATATTATAATATAAAAATCTGAGTATATGTTATAAAGCGAAATTAAGACTAAAAGAACATCGAGTAAAAATATTCAAGTGGTGAACATTAAGTGAAAAAGTTGTCTTTTTATTAAAAGGTTGACTATTTATTTTTAGCTGCAGTAATAAATCCACTTTAAATGCAATATTGAATGTTCAGTGTAACTTTAATTTTGCCTTAAATTTTTGAGTTGTGTTTCTAGCTCGATTGTGCCATTTTAAAATGAAAATTTTATAAGAGTTGATGAATAAACGTTGAAGTCATTAGACATACATATTTGAAGGAGTTATAATGATTATTTATAATGTTTTATGGTAATTTTGTTATGAAGTGAGGTAGGGAGGTTGTGAGAGCTGTTAGTTTGGTAGTAACATGTCTTAACTAAATCATAATCTTAGTTGAAAGTTCATAGAAACTTGAAGTATAGTATTTTTTTTAAAAGTGGAACTATGAATATAATCAAGTTAGAAAACAATCTTATATACCAGTATGTTCAATATGATGACACACCAAAGTGGTTTGTATTATTAATCACAATAAGATATCCATATGAATATTGATGTCAATTTGACTCAAAAAGAGTAAACTTAGGTAGTCTATTGACTTTAGAATTCAATTTGTTTTAAATCAAATGTAAAACTTGTAAAGGTTCATTAGGTCATATGAGTATATCTTTATATAAGAGGATTGTTATCTAGTTATAGGAATCTGTAGAATCAAAAACTATAATTTTTGGTTCAGCCTTTTATAAACAAAATAAGTTACTAAAATGAAAGAGCATAATGGGTTGAGAGTTACCTGATTTTTTATTATTAATTTGTATGATTGCTTGAGAATTATGTTGATAAAAATGGTGGGATGTAGTATTATTCTTTGTACCTATTTTTGCTTAGAAAATATAGATTATGCAGTTTAAGCCTAAGATATATCTGCATGGTATAATTTGTTATAGTTGGTCTATCTTTTAGGATTATGAGACCTTTGATCTTTAAGAATATAAGTTTTGGTTATGTGTAAATATATAATCATGATCTATGATAGTATGAGATGTCATAGAGTTATACATCTAAACGTATGTTATACTCAGATGATCCATATTGTAGCTGTAAGTCTAGACTCTCACTTATGTTAACTAATTAAATGTATGTATTGGTTATTACTTTAAACAGTACATTTTGTAACAATTAGTAGGACATCATATATGAGTGCATACAATTTTGAGAGTTTAAATGAATATTAGGTAGACTTTTATGTGTTTGTATAACTTATTTTGTATATGTTCTTGCTTGATTAAAAGTATAGACTTCTATGAATTTATGACTACTTAGTATGACTAATTGTACAAAACTTAGTAGTTGTACCTTAGAACACTAGACTATGATAATATGAGATATTATGGGGTTTAGTTATTTAGATATTATTGTTGTGGTTGAAAATCTATAGTTTAATATGAATGTGAAACATACTCGAGAGGTATGAAGTGTAGACATTATTTTTCTATTGCGTTAAATAATAATGTATGATTCATCCATGCATTGATGGAATAAAAGAATACTTTGTTTACTTCTATGTATATCATGTGATGTGATATGATTACTAGGAGGATATAATTAGTATAAATCATGCATTTATATAATGTATAATGAGATATTATATTTTGGTATGTATGATTTAATGTCAGTGTGATATGTTGCAATAAAAATGGGTTTCTATGATACACTGCATGTTTAATTTTATAAATCATGCACACATGGATACTAGTTTGTTCTCTGAATTCTCGCACCATTATATTTATCTATCCATGAATGGAAGTCCATTTTCTAATAGAAAATTGTGTGGGGAATTATTGGTCCGTGATTAGTGTAGAAAAGTGCTCAGATGATGCTCTCTCTACCTACAATAGTACTACCTACCTAGAGGCTACACTTGAGATTCAGAGATATACGAGTTGGTTTGACTCGAACTTCAAAGGACTTGGTATCTATTTATATTATTAAGGTTGAATGTCTAATATAAATGTAATTGTATTTTACTTGTATATACTTAAGCAACGGTTGTTGTATTAGTAGACCAACCATGTTGTGTCTTAATGTATTTATTTCCCTTGGCATTATAATGTGTGTGTGTATATATATACTTTTTGGTATTTGAATTAAGAAGTATTATTGTTCTGATTTGTTTGGTCAAGTTGTTAATTATGTTTAAGTGGAATAAATGTTAAGTAATTAGTTTTTTAAAAAAGTACTGTATTATTCTAAGTACATCTTGAGGGGTTGTAACATGTGGTATCAGAGTTGTAGCTTGAACTCTAGGACCTAATAAGTCTATTAGTGTTTTCATATCTTTTTGTTTAGTAGAGAGGATAAATGTGAATGTATGTGTGGTACATTGAGTGTGTAATCTAAGAGCATTTGTTTCCCCTTAGAGTTATTAAAGGGTTGGTTTATCGAGTGTCTCATTGGTGATAGTTTTATAAGGTGTATGGGTAGCTTAGTATATATCTTAGTTCTTGAGTTGTGAACAAGAGTTTCCTACCATATTCATGATCTTCTAGATTGAACACGTCGAGTATGATTACATTTTTCTTGGTACTTGAATCACCTTCACTATTTGTATTTTGTGTTGTGAGTGTTTTTAAAGCATGGAGTGCTTCCCACTTAGGTATTTATGCTTTAGTTTTGTGTCTTGTTTACATATATCCTAGGAGTGATAAATCCTATAAGACAAATCTAGTTTGGCACCACCTAGTGTGGTGAGAATTTCCTTGTAGTTGAGTGTAGATGTCAAGGTTGAGAATTTCTTTGTGTTAAGAGTTTGCTATGTGGATTGACATCTTTATATTTATATAGAATTGAGAAGAAGATTCATCTATCTTAGTTAGCTTAGAGGTGATTTGTTATGTTCTCACTCTCCTCTTACCTCATTTCAAGCTACCGAGAAGATTCATTTTTTCAAGATGTTGATTTAGTGTTTTTTTAAGCAAAAATTTGTTTTTTTTGTTGTTTTAATCTTATTCACTTGAGTTACTAGGATAATATTTTCTACTTTTTATTGAGATAAGTTGTATGATTGGATGGAATGATGCATCTCTGAGGTTAGTATTTTCCTTTCCAGTTATGAAAGTAGGTTATGATACTACACTTACAAGTTGGTAAGTGAATAGTGATTTAAGCAACTTGGGTTGTGGTGTTTCCTTTTACCATCTAAGGTATATTATTCTCTACTTTATACTTTTGACTTTTTTTTTCAAGTCACTAGTTTATCTAACTTGTGAACTCAACCTCAAGGAATTGCAAATCTTGAGTTTATATTAAATCTAGTGATTATTATGTTATTATATACCTTTGTTTAGACTGATATTATTATATTTTGAAGCATGTTATTTGAAGAGTTATATATGTACCTTTTGTTAGGATCAAGTAGGGTATGATATGTGAAGAACATCTTAATGGTCTAAAAAGATAGAGATAAACTTTTTAACTTATTGTGTGTTAGTTGTGCAAGCAAGGAGACATTGTCTCATTTACAAGGTAATAAGGATGATATAATCCTTAACCTTTGTATGATATGTTAATTATTACCTCTTTTTTATAAATATAATACTATAAGTTAAGTTATATAATATAATACTAGTTATGTTTGATTAGTAACAACTTAATGCAATTACAAAATAATTATATAAATTTTCTTTTGTGAATGTTAGTATATCTGGAATCATTTAGCATACATTAATGCTTTCTATGATCTATTAGTATAGATTTATGTTTCATTGAACTTTGTGCACTTTTTTGAGATCATTAGGTCATGGAGACCTGAGGGAGGAGTGGTGAATTAGGAACGTGAGTTTTAAGTGATATGACGGTATCTTACATAGCCTCACATTAACTTGGATTGTTGGTAATGAGTTGGATCCGACAAATGGACTTGTTAAATCTGAGATTTGACAAGGAAAACTTGTCAAATTCAATTGTATAGCCATACACATGTATATTATTGATGAGTATTCTATGTGGATGGGTATTCCATGATTTTGTATACATTATTACCAATTCCTATTCATCATCATACTTGTCAAGAGCTCTGATTTAGTAGTAATAGTATTGACATGTTATACTTATTCGAAGCTACATGATGTAGTTATAATATTAACATATACACATCATTTTTTCTAGGTTCCTTAAATATTTTTCTTCGATATGAAAAATATACTCTCTAACTTAAAATAGAGATGTGTAGGGGATGGAAGGTTTTTTGGACTCTATTTGGTCATTTATTTTGACTTTTGTGATGATCTCATGTGTTTTTGGAAAGTTAGTAAGATTATTACCAAGTTATTATGGGTTTGTCTCATGATTTTGGATTTCAAGATGGTCATGATAGAACCAATAATCATAAGTGACATTCGTAAAAATTGTTTGCTTAATAGGAAATGTCATCGAGCAAATTTTTTTGGGACCAATACTCCAAGAATAGTGTTAAATGAGAGAACTATGATTAGTTTTTTAGATAAAAGTTGTATTTATGTATAAGATATGATACTTGATATTATGTTTTTATGTTGTTAAACTCTATTTGTTAATCAAAACTTTTACTTAAATAAGAGTCATCGGGGCGTTGACCAGCTTTACGGGGGGGGAGGATGTCACATCTCGATTTCATCTTATGATTTATAACCCTTTAATTTATGGATTAGTATGGTTATTATCTGATTATTATTGCTTTGTTGTGAGTTTTTTTAAATATATAATGTAAAGAGACAGTGATATTGTTGATTAATATACATGATGTAAAAACTATATTTTATAATTGTGGACATTGATGATGTATATTTGATTGATTTTGCATAATTGATTGATTAAATGATGACTCGAACTAACTACCTATTTATTGTGAGGTGGATGCAAGATTGATCCTACACTCAAAGTTAGATGAGGGAGAGCATCATCAGAGAGGAGGACTAAATGGGATGATTGGAGAAATACCAGAAAAAATTGTTAGTGATCCTACACACACACACAATAGATTTTAAAATGTTATATGCATAACATATTTAAAATATTAGTGCATAATTAAAGAAATATTATTTGTGATTATATTTATGTGTGTGGATTTAGTTTTTAATGTGTATTAGATTTATTTATTTTAATTAAATTGATTTTTTAGTTTAAATCAAAAAAATAAATATTTAGTAGTTGTATAGATATGAATTATTCTAGATACGCTTATTTTGTAATAAGCAAAAACTAATGACTTAAATATGTATTAGTTAAATAGATAATTATCTTTGTAATGATTTTTTTTTATGAATTTGAATTATATGAGATTTATAACGTTGAGTTAATACAATCTAAGTTAGTCTTGAATTTACACGCAGGAAATTACATTTAAAAATTAGAAAATATATTTTATTATTATTCAACTTAGCTTGTTATAATATTTATTTGGAAAACTAAAGTGGATAGTAAACTTGAAGAAATAAATGCATGCAAAGTCAATAGGCACATCATAATGATGGGAAAGAGTTTTATAAATAAAGGAAGAAAAATTAGAAAGATATGGGGACACATAGGGAGCAAGAGGAAGCAGAGGTTTTTGAAGCATGAAAGTTTGATAAAAGTAAGCATAATGGCATCACATCTTGCAATCACATTCTCCAGAGGTTGTGTCTACAAATTATTTTTTGTGTGTAAATTTAATATGGTCTTATATTTTTCTATTATTTAAATAAAAATATTGAGTCATGCAAATAGAATGCCAAGTTATATATTACAGCATTGAGTTAAATTATTTAAAAATGTAGTGTATTATATATATTAAAACGTTAAGTATAAACTTCAAATGCTTAGTGTAGGTATTGAAACTCTTAGGGTATGTAATCAAACACTAAATAGTTATTTTGTAATGCTGTGCATAGAGGTTGTAACATCAAGCTGTATAAAAATGAGACACCAAGTGGTGTAAATGAAATGCCAGGCTATCTAAATAAAACACCTAGTCTTCTAAATGGAAAGCCAAAGTCTATTAATGGAGCATTGAGTCATTCAATTAGAATGTTGAGTTATTCAAATAGCATGTTGGATTTTAAATAAAGATAAATTGTTGGGTATAAAAATGAAAAGCATAAGTCATTAATTTGAGATAACCAAGTCATATAACTGCAACACCAAGTTTATAGTGAATGCCATGTCACTTTAATTAAAATTTCAAGTAAAATTGAGATGCCTCTATATAAATCATTGTGTAGTATTTTATTATTGCAATGTCTTAATTGTTTGATCAACATAGTTGTGTTTTAATTGATATTGGCAATGCCTTGAATGTGTGGTCAATGTGACTGTGTTTATTATATTATAAACACTAAGGCATTGTATAAAATATGAGTTTATATTTTATAAAATACTAAATATAAATAAAATATTGGGTTCTTAAATATAATGCTAAATTTATTATTATAATGTTTAGTATATTAAAATAGAATACCTAGTTTGAAGTGGAAGATTGTTGAGTATCTAATATTGAAAGTTGTGTATACAGAGGAAATCACTATGTATATAATAAAATGTAGAGCCATACTTTTATACGTTTTCATTTAATTAAATGCCAAGTCAAACATCCAATCTTCATACTAAAATGCTAATATATATTTGAACGCTAAATCTAAAATATAAAAAGCTGAGTCATATTTTGAAATAGCTGTGTCATTATTGAGAACGCTTAGTCTGAAATTTTTGAAGCTCTAAAATTGAAAACGTTGAATATATTATTTAAAATGTTTAGTATTTAATTAAACCACAAGTCTCTAGATTATCAAATGCTAAGATTATATTATAATATAAAAACTTGAGTATATTATAAATTAAAATTAAGACTAGAAGAACACTAAGTAAAAATATTCAAGCATTGAGCATCAAGTGAGAAAGTTGTGTCTTTTTATTAAAAGACTAACTCCTTATTTTTAGCTGCAGCAATAAATCCACTTTAAATGCAAGATTGAATGTTTGGTGGAACTTTAATTTTACCTCATTAGATTTTTGAGTTGCGTTGTCAGCTCAATTATGTTTTTTTAAAATGAAAACTTTATAAAAGTCGATAAATAAAAACCGAAGTCATTAGACATGCATATTTTGAAGGAGTTATAATGATTATTTATAATGTTTTATGGTAATATTGTTATGAAGTGAGGTAGGGAGACTATGAGAGCTATTAGTTCGGTGGTAGCATGCCTTAACTAAATCATAATCTTGGTTGAAAGTTTGGGAGAAATTTAAAGTATAATATTTTTTTAACTATAGAACTATGAACATAATCAAGTTAGAAAACAATATTATATTCAAGTATGTTTAGTATGATGACACACCCAAGTGGTTTATATTATAAGTCATAATAAGATATCCATATGAATATTGATATCAATTTGATTTAAAAAGAGTAAACTTAGGCAGTCTATTGAACTTAGAATTTAATCTGTTTTAAATCAAATGTAAAACTTGTAAAGGTTCATTGGATCATATGAGTATATCTTTAGATAAGAGGATTGTTATCTAGTTATTGGAATCTATAGAACCAAAAACTATAATATTTTGGTTCAACATTCTAGAAACAAAATAAGTTACTAAAATGAAAGAGTATAATGGGTTATGAGTTATCTAATTCTCTGTTATTAATTTGTATGACTGCTTGATAATTATGTTGATAAAAATAGTGGGTTGTAGTATTATTGTTTGCACATGCATTTTCTTAAATAATATATATTATGCAGTTCAAGCCTAAGATATACCCGAATTATATAATTTGTTTTTGTTGGTCTATCTTCTAGTATTATGAGACCTTTGATTCCTAAGATCGTAAGTTTTGGTTATGTGTAAATATGTAATCATGATCTATGATAGTATGAGATGTCATAGAGTTCTACATCTAAAAGTATGTTATACCCAGATGGTACATACTTTAGTTATAAGTCTAGATTTTCACCTACATTGATTGATATAATATATGTGTTGGTTATTGTTTGAAATAATACATTTTATAATAGCTAGTAGGACATCATGTATGCATGCATACAACCTTAAGAGTGTAAATGAATATTAGGTAGACTTTTATGTGTTTGTATAACTTGTTTTGTATATGTTATTTCTTGATTAAAAGTGTAGGCTTCTATGAATTTATGATTACTTAGTATGACTAATTGTGAAAACCTAGTAGTTGTACCTTAGAACACTAGACTATCATAATATGAGATATCACAAGGTTTAGTTATTTGGATACTATTATGGTAGTTGGGAATTTGCATTTTAATATGAATGTGAAACATACTCAAGAGGTATGAACTATATGTATTATTTTTCTATTGCGTTAAATAATAATGTATGATTCATTCATACATTGATGGAACAAAAGAATAATTTATTTATTCCTATGTATAGCATGTGATGTGATATGATTGTTAGGAGGATGTAATTAGTATAAATATTGTGTTTATATAATGTATAGTGGGACATTATGTTTTGGTATGTATGATTTAATGTCAATGCGATATCTTGTAATAGAAATGGATTTCTATGATACACTACATGTTTAGTTTTAGAAATCATGCACACATGACTACTAACTTGTTCTCTAGATCCAACACCGTTCTATCTACCTATCTATGAAGGGAGGGCCATTTCTTAATAGGATATTGTGCAGGGAATTATTGGTCTGTAGTTAGTATGAAAAATTACTCAGATGATGCTCTTCCTCTCCATAGTAGTATTACCTACCTAGAGGCTACACTTGAGATTCACAAATACATGATTTTTTTGACTGGAGCTCCTGAAGACCTGGTATCTATTTATATTATTAAAGTTGAATGCCTAATATAAATGCAATTATATATTACTTGTATATACTTGAGCAACAATTACTATATTAGTGGACCAATCATGGTTGTGTCCTGATGTATTTACTTTCCTTAGAGTTATATATATATATATATATATATATATATATATATATATATATATATATATATATATATATATATATATATATATATATAAGGAAAGTAAATACATTAGGACACAACCATGATTGGTCCACTAATATAGTAATTATTGTTCAAGTATATATATATATATATATACTTGAACAATAATTACTATATTAGTGGACCAATCATGGTTGTGTCCTAATGTATTTACTTTCCTTATATACAATAATTACTATATTAGTGGACCAATCATGGTTGTGTCCTAATGTATTTACTTTCCTTATATATATAATATAATAACTTTGTCCAAAATAACAAAGAAAATTGAAGATATGTGATAAAGAAAAAATATATTTTTCTATTGAAAACTAACCTAATAAAAAATTTGAGTGGGGATTGTTATCACATAGATTTTTGTTACAATCCCTTAAGATGTACTTAAAATAATGCAGTAATGTTTTTTTTTAAACAATTTACTTAACATTCATTCCACTTGAACACACTTAACAACTTAACCAAACAAATCATAATAATAGTACTTCTTAATTCAAATATCAAAAACAATATATATCATGGTTGTGGCCTAATGTATTTACTTTCCTTATATATATATATATAAGGAAAGTAAATACATTAAGACACAACCATGATTGGTCCACTAATATAGTAATTATTGTATGTAAGGAAAGTAAATACATTAGGACACAACCATGATTGGTCCACTAATATAGTAATTATTGTTCAAGTATATATATATATATATATATATATATATATACTTGAACAATAATTACTATATTAGTGGACCAATCATGGTTGTGTCCTAATGTATTTACTTTCCTTAGAGTTATTTATATATATATATATATATATATATATGGAAAGTAAATACATTAGGACACAACCATGATTGGTCCACTAATATAGTAATTATTGTTCAAGTATATATATATATATATATATATATATATATATATATATACTTGAACAATAATTACTATATTAGTGGACCAATCATGGTTGTGTCCTAATGTATTTACTTTCCATATATATATATATATATATATATATATATAAGGAAAGTAAATACATCAGGCCATAACCATGATATATATTGTTTTTGATATTTGAATTAAGAAGTACTATTATTATGATTTGTTTGGTTAAGTTGTTAAGTGTGTTCAAGTGGAATGAATGTTAAGTAAATTGTTTAAAAAAAAACATTACTGCATTATTTTAAGTACATCTTAAGGGATTGTAACAAAAATCTATGTGATAACAATCCCCACTCAAATTTTTTATTAGGTTAGTTTTCAATAGAAAAATATATTTTTTCTTTATCACATATCTTCAATTTTCTTTGTTATTTTGGACAAAGTTATTATATTACACATTTTCTTCTCCTAATGGATGGCCAAATGGCTTAAGTATATGTTGTCATTGTGATTAGGTACAATGGTTTCCTTCGCCCATATCTACTCTTGCTTGATATGCACTATATAACTAATTCAATCAAATTTTATATTTGTATTAAAAAATAGAGTAATTAGAAATTTGTTAACATCCAAATGAATGCACAGTTAGTTTAGTTTTTGAGTCTCCTTGTCTTTCATGTTATGGTATTTATATATCTAAAAGATGCACAGAGGGATTTTATAGTCCAATTTATTCTAACTAAACTATATGTAGTTATGTATTTAGGGTAAGTTAGTTTAGTGACATTGTAAGTATAACATGCCCATTGCTTATACATGCAAAGGTTATCTAAGAGTAAAGTCAAGACCAAAATATTTTGTAATATTGCTATCAACATGATGTCTTTTTTATTATTAAAGAAATTATCAACATCAGGGCTTAAGAGACAACTTAGCCACCTTGAAACTTGAATCCAGACTCCTAGTCACCTAAAGTCGAAAAAAAATATACTCAACTATCTAAAAGAAAGGAAAACAGAGCACTAAAGCTCAGAGAAAATTAATAGACACAAAGCAACCCTAAGAATATAGCTATTTTGACGTAATTTTGTACCTAAAATGGTAATAGATCATTTTAAGGTGTGGAACTCTATATGTTTATGTATGATACACTCTCTTTAACAATTAGAGAACACATTTATTTTTGGTAGGCCAGATATGCACAATAGAGCTTCTTGCATGCATTTTTATGGCTATGATATCAATTACTTAATTGTGTCTGTGATTTAAACGTATTGCATGCTCTTTTATGGCTATGATATTGATTACTTAACTATGTTTATGATTTAACTTTTAAGGGCATTACGGAGTTTAAAACTCTGGGTTATTAAAGGGCTAGAACATTAAATTAGGGAATAAGTATATAATAAATACAATGACTAATTTGTATAATGATTAACCTAATTTGATTATTCTATAAATAGTAATGAATTACACAAAGATGTATGTAGCTAGAAACTGATTGAGACATATGATTATCAGGTTATAAATTGGTGCAGAGAATGGGCAGGGTGTTGTCAACAATAATCTAAAGTCAAAACTCTTCTTGGATAATAGCATGGTCCTATGGACAATAACGTATTGTACAAATGTCCTCTCAGGTGCAGTAGTGTCCCTTGTAGGTAGAGATTGTGAGCTTCTAGGTGGACCTTCACTTGAGTTCGAGAAGCCTATGCCTATGTGTTGGATCATTGTATTTTCTCTAATGTTGACCGATTTTGGAATGAAAAATCCTAGACCTCCATATTATTAGTTTTATGATCCATAATTATATTATTTATAAATATGCATAATATAATGGAGATAAACACAACACTATATATATTGGTGGGTCAAGATACCCAAACACTCAATATATGTAGAAATAGAATAATCACCCTTAAGTTAGGGCAACAACATACAATACTTCTTTAGGAAGAATTAAATCCACAATGTCTCTTTGAGGGGACAAACTCCAATATCCTCTTATAATAAAAGACTCAATGCTTACTTGATTAATTTATAATGATATTCACCTCCTTTATATAGACCTCTATATAATTAACAATAGATGGGTATCCTCCTAATCCCAATGTAGGCTGACCATTACTCAATGCACTAATTCCATAAGTTAATCATTTATCCTAATATATTGGACCCATATAACTAATTAAGGGGGGTGTATGCCACATGTGACATCTTCATCAATCCATATATATTAATATATCATATCCCTAGGTACATAGCATTCCTTCCCTCCTTGACATGTTTCATCCTTGAAACTTAAGAAGAAACCAAATAATGAGTGTATTTCAAATCATTTCACACTTTTCTTCAATCTCGATCATATAATCATCCATATGTGATATTAGTAGGTGATAGCTCACCAACTTTGTATATAAATTTTATTGTGTTACTCTGATTCCATTCATGACCATAACTATGCTACCTTGGTGTCCATGCACAATTATTCCTCCTTTGATTCTATATATCATATTCGATTGTGCTACCTTGATTCCATTCATAACAATAGTAGTTATTATTCCATACATAGTCATAGTGATTTCCCCACTGATTCCATATTTCATAGACCATTGTGCTACTCTGATTTCACACATGACCATAAGTTCTTCTTTGGCTTCCATGCATAACCATAGTGATTAGTACTCTGATTTATTGTATAGCTAAAGTGATTTTTGTTATGACAATCTCTCACATGGATCCATGATTGTTTCCTCTCATGATGATGTGGGTGTCTATATACCTCAAATTTTTCTGATACTTTAACCTTATCCACCTTTTCTTCTACCTCTTCCACCTTTTCCTTTGGTGGTTCCTTTGTCTCTTGAGTAGATGAAGTGTTCTTTTTTGCTCGTATTATTTCTTCACTTGTATCCTCATTTGAATCTTTCTCATTCTCTTCATCGCCTATTTCAATCTCATCCTCATGCTCTACCTTGGCTATTATCTATGTCTTTCCAACTATGATACCCTATAAAGTGACCTTTTTTCTATACTAAATCTTTATGAACTTCTTATGAACATTAATATTGATTGTTCCCAAAGTCTCTAGCCATGGATATCTAAGATCCATATCCACACCATCCATATTTAAAGCATAAAAATATGAATGCAAAACATATTTATCCATAGTGAGCTTCAAATCTTCAAAAATCTAAATATTCTAACCATCTATTTGAACCTCAATATTTTTTACTTGAACATGTAGATTTTGAGCCATATCCATGTGGATGAAATTATACTTGTTGCTAAGGTTTATGGACACAATGACCTTCTTCTTTTGAATGCATCCAATAAACTTAAAAATTGACTCTAATTTCTTTGGAGCAAAACTATTTGAACCCTTATCATCCAATCCTTATTTATCTTTAATATCCTTTACCTCTCTTTTTGTGCCACCTATATCCTCATCACCATTATCATTATACATTGTTTCTTTTTCTTCTTCATCACCTATATGCTCTTCCTCATTACCCATCATTTTTTTCTTTTATTTTTTCTTCTTCTTCACCTATGTTATCTTCATCATCATTATTTTCTTCCACTTTTTCATTCTCTTTTTATTTTATATCCCATCGATCGAGGAAAACCTATTCTATTTCTTCCCATGAAAACTTCCATTGTTTTAATCCAAGTTCATCCCACCAAAAGTGCCACAGGAACTAAAAAAACTTGTCAAAACATTTTTTCCACCAAAATGTTTGACATTATTCTCCTTAAAAAGGAGCCATCATTATCTAGCATCAATATCATCCTCCCCTAAAAATACTTGTAACTTCATGATTCACAAAAATTATGGTTAATAAAAAACCTTAAAATTTTAATAACTCATGTGAAACTGATCTAAACCATCCAAAATGTTTAATGTATCTTCCATGTATAATAATACAACATCAATGAAAATTTGGTGAAAATTTTCTAAAAAATGTGGCCTATAGAGCGAATCTATGAAAAATCATTAAATCACAATAAATCACTGTAAACATTTCAAAAAATTCTAAAATTTTGACTATAATTCTCTTGTATGTTAATACAATATCAATAAAAATTTCATATAATTTTTTTGATGTTTTTTAGTAGATATGAAAAAATTATTACAAACCCTGAAATATCAACAACTCCCTTAAAAATTATCATAAAACTTGATTTTTTTTACTGTGACTTAAAATAATCTTTAGCTCCAATAAAAAAATTAACAAAAATTTACAACTAATTGAAAGATATTAATGATTCCACAAAACTAGGGTTTTACCCCACACAAATTGCCTAAATTGAAGCCCTGATACCACTTGTTATGACCCACACTTATACTATTTGGAAACATGTAGAACAACACAACAAAATAGATATTGGTGGGTCAAGATACCCAAATACTCAATATATGCAAAAATAGAATAATCACCCTTAAGGTAGGGAAACACCATATAATACTCCTATAGGAAGGAATTACTCCACAATGTCTCTTTGAGGGGATAACCTCCAATATCCTCTCATAATAGAAGACTCAATGCTTACTTGATTCCTTTCTAATGATATTCATATCCTTTATATAGACCTATATATAACTAAAAATGGATGGGTAACCTCTTAATCCTAATGTAGGCCGACCATTACCTAATCACTAATTCTACAAGTTACTCATTTATCCTGATATATTAGACCCATATAACTAAAAATGAGGGATGTGTGCCACATGTCGACATCTCCATCAACCCATATACATTAATATACCATATCTCTAGGTACATAGAATTCAGGGTATTTGAGAAACACAAGTAGAGAAAGTATAATATTATCTAGATAGGCTAGATATGACCTCAACACTTTATTGTGTTCAGAGTTGCCTACATACCAATACCTTGAGAGGAGATCAAACCCGATGTAGTTATCCCAATTTAATTGTTAGTGTAAGTGCAAGTGAATGCTAGTATGAGTGTTGGCTTGAGTACTTTAAATGTGACTTGAGACTAGAAATCTGAGTAATCTAAGCCTAGGATTATTGTAGATGGTTGTATTAAGAAGTAAGTCAAAATAGGGATCAATGACCTTGACTTGCACAACTTGTTTTTGACCTATTTATGTCTATTTGCATTTAATTTCCATCAAGTGGGTAAAGGGATAAAAGTGGTGTATATATACTTATCTTGTGTTTATCGAGATGTGGAATAGGTCTAGGCCGACCCTAAGGTGTCTTGAAAAATAAAAATATGTCTGTTGGAGGAAAAAAGAGGTAAATGATAATATCATAGTCCTTTGGTCATTAGCACAGTGTGCTAGTGTCTGAAGGGTTGTGCTAGTGTCTAGGTGGCAGAATATGGTACACTAGGGGTCTGAATGCCTAGGAGATGGTCTAAGACTAGTTTTGGTACATCTAGGGGTGGGTTAGACCCATATGAAAACTAGATAAGGATTAAAAGAGGCCCTAAGATAGGTTTAGGGCTAATCTAGGGATATGGTGATCTTCATTGAGACTCATTGCACTCAAGTGACATTTTATATGACTACATTCACCCCCCACCCCTTTATTTTAGAAATGCAATAAAGCGAAATGATTAGGATAAAGGAAAAATAAGCGTACCTAGACTTACATGTGAGGTGAAGCCAGTGAATTTAGGTTTGAGTTTGTGAAGCATGCTTCATTGTATATCTTATAAATGAAACATGAATGAATCAATCTGTACTTAAGGAATATCAAAATTAAAGATAAGACTAAGTAAAGAGATAAGAGGGAGAGGAAAGTAATGAATACACCTCATTAGGTACATGAATTAATGTAAAAATATGGTGACATCCTTTTTGTGTGTAGTTAGTGATCAAATGATAAATGGCTTGGACTGAGCCGATGGCTTGCTCAACCCCCATGCGTGGGTGGCTCAAGAACTTGATCTAATTTTGACTGTATATTTCCCACCACTATTTGATGAATCATGGTATGTAAATAACTTGGATTGGACTAATGGCTTGTTCAACCCTCCTATGTAGGTGGCTCAAGAACTCAAGTAGGCTATGACCCCATCATTGCCTACCTGTGTGTAGTAGATGCATCTATATTGAAACTATGCAATGTAACTGAATTTATGTGATGCAATTGAAACTGTATAGGATAGATCTAGGGGCACTCAAAAAACTAAAATGAAAAGTAGCTTGGGGACTTCCTAAGCACTTGAGTATGTAGCTCAAGGACTACTTTGTAATGCCAACCATTGTATAAATAATAAGGCATCAATATTATGTGAAACTGGTGCAAATGGTGTTTAGAGTATATAACATGGAGAATGACATGGAGTTTGACATTCCATCTAATCAACTAGTGCATAAGTGAGTAAATAGAAACATTGTATTGCACACATACCCACAATTATGATATATGTGCATATGGATTATAGATTGAGTTATAATAATTTGTATCCAAGCATATCTAAAATTGAAATGGGAGTGATCATGATATGCATAATGCCCCCGATCTGAGCAAGCTATTATGATTATGTGTAAAATTGAGAATAAACTAAGCATAACTGATAATCTATGATTGATATCGTGCAAACTTGAATTGCAACTATTATATCTTTATAACACTTTCAAAATTTACTATTTTTAGGGTTATTGGATCATAGTGTGGTCCCTTGGATAGTAGTGTATTGTTCTAATGTCCTTTGTGTCGCATTAGTGTCCTTTTATGCTTTTTTATGGAAAACTAAAATTGATATGTGTCTTACTATTTTCCAATATGTTTTCTTGATTCTGAACTTCATAATCTGTGTTTGCATGCTAAAAACTATGTTTGGAGTGCACCCAAATGGCTTGATCTCTATGATAAACCCCTTTGAATGCCACCTCTTTTTAGGGGAGTTGTTGAATCTGTGTAATATCTATACTTAAAATAAAATCTCTGCATTCTATGTGTTAGACTAAAAATATATGATATATGTATGATAAACTAATATAATGTGTATACATGACATCGTAATGTAAAATAATATGAGCATAAGCTGGTAATGTATGATGTATGTTATATCTAACATTCACATGGTTGTCAAGATAAATATAACAATGTTAACATGTATATGGACAATAAATTTAAGCATAATTTGAGTAACTACCTAGAGGGATGGGGCATGATGTCCATCAAGGTACCCAAAGAGGAAGGGGAGATGCATGAGTTCCCTAATGGCATTTACAACTAAGTGAATGTAACAATCAAGAGATAAGTGTCATGACCATGATGCATAGATGAAAGCATACATACAAACACATGAGGCATGCATAGTATGCCAAGGGGACACAATATAAAGGACATGGGCACATATCACTAAGTCTGAGAAAGAGAAAACATACAAGGACATGTTCAAATGCCCACATATGCATAAAATAATCAAGGTTGGCCTAGAGCCACATGAAAGATCATGTTCAAATGTCCACACACACAAGCAAGAAGGCACACACAAGGATATGGGCACATGTACAAGGCATGCACAAAATGAAAAGAATTGTTGTAGAGCCATAGAATAATGGCATATTCAAATGCCCATAAGTATATATATAAGCAATAAGATATAATTAGATCGAAACTAGTAAATCTAGAGATGAAAGTATGCGTAAACATGTGGTATAAATCCATGTAAGAGCAAAGATGTGGTATAAATCCATGTGTGTTGTGCAATGAGGTATCTAAGATCAAAGAATCAAATGTACTAAGTGATTTATAGTGAAAACTATCTATGGAATGGAGCTATGAATCTATGGAACTAACTGAATAGGCATATGAATTGTGGAGCATTTGGGGACCCATTTGGTAGGAGTTGTAACTAGAGTGGATGATCTATGTGGTAATGGAGTAGAGAGAGTCTCTCTAGAATCCACAACATGTCTATGGTGTAAGGGTCTCTCTAATAAAGGTCTTTGTGGTAGAGTATGCATGTGTGGTAATATTATATGAGTATACCTCACCTACACTAATGGCTCAACTAATATCCCAGGTGTTTAATTGACTCTATGTTTAGAGCTTTAACTGGTAACTACTATATAACTGGTTGTAGAATAGGTAAAGAATACTCATATAGAATGCCCTCAATTGTAACCCCCTGACTAACATGTATATATTTGAGACATATGTATATGGTAGATGGGATAACCTAAAGATATTGTATCCAAGGCCTACCTAATAACATATCAAATGTGTTAACACTATGTACGTCTATGAATCTGGTGGCCATATGTGCGAGACCAACCTATAATGAAAGTACTAATTCCCCAATGGAGCTCTGTACATGGACACTATAGCCACAAATAACTATATTTATGTGAGAAATGTCTTGCTCTAAATAAATCAAGTATTGTAGAAGTGTGATAGTAGGCATCATAATGCTTGACCCATTTAAAACCATGACACTCTAAATAGTATGATGATTAATGTAAGCTTGTACAAAGAGATGCATATGGTAGATGGGATAACCTGAAGCTAATGTATCCAAGGCCTACCCAATAACATATCAAATGTGCTAACACTATGTACATCTATGAATCTGGTGGCCATATGTGCGAGACCAACCTATAATGAAAGTACTATTTCCCTAATGGAGCTCTGTACATGGACACTATAGCCACAAATAACTATATTTATGTGAGAAATGTCTTGCTCTAAATAACCCAAGTATTGTATAAGTGTGATATTATGCATCATAATGCTTGACCCATTTTAAACCATGACACTCTAAATAGTATGATGATTAATGTAAGCTTGTACAAAGAGTCTGTATAAATTTGTGTCATCGTCAACTATCTCCTTTGAGAAAGTGTTGAGAGGTCTAGATGGTACTATAATATGATACACCCCAATGATATTATATAGAGGCTATGTGTCCACTGTATGAGTATGATAAGATGTTATTTCTGGTTATGCCTGATATGTATAATAAACACCTGAAGTGCCTACTGTCTCATTATTCATGTTCTTTGGAAATAGAGCTAAAAATATTTTCCATGCTTTCACTTCTGTTGGTTGTTGTCTAGAAGCCTCTGTAAGAGTGTCGACATTAATGATATTAGCATCTGTCAAATCTTGCATCTTACGTCATATACTGATGCATCTATTTATAGCATGGTTTGGTGCCTTGTGATAGTCACAAAATACATTGGCATCACAATTCCTTGGAAGAGGCCTAGTCATATCAACCTCTTTGATGGGAGGGAGATATATGATGTTACATTCTCATATTTTCTAAAGAACATGTGTTGGTGATTCAGGAAGGTGTGTGAAGGGTCTCCTTAGAGGAGATAATAAAACTATGTGAGGAATTAACTTTTACACTACATTAACTATTATCCTTTGATCATTATTGAATTTAATGGGCCTTACCTTGTATGGAGGCTTATTGGAACTCTTATTAGTTGAATATGATCTAGTTGTGTATTTTAACTTACCCATATAGAGAAGCTTGACTTCTTACTCTTTCACTGTATGGCATAGCTATATGAATGATGAAAACTTTTTAAATATAATAGCTTCATGAAATGATGATAATAAACTCTATTTTCATATGCCTCAAAGTTCTCTATCTTCCATGGGACTAGTCATATTTGATAATATATTTTTATATCGCAAGACATATTTAACTATTGGCTCATTGGATTTTTGATTGAGTTGAGAAACTTGAGCGTAGGAAACATTATCATTGATGTTGATCAAAAAGTGTGTAAAAACATATCTAATGGTGGATTGAATGCTGTGATGGACTGATTATGAAGAACATATAACCATTATAATGCATAGTCCTTTAAATTACAAGGGAATGACTTAATAAGGAGCTAATCATTGGACACATAGTCCAAACATGCTGTGTGGAAAGCTCGTAAATGATTCTTTGGGTCACCCTTACCATCATACAAAGTAAGCTTGGGTTTCACAAATCTAGATGGTAATGGAGTTGCTGCTATATGTTGTGTCAAAGGTACATGTGAGAGTCCAAGGAATAAGATGGTTTAGTAGCATCATGTTGAATATGTGACACCTTAGATTGTAGAGAATTGATCTCTTGTCAAAGGGAATGTACATATAAATAAGAGGGATGTGTATTATCTATAAGAGGTTGTGCCATTGGTGAAGGTTGGCTAGTTATAGTTGGCTGTTGCAGAGTCTGAGTTGCCATCGTAGTAGGTGTAATAATATCAATTTTTATGGGGTTAGAGGATTGATGAAGTGATGTGATCTTGATTTCCATTATAGTTTACAAAATATGTGCATGATCATAGGGATATTCCCTAAGTCTATTTCTGAAACTTTGTAAGACCTCATCTTTATTAATTATCAGATTATCATCATCAATGAAGGGAGTGTGTCCCAAGTCCTATCTTGTGTATCATCAATATCTTGATTATATTTCTCATGTTTTGATATATTATCATTAAATTCCATATAATAAGGATGTGAAGTATCAATGAGGGGGGGTATAAATAGTGCTTTATCTATTGTATAGGCTTAAACAAAGGAATTTGGGTATGCTCAATAGGGTTACCGCTAAGCCTAACACTTCTTCTTAAAGGAAGAGATATAACTTTTTGAGATGGCATATAGTAAGTAAAAAGAAAGAGGGTTTCTATAAAAAAATATATGAAATATAAAAAGTCTCACACAACAAATGGAACTAAGAAATAGAAGGATATAAACCCTAGCAACATCTAGGGCTAGGGTTTTTTCCCTATTCAAAGTAAGTTGAGTTCACCAAATGATTTAACTTTTAAGGGTATTATGGAGTTTAAAACCCTAGGTTGTTAAAGGGATAAAACATTAAATCAAGGAATACATAGTAATGAATTACACAAAGATGTACTTATCTGGAAATTGATTGAGACAAATGATTGACAAGATGGAGATTGGTGTAGAAACTAGGTAGGGTGTTATCAACAAAAATTTGAAGTCAAAACTCCTTCTAGATAGTAGCATGGTCCTCTAGATAGTAGTCCATTATGTTAATGTCCTTTAGGGCATGATAGTGTCTCATGCAAGTAGAGACTATGAGCTTTTGGGTGGACCTTTGCATAAGTTTGAGATGTCTATGCCTATGTGCCTAAGTGTTAGATCACTGCATTTTATCATTTTTGACTAATTTAGAATACAAAACCCTAGGCCTCCATGTTGTTAGGGTATTTGAGGAATATAAGTAGAAAAAGCATAATGTTAATTGGGTATACTAGACATGAGCTTAATACCCCACTGTGTTGACAGTTGCTTACATACCAATACTTTAAAAGAGGATCATGCTCGATGTAGTACTCCTAATCTAAGCACTGGTGCAAGTGCAAGTGAATGTTAGTATGAGTGATGACTTGAGTGATTTGAGTGTGACTTGAGATTGGAAATTTGAGTAATCTAAGCCTATGATTACTATAGATAGTTGTATGTATAAGTAGGGTAGAATAGGGATCAATGACCTTGATTTTCATAACTTATTTTTGAGCGTATTTGCATTTGATTTACATCTAGTGGGTAAAGGGATTAAAATGGTGTATATATACCAATCTGGTGCTTGTTGAGATGTGGAATAGGTCTAGGCCAACCCTAAGGTGTCTTGAAAAATTAGAAATATGTCTGTTTAAGGAGAAAAGAGGTAAAGGATAGTAGCACGGTTCCTTGGTCACTAGTGTAGTGTGCGAGTGTCCAAAGGGTTGCGCTAGTGTCTACATGGCCAAATCTAGTGCATTAAGGGTATGGATGCCCAGGCAATGGTTTGGGATTGATTTTGGTACATTTAGGGGTGGATTAAACCTGCATAAAAGTTGGATATTATTCAAAAGAGGCCCTAATATAAGTTTAGGACTAAGTTAGGGATAGGGCAGTCTTCAATGACACTCATTGCACTCAAGTTACATTTTATATGGCTATAATTTGCATGTGTTTCCCCTCATAATTTATATTATTTATCAAAATCATCTTTTTCCCCACTTAGTGGAAAAGCTTCTGATATTTATTGCATAACTACTTAGGTAGTGCACATGATATCAATTTCTTCATTATTTTTCCTTGATGATATACACTGGAGTTGTTGTGGAAATATTTATAGACTCACATGCACTCTAGATCTACATAGGCACTTTTTTTAATATCTCATGCCCATTATTTATGTATATTAGACTTTACCTTTAGACTAACATTAAATTTCTCAATGCCTTTTTAAACTCAAATTTGGCATGCTTTGTATGAATTATCTTGGCACCTTTTTATTGGATTCCACATGCATTGCAAAACTATGTGGGCATAATTCCTAAATTTAAGCTTCTATTTTAAATGTTAGGATACAAATCTACTAGACCATTTTTATGTAGAATAATGCAAGCTTTGGGTATGTAAATTATTGTAATATCCTCTCATAAATTTGTTTGGATTTAACATGCATGATGAACAAATGATGATCAATATGAGACAATTTTTTTTACCTTTAAATTACAATTGACTATTTATAAACCTAAGCAGAAGATGAACAAATAAAGATGATAACCAAATGGCACACTAAAACTGAGGGTACCCTCAAATGAAGCTACTAGATGCCCATGAAATTAGTGGGTTATTGTCTTCAAAGTCATTTATTATCTTTTGTTTGATGATGATACATTTATAGATGCTACTTGTCCCAAGTCAAGATGTCCTTCAAAATCATTTTGCTTAATTGCAATGCTCATTAATACTTCCCTTGATTTGTATATTTCCCATATAGGGATACCAAATCCAAAGGGAGAATTCTCATGCAAAGTTTGTGTGTTATAATATTGTGATGATGTTTTTTGATGAACTTCCTACCCCATATTTGGTGCAAGAGACAATCTCCTTCCCATTGGGCCTCTGCTAGAGTCAAAACACATCAAGGTTGAGAATATTCTACCATATGAAATTCATTTTCCTCAATGCAATGTTTTTATAAAATTGCCTCTATTATTATTATTTTTATATGTGTATCTGATGTTTATCAGTTTCTCTCTTATATAGTGGAATTATGGAAATTCAAGATGTTTTATAAAGCAAGAATCCTCTTATTTAAGGTTACAAACTAATTTTTATATCATTATAAATTCATAGGTAAATTTAAATTTTGGTTTGTGCATCATAAAAATTCAATAATTTGGTTGCATTATTGTTTCATTGTGATTTCAAGTGTAAAAGTTTTTTTGTGATGTGCATTTTTGGATGGTCAAATTCATTTCCTCCACGGTTCAAGTTCATACATTGATTTATATGTTGGTGTTTATATACATTCTCATTTGATGTTTGAATCATTTCATGGGATGGTGAGTGGCATCACTAGTTCATTGAAATTTATGTACATTGTATGTATTAGTTCATGTCCATGTTTCTCTTAAAAATAATTAACCAATTCAACACATAATCATTCTATATTCACTTAGGACATCATTACATTAAGAAGAGATTCCATATATAGGTTGAGTATCTCCTTAAAGAAAGGAGTCTAATTTATCTTCAACACCTACTCTATCCCAAAAATATCTCCTCTAATCTCTCATGATCCATTATTCTCTCATTTACTTATCTATGTGAATTGTTATTACAATTCACTCACATAAATTATATTATCCTATTTAATATAATTACTCTACGAAAATTACACACATTACAACATCATATTATGAACCCACTAACACTAATAAATTTGTAACATTCCCACCCTTAGTGTGAATGTCGGTGAAGATAAATATATCTTGTAAATGTTACTCCTTGAAAACACTGCTTAGACTAGGTATGCTCCATAAAGTTGTCTTGTAACCCTCAAAAGGGTGTAGTATTTTAGAGCCAAATTTTATGATCATGACCCTTGGGTTATGCATACCCTATGGGAAGAATCACTAAAGGTGATTGATCGATCCTCAAATTTTGAATCTACTTTAGATTCATTAAGCACACACACTAGTTAGATAATAATCCATATTGAGCTACCTCAAAATCTTCTCATGCCCCCCAAGAATTAGATTATTTGAACATGCATATCTTTCCCCAAAAATTACACCAGAGGTTTATTTAGATTAATTCATAAAACAAGAATTCTAAAAATGAAAATACAACACATCACAACACAATAGAAAGTAAACTAAAAATAAAAGCCACCAAATCTACTATGTGGCCTCATCGCTAGTGGTTAACAAGGGGACATTGAAATTAATCCAACTTCTATTATTTACATACTCCTCTTTTTTACTAATTACTTTGAAAATGTGATCACGAGGCTCACTAAAACAATCACCCCCTATTTAGATGTCATGTACAAGCGATAATGTGTCTGTGAGGCAATCTTTATTTTATTTTTACACTTTTGGACTTTGACGCATATAAATTTGATGACACGACATAGAGACACCAAATTATCTATGAATATATGAGTACCTCTATATTTTATAACCTCTAATAACTTAACCGCTATCTATCAAATACTATAAATCTAAATAATGTAACAACTAAAACTATTTTGACATCCATGACCTAAGGTGGATAAAACTCAAACAACATATATTATAAACTATATACTGTCTTTTATATTAGATGAGGTATAAAGTATATAAAAAAACTAATAAAAAATCTAAAAGCTTATAATAAAATAGAAAGAAAGATCTTATAGACATAAGTAAAAAAATAATATATAAAATTTGACAACTCTACCCTGTGACAATTCTTTAAAAAATACGAACAACTTTCATAACTAAAGAAAATAACTAAAATAAACCTAAAAGTATGGGCATGAGAGAATTTGAGATGGTTGAATGGTGAACAATGTGAATTTAGATTGACTGAGATAAAGATAATGTTGTTGACAATGCGCTACATTGTTGGACACATAGATCCATGTTGGATTGCAAAAAATCTTCAAGAACCTTAAGGGAGAGAATCATTGCAACATGGAAAGTTGAAAGATTATATCAAAGGATGCCAAAGTTAGTGAAGAAATTTATTTCATAGTCATATATATAATCGAGACAATTTTGGGTTGTATGCATGATGAATTCAGCCTCCATAATAATTAAATTTCCTTTGATCCCAAGCTCAATGCATATTTAGAAAATAAAGACCCTCATGTGACACTCTTAGACAGAGCTTCTATAAATTTACGTTACCATAATACCATTGTTGGAACATTTAATGACTAATTGGTTCCCTTTATGGACCCTTAGCTAATATCGGTTAAGTTTTTCATCTATCATAGATTCCAAACCATAATTCATTGAATATAAGTGTGTTATCCACTTGTCTTGACCATTATGGCTAGCCATATTTCCCTATTTTGGTTGTGCTAACAATAGTTTTATTAAATTCATATTTTTTTATAAGGAGATGGTATGGTTCCTTATGACTCAAAAACATTCCCTTTTCTATATACCACCTGACGTATTTAATAAACCTCTTTACATACTTACCCTTCCTATATACCCATTAGTATGTGGAAGAAGATCATCCTTTCTATATACCTAATGTTACATGAAAGAGATGTTAAATCAAATGAGAGTTTAATGGTATGTGGTACCTAAACAATACTTGAAAAGGATTTGATCTATCTATAACACTTGATTAATAATAAGCCATTGTACATGGGCACGATAAGCCTATATACTCTAATTATTCTTGATCATTTTTTAAGATTTACATCTAGAAATAGTCACAAAAGGGTAACAAAGGGAATGGAAAAATGAAAATTTCCCTTATTTATCCCAACAATTTATATTGACTATGCCATAAATGTTGTTTTTATAGATATATTAGGATATATGTGTAGTAGTTTGATCTTGATGACATGACTCATAAATGTGAACTAGAGGCACAATTAATACTAAACACTGTGATGTTGGTTTTTTTCAAAATTTGATTTGTTTTCTAAATTTTGCTTATTTTTAAAAAATAAAATATTTTTTTATTTGAAAATGATTTATTTATTTAATTTTTAATAATTCAAGGGGAAAAAATGTATTTATTATTCCCTTGTGGGAATATTCTCCATTTTAATTTGGCTTGAAATGGAAAACAAGGGAAAATATTTAATGAAAATAGACTTATCTCACCCTGATGTGATTTCTTTGGTATTTGACACCACTTTAAAGGTTGATTCCATTATGAAACACCTTTGTTTCAAGTCCTTCATTTTGGTTTTGACCTCACACAAACAATACAACAAAGGCACCCTATTTCAAGTGAAAACCATCTTTATTAATCCTCTTTAATACATAAATCATGTTTAAATGCTTCCATGCAACCCAAAAACAACCAACTCATTTGCCCACATAGTCCAAAAACTACCAAAATGCCTTGTACTCATTAAAAAATAGTAAAAAAAGTAAATGCATAGACCAACACAAGAATATACTACTAGATGAAATAAAATGTATCCAAATTTACTTAAAAGAAGCAAAGTGAAAAATTAAAGTGCCATGTAGTTACTAAAATTCAGCGTTCATGCCTTAAGAACAAAATGTAGGTCTAAAAACAATGAATGCATTACATAACACAAATAATACTACCAAAAATTATGACATAATAGGTTTGAATTGAGTTATAACGCTTCCTTAGTATCTGTTTATGGATATTTGGATATAAAATACCCATATGCAGGTTTGAAACACATTCAAATAGTGTGAAACTAACATATATGCCTTACTATGTATTCCTTATAAATAAAAAAACATTGATTTTAATGTATTTAATTTATTGAGGATGAAGTTTGTAGTAGGGAGGAAGAATGGAAGGAGAAAATGAATAAGGCAACCTATGTTCTAATGTCAATGTCAAGCTAGGAATGGATGACAAATAAAATAACAAGAATTGGTGCAAACCAGAATTATTGCTTTAATGAATGGATAAGACATTACAATATATATAATCAAGCATGTGACAATTCATTTCATAAGTAAGAACACTCTTCACCTTCCTACATATACTATCTATCTATTATTATGAGACAAAAACTTTCCAAAAATTACTCATAGGATTAATATTATTTCATTATCTATCTATTATTACGAGACAAAAACTTTCCAAAAATTACTCATAGGATTAATATTATTTCATTACAACAATATTACAATATTGTGTGTGTGTGAGAAAGAGGGGTTTAGTTAAGCATATGACATAACAATCATAAATACTTAAATGATTTTTGTATCACAAATTTTGTATTGATTTATATAAATTTAACCAGTAAACATAAGGGAATTCATCATATTATCTTAAGTAAAGGAAATTTATTGTTGAGTAACAAAGCTAGAAAATATTTATATGGATTTAAGCCTTAATAATCTAAGTAAATAGTTATGTTTAGGTTTACTAAGGTAAAGATAACAAATATTGTGAAGGATTAGGCCTGAAATAAATACATACATATAGTACATTTGGACAAAGGACCAAAATAATTGAGAAAGATAATAATTGCATTGATTATGAGATTAATATTTAGTCTAATATTTAGATGGAACTTGTCAATGAAATAATATATATTTTTTGCAAATTTATAAGGTAAATTAATTCGTTAAGATGACAAAGAAAAACTAAGAAAATAAATAATTAAAAATTTGTAATTAAAGGATTAAAATCATAATGAAAATGAAAATTTAATGTATTAATAAGTTAAATTATGATTAAAAAAATTGAGAATCAAGTAAGAATGATAATGCAACATAAAAAAATAGTCATTTTTTTAATGTGTTCCATTTTGATGCTCTTATGGTTTCTTTTATCAACCACGAATATTTTTAAAAACCCTATAAAGTTGATTAGTATTTAAAAAATGGATGATACCAATTTTTTTTTAATAAAAAGGGTAAAAATATATTAATAAAAGAATAAGAGCATTACAAGAAGAACGGGGGACCAAAATCCCCAAAGGAAAACAACAAGCACAGAAAAACTAGGGATGAACCCACCTATATGTTGATATGAGCCTTCCTATCTTCCTCCAAAATACGTTCCAGATTAAAGCAAAGCTCTGGGGAGAGAGACTCCCAATCTTCAGAATTACCACCATTTAAATGCTCAGACACCCATTTTGCCAAACAATCCCCTGCTCTATTCCATTCACGGGGAATATGAACAAACCTAATTGTATCCATGAGTGAGCTAATCCTCACAATCTACTGCATAATCCCAGCCAATTGCCAATTGACATCCAACACTTTCCTTTTAACAAGCAGGTTGATCACGACTTGAGAGTCTGATTTGCAAATGATCCTATGCCAACCCAATGCCTGAGCCTTCTCAAGAGCATAGAGAATAGCCTGGCCTTCCATCATGTTGTTGGTTTGCATCACCTCATGGACTGCAAAGAGAAAAATCACCATACCTTCAGAGTCTCTACCTATCCCACCAGTACCCACAAGGCTGGGATTGCCCCTAGAAGAGCCATCTGTATTGATCTTGAGAAACCCATTGGGAGGGTACTGCCACTGACCGTCCCTATGAATCTTCTCTTTGCCTTATCGACCTCTCCTAACACAAGCCAAATTACCTACAAATTGCTAGATTCCTAGGCGCGCCACCACCTTAGCATCCTGTTTGGATAAAGGGAGACAAACCTCACTTTTGGCCTACACAGTCTCCTGAATCATCCCTATGACTTTCTACCATACTTGTTGTGCCATAATCCTCTCATTCTAGAATATTTGCCTATTTCTCTCCAACCATAGCTGCCACAACAAAAAGATGGCCCCCCTAACCAGACATTCTGTAAAAAAGCTGTCCTTGAGGGGGGTTCTTCCACGCCACTCCAAAAATTGACCAAGGATGAAACATGGAGACAGGGGCATTGCCATACGTCCCACCAATAATGCTAGAGTTGCAAAGCAAAGGAGCAATGAAAAAATAGGTGAGCAGAATCCTTCTCAGCCACTCTGCACATAACACAAACAGACGGGCCTTGGAAGCCTCTTTTCCAGAGATTGTCCTAGGGCAAGCATCTATTCCAAGCTAATAACCAAACAAAGCAGTTGCATTTTGGCCATGAGAATTTATTCTAGACGTGTCTCCACCATTGCACTTCTCCCCTACCCAATCTCTAAGATAATAAAGCTTGATATACAAAAGCAACTGTGTAATTTCCTTTAGGATTGGGAGACCAAGCAAGCTCATCTTCCTCCTAGAGAGAGCTACATCAGTGTCTGGAAAGGAGGTTCAGTAGCTCATCATGCTCCTCCTACGTTCCAACAACTGGCCAAACCTCAGGCGCTTTCCATTTTGCCACCTCCAGCTGTTCGCAGGAAATGTATGATTTAAAGTCACTCACCTGAGACCAACCAGCATTAAGGAATCTCTGGCAAAGGTTCGATAGATTAGGGAACTAAGAAATAATGGGAGGGTTACCATCCCAAGAATCAGTCCAAAAGAGAGCCTTGGATCCCCGCTTACAAATCCAGAATAAGCCTTCCTTAATAAGAGCAACCCCATTTTTGAGAGTCCTCCATATTGCTGAGCCTTTCCTAATGAGTGGATAACGAGGAATATCACTCTGAGTGGCCCCCAAATAGTACTTTTGAGAGAGAATTTTGGCCCAAGCCTTGTCTTGTTCATTGCACCAGCGCTAATAAAGCTTAGCTGCCAAAGTAACTCCATTTAAGTCTGTCTACCTTAGGCCAAGCCCCCCATGTTGTTTGGGGCTACAGACCATCTCCCATCTAACTAAGCTCCATTTTGAGGTCATCAAAGTACCAGCCCATAAAAATTGCCTAGTAACCGAGTCAAATTCCTTAACAATCCCACTGGGGCAACCTGAAGCATACATCTGTAAATGGGTAAAGCCTGCACCATAAATTGAATTAATTAAACACGGCTCGCAAAAGAAATCCACCTATGAGTCAAATGATTCACCTTTACCTGAAATTTATCTAAAATATTCTGCCAGGATTCTTTGCATATATAGCCAGCTGTAATAGGAATACCTAGATAAATCAAGGGGAGAGTCCTAATTTGGAAATGCATAGTCTGAGCAATTCACTGCTGTATGGGAGCTGGTGTATTAAAGAAGAAGATGGATGACTTATCTTCATTGACCTTTTGCCTCAAGGCCATTAGATAAACATCCAACACCCTGCACAAATTGGTGGCTTCACTCATTGTGGCCATGCCCATCAAAACAGTGTCATCAGCAAATTGCAAGTGAGACTGTGCCAACAGTTCACCCCCCATTGTTAGCCTTGAATATGCCCATCCTCTCTATTCCTTCTGATCATCCTCCCCAAGCCTTCAGTAAGAAGAAGAAAGAGATATGGAGACAAGGGATCTCCTTGTTTTAGCCCCTTAGAGGCACCAAATAACTCTGTATGTTCCCCATTGATAAGCACCAAAAAGGAAACTGAGGAAATGCAGCTCATGATCCATTGGGTCCATTCGTCTGCAAAACCAAAAGGTTTGAGAACCTTCCACATTAATGACCATTTGACCCTATCAAAATCCTTGGCCATATCTAGCTTAATAAACATTACCTTATCCTTGGAGCTAGCCATGGAGTGAATGGACTCAACCGCTATGACAATACCATCAAGAATTTGCTTGTCTTCCACAAAAACACTCTGTTCTTCAAAAATCACATCGCTGAGCCTGGTTTTTAACCTTTCTGCAATGATTTTAGATATGATTTTATAAACAACATTACAAAGAGATATAGGGCAAAATTGACTTAGCCTATCAGTGCCTTCGCATTTCGGTATGAGGGTGAGATAAGTTGCATTTGAAGCCTTAAGCATTTACTTATTCCATTGAGATTCTTGAACAACAACTAAAAGATCCAATTTGATAATATCCCAAAATTCTTGATATAATTTAGTTGGGAAGCCATCAGGACCAGCTGCTTTCCCCTTTTTCATCTGGGAAATAGTCACCTCAAGCTCCCCAAGTGTGATATCCTTCATTAAATTCTCATTCATTTCACACGTCACTAGGGGTAGAATGCAGTAGAGAACCTATGCTTCTTCTGGTAATTCCTCATTCACATCTTCCCTAAAAAGAGTAGAGAAATACTGCACCACCTCCTTTGACATTACAAGAAAGGAATTAAGCTGCTCACCTCTTTCATTGACCAGGACCGAGATAGAGTTACTGTGCCTCCTAGCTTTGGATGATTGAAAGAAAAAAGAAGTATTTCTGTCACCTTCTTGGAGCCATTCTATCTAAGCTTTTTGCTTCCAAAACACTTACTCCCGTATCTCACATTCCTCTAGGTCTTTCACAGCTTGAGCTTCATCTTGAAGTAAGATTTTAGTCAATCCTTCCTCCCTAATTGTTCTCGTGATACCATCAAGCTTAGCCTGCGCATTAGCCTTAGCATGAAAAATATTCCCAAATCTTTGATGATTTCACTATTTAAGCTTATACTTCACAAATTGTAGTGATTTAGCAAAAATATACATTGCCGTACCATGGGCAGGCCTACCCCACCTCCACCAGTTGGCCACACATTCAAATAATGACTGATCTCGCAGCCACATGAGTTGGAATCTAAAGGAAGGAGAGCGAGGCTAGTACTTTGAAACACTGTTCAGCTTAATAGGCCAATGATCCGATCCTCTCCAGTCTAAAATTTTAGACCCTGTAGACCACATACCCCGACCCAGTAGCCAAAAACCAAAAAGTGATCCAGTCTCTCAGTAATGAAATGTTGGCTAGTCCTTTGATTGTTCCAAGTAAACTGTCTGTTGTTGGGCTGAATGTCGACTAAATTCAAAACTTTAATGTAGTTTTGCATAAGCAAAGTAGAGTGGTCAAGCTTTGTCATACCACCACATTTTTCAGTCAAATCTAAAATAGCGTTAAAATCTCCAGCCATAATCCAAGGTTGGAGGGGAGCCAAGCTACGGATAAAACTAATGTGGCCCCATAGGGATTGTTTACCCCGCTAGTCAGTAGGGGCATAGACATTGGATATAAGAATGACTTCCCTCGTCTTAAAGCTGGAAGCCATCATAGTCAAGGAAAACTTAGAGGACAACCATCTTATGAGGCTGATCTTGCAGGGGTTCCAAAGGCAAGCTAATCCTCCTAAAGATCTGGTAGCCCTAATGCATTGACAGTCCTCTTGTCTCCATAACTTAGGCACTAATTTGGACATAACATCTACTGAAAGCTTAGTCTCCTACAAAAAGAGGACATTAGGTCTTTGACTTCTAATCAAGTTGTGAACATCATTTTGTCTAGGGCTGCTGTTCAAACCCCTTAAATTCCAAGATAGTACAATCATTTCAAAGGATTTAAAAAGTGAGCATCCAAAGTCTTCACTGACTCCGACTCCACCAAAGTCTCTCCCATTAGTTTCATCTTTTCTAGGTCTTTTTTCCTGCCAAGCTTGACCGATTTCTCCCCCCCACCCTTCTTAAGGTCTTTTTGCAAAAGTCCCAAGTAATGAATGATACCAATTATTTTGCAAGACATGAGGATATTTTTTAGAACTAATTATATATTATAGAATAATTATACTTAAAACCTCTAAAGCTAAAATCATATTATACAATTATTAAAAAAATAATAATGGCAAATTATAAAGTTTACTTGCAAAAAATTATAAAGTTCAAATTTCATCATGGAAAATTTGGTAAAGTTCATTATTTTTTTATTATTATCATTCCTTAATTTATTTATTAATAATATTTTTATTATTATTATTTATTAATGCATGCTTTAGTAAAGTTACATTTCTATAACTCTCACAAAATAACATGTCAATGATAAAACTAAAAATTAGCACAACTAATACCTTATATTGTCTACCACTATCCACCACTATCCATGGCATTAAAATCCAAAAGTATAATGTCAAAATCAACAAGTTTTTAAGTCTTTGGATTACGTACCCTTATTAAAATCCCCATGTTAAAAGGAAATAGTTTTAATATAACATAAATGAACCATGCTTATTGAAAAGTTTATAATACCCTTAAATTAAAAGGGCTTTATATATTATCAAGGTTATGCAGGTGCTATTTCAAATGTGCTCAAAAAGATGAATATTTCTTAGAAAATATAGTTATTGGAAAAATAAATAGATTCTGAATTCATTGAAATCCATATACTAAACACATGAGCAAAGATAAACATAAACCTTCAAAGATAGATAAGAATTATAAACATATTAAAAATTTAATCATAAAATAATATTTAATATTTTTTTAGAAACATTTATATGAAATACATAATTAAAAATAATATATATATATATAAATAAATAAGTAAGATTCTTTTTTATTAGTTATTTTTCATGATTTATTATATTTAGTCCATATGCATATTATTGATCATTTTTGTGCACTTTCTCCTTTTATTAGGTTTTTTCACTACTGATCAATGATATTATGTTCATTTAATCCAGGATATCTAAAAACCTATATGTTATCAATTAATTTTTCCTTGTATGACTCTATATGCTCCCAAAATATCTAAAACATTGTTTCAATGTCTTTTTTTTAAGTCCAATCAATCCATACAATAATCCTCTTATTTTTAGGGTCCTCATACCTTTATTTTGTCATCTTATTACTATTTTTCATTAAACTATGTATAGGTGTGCCCTTGAGGAGCCTATCTATACAAATATATCCTTATTCATTTCATGATCTACTTTGATCCTCCAATATCTTATAACCCGAATCTCTCATGCACATTATATCAACTCTTAACAAGAGATACGTATTAGAAAAGGTGTCTACATATTGATTTAATTTTTCTCTAATTTATTTTATGTCAAGGTATTGTATAAAATAAGTTTATAGTGAGAATATGTCATTGCATTTGATTATCTGGTAGAGGAAGTGAAGAACTATCGATCACTTGGGTTAGGATTACTCCCACTATAATATAAATACATTAGCTCTAATTTTAAGTGTACAAAAACATGTATACAACTCCTCAAGAAGTTTCTCGAACCATATAACTTATAAAAACTCTTTTATTGCAACGTTTTTTAGGATTAAGTAAAATATCAAAGGAGAAGCAAAACAAAATATTATTCCCATCACTTATGCGAAGTAAATCTATAGTCTCATTTATCATCAAATTGTGTAGAGTCCCCATAAATATAATTATACATATTAATTATTACATAAATATGGATTTGGTCTCACATATGCAAATAAAATGGGATAAAAAGGTAAAAGATTAGTAAAAGCAAGAAAGTAATTACAAATAATTTGACTCTTTATAAATGTAAAATATGTCTTGGATATAGTGTAAACAATTAATATATTTATTTAATGTTAATTTGACACTCTATTTGTTATTTTTTAATATTGGCTTTAATTTTAGGTTAATTGTATTTATTTTTAAATTTAGGTTTCCATAAATGATAGGTATAGGTTTTAGATATTATCTTCTCATGGAATTATGTTGTTATAATGGTGCAAAACATTATGGAATCTAAATATGAATATTTTTTGGATTAAACCATTTAAAATATTTTTAGATCAATGTTTCAGATGTGTGATCTGAAATGTAACATCAAATCCGAGCATCGGTGTGCACATATGTATATATACACGTGTATATATTGCACTAGCGAGATTTTTCTCGTGGTATCTATTCAACATTGGCCTCATGCTACAACAGATGAATATTAAAAAAAATGAAAGAGAAAATTAAAAAAAATGTTATTTCAAAGAGATTTCTAGGCCCATGTAAGATTAAAAAGTAGTTTTTGAATAACTACCCATTGATATGAAATAGGATGTCCTCACCAGTTAGACACTTGAGATAGAATGAAATCTTGCCTAAGATTTCATAAATTTGGTAAGGACTTACCATAAAGCATCAAAAAATTTAGGATATCCATTTTTATCATGAGCTTTGTCTTAGAGAAGGTATAAATTAGAGATAAAAAGGCTTTCAATTTGGATCATTTTCAAATCCATCATTTGATGAATTCTTGGTGCCTAA